>VBSM01000605.1:4024354-4064125 GCA_008086735.1 Cheirogaleus medius | reverse complement strand
GGGTTAGAAGTTTGCCCTTCCCCCCCACAATGCTCGCCACATCCCTATGATGTGTTATTTAATTGGCATGAATGTCTTCACTAGTGCTCACAGCATGGATGTGTAATGCATGTCTCTTCATTTGTAGAAATCCTGAAGGAGCTGGATGACTATTACGAGAAGTTTAAAAGGGAGACGGACGGCACGCAGAAGAGGCGGATGTTACACTGCATTCAGAGAGCCTTGATCCGGAGCCAGGAGCTGGGCGACGAGAAGATCCAGATCGTGAGCCAGATGGTGGAACTGGTTGAGAACCGGGCCAGACAGGTGGACAGTCACGTGGAACTCTTCGAGGCGCATCAAGAGGTGGGCGACGCCACTGGCAACAGCGGCAAAGCTGGCCAAGACAAGTCGAAGAATGAGACAATCACGCAGGCAGAAAAGCCAAATAACAAGAGATCCCGGCGACAGCGCAACAATGAGAATCGAGAGAATGCGTCTAATAATCATGACCACGACGACATCACCTCAGGAACGCCCAAGGAGAAGAAAGCAAAAACCTCAAAGAAAAAGAAACGCTCCAAGGCCAAAGCAGAGAGGGAAGCATCCCCTGCAGATCTGCCCATCGACCCCAACGAGCCGACATACTGTCTGTGCAATCAGGTCTCCTATGGAGAGATGATCGGCTGTGACAATGACGAGTGCCCCATTGAGTGGTTCCACTTCTCATGCGTGGGCCTCAACCATAAACCAAAGGGCAAGTGGTACTGTCCCAAATGTCGAGGGGAAAGCGAGAAAACCATGGACAAAGCACTGGAGAAATCCAAAAAAGAGAGGGCTTATAACAGGTAGTTTGTGGACATTCACGGAGGACTGAGGAGAACAGAACAAACCAGTGTATTTATTATGTTGCCACCTTTGTTGAGGTGTAAGGATTGTAAAATGTATATTTTTAAAGAATGTTAGAAAAGGGGCCATTCCTTTTATAGGGGTGGCAGTGATTCCTTGGCCTTTTGTTTTTATTGGTACACATGTGTAACAAAGTGGTCTGTGGATCAGCATTTTAGAAACCACAAATATAGGTTTGAATTAAACATTTAAGTATGTCTCAGACTGATTTTTTTGGGGGGATGACTAAAAGCAACCTAACATATTAAATGTGGAAATAAAAGATTTAGCTATTTTCTTCTAATGAAAGTACTGTTATTACTTTATGAAAAAATTTTTTTAAATTAGCCAAGTTGCCAAAAATACAGCCTATGGTAAATTTGTTTCTTGCTACTATAGTGTATATCCATAAAACAATTCAATAACAAAGGTTTAAAGTTCAAAGATTATTTTTTAAAAAAGTAAATGGTTAAATTTTACATGACAAATATTTTGTATACTGGCCCATTCCCCAGACGGCCATTTTTAAATGATTGGGTACATTTTTACTAAACAGAAGTGGTCTAGTCATGGAACTCCCAGTCATGCTTTTGCTATCACAAATCATAGTGTAGTCATCTTTAATTTATATAAGGTGTATAAATGTACATTTCCAAGTGAACTTGCACTTGCTGTATTATAATTGGAAGTACAGCCAGATGCTATTGTGAAACTAAAGTGTGCTTCCTGCTGTATGTTTGAGAGCTGTACAAATTTTATGTCAAGAAATAAATGAAACTTGGCCAGTTCGTTTCTCTAGCAGTATATTTAATTTTGACATAAGTAACTTAAAAAGTTTTGTCTTGAAAATTTAAATACCAGCAATTTAGACAAAGCCTTAAGCAAATTTTGTGTTATTGTTCTCACTTAATAATGAAGTAGAAGTTACCTAATGCCAGCAAATAAATAAATGTGAAGAGAATATGTATTTAGATCAGGGATCAGGAAATTACTGCCTACCCATCAATCCAGCCCACCACGATAATTGTATGGCCTGTGAACCAAGAATGGCCTTTACATTTTTAAATGGCTAAAAAAGAAAAAAAATCATTTCAGGATACATGAAAAAACATAAAATTTAAATGATTGTGTCCATAAGTAAAGCTTCATTTGAACACAGCCATGCTTGTTTGGGTATGTATTGTGTGTGGCTGCTTTTGCTAAATGGCAGAGTTGAGTAATTGCAGCAGAGACCATTTGGCCTGAAAAGCAAAAACTACTTTCTGACCCTGTACAGAAATAGTTTGCTGACCTCTGATTTATACTAGCATCTAGCATTGATGATTTGTGTCATTAACTGCCCACATATTGAAAGGGTCAGCGGAATTTCCATTTCTGATAGATGGTTCACTTTGACTTCTAACTCGGTGAAATCGGTTTTTCTCCATGGTTTGTTTCAGTCCCTGTGAAGCTACTACAAGGAAGAATTGAGTAGTGTCACTGTAGGATCTAAATATGTTTGTGGCATGTATTTATTATAAGTGAAACAGTTGTTTTCTGATTGTTTACTTTTGGTTTTGGCTTGTTTTTTTGAGACAGAGTCTCACTCTGTTGCCAGAGTACAGCAGCAGCAGCATAGCTCACTGCAACCTCAAACTCTCCTGGGCTCAAGTGATCCTCCTGCCTCAGCCTCCCAGGTAGATGGGACTACACGTGTGTGCCACCATGCCCAGCTAAGTTTTTCTATTTTTAGTAGGGACAGGGTTTCACGGTCTCGAACTCCTGACCTCAAGAATCTTGAGTGTTTAAATTTGATGAGATTTACTCTGACAAATAATGAACAAGAAGTTTACTGTATGAAAATAAGTTAGAGAATTAAAATACTTGGTAAAAATTCAATAGCAATAAAAATAGTTTAAAAATATTTGCTTATACAAAATTCTATGCTAATTTTTCACTTCTATTTTAATTAGAGCTAATAATGAAAACAAAGTTACAAGAGTGAAGATTCAGTGGAACGCAGTTAGTAATACTGGATTTCTTTGTAGTTAATTCAGTTTTGGTGTAGACAACTATGTCGTGAAGAGGGACATCAGAGGCCAAACTTGATGTGTAGGAACTCCACTTTGTCCCTTAGGCGGTTGGTTTGAATAAATTGCTTAACTCTTGGTCTGCAGTTCTTCACTTATTATTAATATCTGTTTCATATAGGATGGTTCTGAGAAATGAGATTTAGTGAATAAGAGACTAGCATGTAGTTATTCAAGTGTTGGATATTTTTTTCCCCAGCTTTAATGAAGTTTCTAATAAGAACAAATGGCTAGCCATTTTTTTCTTTAGAAAAATGTTTACAATATAGAGTCGAATTTCTTTGAATTTGGCAGTTTTAAATCACTTTTGTTAATGTCATGGACAGTAAAAAAAAATAAGTACTTAGAATGCTTAAGATTTGGGATTTACATCATGATTAGGTACAATAGAAAGATCCTGGTAACTCTGGAACTGAATTCTTTCTGAAAAATAGATTAGTGAAAAGCTGTCTAATGTAGAACAGTTGCTTATATTTTAGAAGTTCAGTGCATACTTGTATAATAATCAAGTTATTACAGTTCAGATAAAAGGTCTAAAATGTTTCCATTATCATATAATAGTTTGTATTTCAAACTGAACTAAGGAAACTTCATACCTTCAATCAGGTGTTTATTGAGCAGCTGTGGTGTTCCTGGGGCCGATGGTAGGGGTGGGGAGGGGTCCTGCAGGAATCACAGACCCACAGGGACTTACCCTTCAGTGACTTGGATGTTGGCCAGTGGTTCTTTGGTGTGATTAGAGCTATGCAAGTCCTCTCTACCTGAGACTATCAGTGGTTGGCAATGTTAAAGTAATAAAGCATTAAAGTAAAAGCCATTTCATAGTACTATATTATTACTATTTTTGAAAGAGTAGATGTTTATTTGAAATATCACATTATGTAGTGTTCCAGGTAAAATGTATTAGAAGCTTTTATTAGGCAAAATGATTAAAAGCTTAGTCTGTGCACTTTTAGAGACACAATGTGCTCTTGTAAGAGGTCTAGCTTTCCTCGTTCCATCTAAGGTGATTTATGACTCTGGAATCGATGGCGTATGTGGAGCAGGACTTCACTACAGTCATCGGCCTCCCTGTTTTAGCTTGTCCATTCTTTAATCCCCGAGTCCAGGCGGTTTTAGGCAGTCTGGGAGGTAGACTTCTGGATTTTTGTAGTCTGGAAACATTGGTGGTCCATGACTGCTGTTCTTTAGGCACCATGTTCTCTTGTCACCCTCTCTCATCCTGAGCATATGTGGAGGGCTCAGGAAGGCAGAAACAGTGGGTCAGCAAATACGGGTCGTGCTGCCAAGTCAAAGCAGCCTCCTAAGGTTTTCATGAGGGCTTTGTTTCAGAATATATAACTATTCAGTTTTTCCCCCAAACCCAACACACAAGTGTGCCGTACCCCCTCACCCCAGAAAGGATAACAGGAAATACATAAGTGGAATGAAGAAAAGTATTAAGCCAGTTCTCTTTCTTTACCTCAAATACTTCGTACGACCTGATTTTTTTCATAAAGATGTGGTTGGTGTTTTCCCAATTTAAAAGGAAGTTACTATAAACGGAGTGACAGGTTAACTTGTGATTTGTACCATTCCGTGCTTCAGTAAAGTAGAACTTTCTTACTGAAAGAGAAAATGGCTTGTTTAAGCAAGCCAACTTTAAATAAAGGTGTCCAGCATCACTAGCGTGTACAAATGCAACCATTTTTCATCTGCTATGTGTAGACACTGTACGAGGTACTTTGTATACTTGATGTTAAATCTTTATAGCAGTCCTGCCACAAAGAGGCGGTCATTCCCGGTGAAGGTGCTGAGACTCCGGTAAGGGACGTGGCAGGCATGAGGCCACACATCCTGCACCTGGCACCAAGGCCGCTGTCTTCCACCTCTACCACCATCCTGTGCCAGAGACCTGCCTAATGGTCAGGACCCGTTGATGGGTCATGTGACAGGTCAGGAGCAGTGCTGGCCTCGCAGCTCTATGGAGTAGAGAATTACCCTCATTTCGTGATGAGAAACCTGTAGAAAATGGAAGAAACACACATGGTCTCACAGGAATAGAGCTGCAATAGGCGCCCGGGACGGTTGGAGCCTGAGGTCTTAATGCTGGGCTTTTCTGCCTGATGAAAGGGATCTGCAAGAACCACAAATACCTTTCTGTGCTACCAAGTGCTACTTATGCATCTGATTTTCCTCCAGGAAAACCAGGCACTGCTAACGTTTCTCATTTTGCCCTATAATAAATTTCAGGACTGTAGTTTACCCACGGGGTTTTAAGCAATTTGCCAGGAGCAGCATGCCATGCTACAAAGCAGCATGAGGCTTGAAGTCAGAAGGTTTGAGTAGGGACTAGTTTATCACATATGCTGTAACCTCAAGGAAGTCACTCTTGTCAGCCCAAAGTAAAGACGTGATAACACCTATCCCATGCTCGGAAGATCACCCAGGACAATGTCTGAAGGTGCTTCATAAATGCTAAAGTACCATACAAATAATGGTTTGAGTGATATTTTTGGCCAATTATTGATTAATTTAACAGATGTATTCTTTAAAAATGGACTAGAGATTCTGTATAGCTGAAGAGAATCGAGTCCAGCCTTGGCATAAACTAGTCACTTCCTGTTTCATGCTGCATGAGGTACACATCTACAGCTGCTTTTCCATAAATGAGACCATTTCTCTATAGAAAACAAAAGAGAGAAATCGAATGTTTATTTTTAGCAGCAATCAAAAAGCCTATTAAACTTCTTGTTGATTCACCTCTTGGTTGAATTTGAGAGCAAGCACAAAATCTAGTTCAGTCTCTTCAATGTGGAGGTGAGGAAACTGAGGCCAGAAATGGTGCAGCCACTCATTGGAGGGCACTGTGCAAGCTAGTGGAGGGGCCCGGTCCCGCTGCCCCAGGCCGGCGTGCCTCACTGTGCCAGGCTGCTCCAGTGGGCCTGGCCTCATCCACACAGGCCTTGGGCATGGGGCTCTTTTCATGATGAGCTGTAGGCCTTTAATCAATACCCGTTGAGTGAATAATGAATCCAAGAATTAGCATTTAAAAATAAGACATTTTCTAACTTCCAAACCAGTTATACAAACACACCTAAAAGGGAATTTCAAATTGATTTGTGTGAAGGGAATATTTTTGGATAAATGTATAGGTGATCAGAAATGCAATATTGCTAAATCGTTAGTATTGAGACAATGTGGCTAGATTTTGATCACCCGGTTTAATATTTCCTATTATAAAATTTTATAAAAATAAATATAAATAATTGTTCATAGGGTCTGTTAACTTATCCATTTTTAAAGATTCTCAGAAATTGTTTGCTGTCTTCCAAATTGTTTATTTTACATGAGAAATTGCTTGATAAATATTTGTTTCCTGTATTATTGTATTTAAGCATCTTTTGGTTGGAAGTAACGGTAATTGACTGATTCTGCCTTAAGCAAAAACAGGAAAGATAAGAGAAGTCTCAGAAAATTCAGGAACGGGAGCAGCAATGAGCACAGCCCAGCAAGGATTTCTCTGCAGCACAAGTGTGTTGAGATATGGTTTCTTTGGCCCAGGTGGAGATAGATCCACGTGACAGGCCATGGCCCAGGGGCAGACGGCATGATGGACACTGAGCTTCTGGCTTTTGCCTTGGACAGTCAGGTGCTATGTTGGAGTAAGCCTTTCCATCTCTAAAATCCTCCTTGCCCTGGCAGGTGCCAAGTGTAGCATGGATGGCTCTACTGCCACCATGGCAACGAGACTGGATCTGGCTTCATTCTTTCCCCATTAATTGGAAAGTGCTCATGGAATAAAAATTAATTTTTGTATTTTAAGGTAAGTAAGAATTAGGTGGAGGAGGGGAAATTATTATTCTATGGTCAATAAACATGATTTTTAAAATATTTCTGATTCTTGGCATCATTGATCTGCTCCATAAACATGAAAAATTAGAACTTGACTAACAGTGGAATACTTAATGACACAAAGATCTTCAATAAAATGTCAGGTAGTTAAAAGTGAAAATACACAAGGATGAATGTTCCTGGCATTTTTCACAGCTTGTCATTCAATGTGAAGTCTGATAAGGAGTATTTCATTTTGCAAATTTTGAAACCACCTCCACACAACCAAGAAGCTTAATTCTTTAGTTATTGACAAGGGGAATGTTCGGAATGAAAAGGTGAGCAGTTGAGAACCCAACCCACAGACGTGACAACTGGGTTGAGCTGCAGAGGGAAGGAGAACAGAATGTGTGAGGATAAATATGAAACAGTTTGGGGGCTCGCTGTGTATTACTCTGTATCTCAGAAATGACCTAGAAAGTTCAAGGTAAAGTGAGCACATCGTTATCCTTTAGTAAGCTCTGACAGAACACTGGTATGATGCAAATCTTAGATAAGGTTACAATTCCTGCCACTGAAGTTGCAATTTTTGAAAAATACTAGACAACTGAATAGACCATGGAATAGCAAATTTAATAATACCAGCAAAACTGGAAGTGGCAGGATTATTGTAATTACTGCAGTAAATACCTTCAGCAAGCAAAATACATGGACTGACTTACTAATTTTATTTCCTCTTACATTCCTATAAGGTTACTTTGGATTAACAGTATGACTCTTGTGACAATTTTATTTATGTTTTTTAATATCTGGCATAGAAAGAAGCTAATGGATGACATTTCTGGCTTTACCATGAAGTTGTCACACTGGAGCATTCATGGGATAAAAAATTGTTCCATTACCAAGGACATTACGTTCCCCTCTTCAATGAGGGGCAACTTGAAATCTTTATAGTTGAAGGTCAGGCCAACATTCCTTAAGTGCAAAGAAAGTGGAGTGTCAACCCTAGAAACGAAGATCTGGACGATAGCATCAAATGGATACCACTTGGCATGCTCAGTCTTACAGAAGCCATGAAGCACTTCTGATTAATGTGATGAACTGAGTTAGGCCCCAAACATGTAGGGGACTGGATAAAATATGGGGGAAGGAAAAAGTTTTATGTACCCAAGAGCAAACACAAGAAAGTGACTTCCCCGTGTGGCAAAGCAAAAGAAATCAGAACAAAAATAGTAAGCAGTGGCTGAAGAGGTAGGCCTGTGACTGAGGCCTGGTCCGTCAAAACGCCCTACCCTGCTGGCCACAGTGACAAGTGCAAGCATGGGCAGGTACCCACATCAATCACTACCTGCCTTTCCTGGGACTTTTCTGGAGCTACCAGCAAAATTCCATGTCTTTTCATTGGAGGGAGTAAGCTCTAAGGACTGAGGTCTGGGGCTTCCAGCGGTCGTCTTACCCACCACGTAGAGAGGGTCTGCCGGGAAGATGGGGAGAAATAGAATGTACTGGTGGCCTGCTTGGAACCCCTGAAACCCGGTGAACTCCAGAACTGCCAGTTATGTAGGTCAATAAATGCTTTTGTTCTTAAGCTTCAAGTTGGGTTTGTACATTAGCTGATTCAACAACCCCTCCACTTCCAGCCGTACCCACTTCCCAAGACAACCACTATCAATGGCTGGGGAGTGTCTATCTTTGCAAATCTTTTTCTATGAAATTACACACACCTCTGTGGTGCTTTTAATACGTGCACAAATCTCACACTCCTCCAGTCAAAGGGTGGAGCCCGTTCTCCTACGAACTTAAGAAAATAAAGAGCAGAGCTAGTTTCTGTCCCCTCGACGTGGATGAGCAGTTGTGCTGCCTCCCCGGGAGAATGCAGGGGACACAAATCCACGAGACTCTGAGGCAGGGTTAGACCGGGCAGCGCCACTGCTGACTGATCCCTTCCTCTCTACCGATGGTCACCCTGGGGTTGCTGCCACCTGGGAAGACCACACACTGCTGTTTCAGCCACCGCTTCTGCTGAGGTCCCAACCAGTAGAAGCGTGCCAGCCTGCCAGTGACACCAGCCCCAGTCCCCACTGATGCCCAGTGGAGCAGAAATACTCTATGCCTTCCCAGCCCTGCCCAAACTACAGATCCATAAGCAAGTTAAATGTCATTGTGCTAAGCCATTGCATTGTGGGTGGATTGTTATGTTGCAGTAGGGAACCAGAGCAGGGTAGACTTGCTGTGCTTTGCCTTCTACATCAGTGGGACCATGCCTTATGTATTGATCTTCAACAAGCTGGGTTTTTTCCTATGTAATACTTTGCCCTGGAGATCCTTCATACATAAAGATTAATTAACATGCTATTAATTACTGTAAACAATTATGTCCTGTGGATATGCCATATTTATGCAAACACTCCTCTACTGATGACTAATTAGACTGTTTCACATTTCTCTTTATGGCAAACTATTCTGAGATGAATGTCTTTGTATGGTCTCATTCTGCACATGAATGAGTATTTCTCTGTCTGATACATAGAAATGAAATTGTAGCAAAAATTTTCACACTATCTTTCTGCCAAATTGCCAGAAAAAAACCTGTGCCTTCTTACACTTCTACCACAGTATGTGAGAATACTTACTTCCCCTTACCTTATTATCATTGGATATTAACCAAATAAAATTTCTCCTATCTCAGGGGGGAAAATTATTATACATGGTTATAGAATACATTATATTTAATACTTAAAATATTATATATACATATTATATAATATAAGATATATTTATATAATATACACATATCTATATATAAATATATGTATTAAGTATACATAATTTGCACTTCCCTTGTTTCTATTGATTTTGTGCAACTTTTTCAGTGTGTATTGGCCATTTGTTTTTATTCTAAAATTATTCATTTTCCTCTTGCTTTGTTACATGCAAATATTTTCTCCAGGTCTATTATTGTTATTTTATATTTGTTTATGGCATCTTTGTCACAAAGAAGATTTAGATTTTGAGATCGTCATCTGTAAACTTTTTTCTTTATAGAATTTTGTATTATATTTTGCTTAAGAAAGTCTTTTCCACCCTAAGATTATACAATATTCTCTTACATTCTTTACATTTTTGTTTTGCTTTACATTTTTCAAATATCTCCTTTCTTCATCTGGAATTTATTTTGCTTTTTAGTGTGGGGAGTTATTGAAATTCTTGGAATATGATGGGAGACCGTGAGGGACGCCATGTGGTAGAGGGAAAATGCGGCCTGGAAGCCCAGGACCTGGGTTCGGAGTCTGGGACTTACGAGCTGTGTGATCTGAGTGGAGTTTCTTCTCTCTGAGGCTCAGTGTCTTCATTTACAAAATAAGTAAAGATGCCTATGCCCCAGAGTGTTCATTACTGTGAAGTTCCAATGGGATCATATTAATATATGTTAAAGATGCCTGTAACTTAAAATAATGTTGTATGCTAACCCCCCCACACACACACATATTTCCCCGAGCGGATCAATGCTCTATCAGCTTCTCACTCTGAAACATCAGCTCTGCCACACACTCAAGTTTCATAGACACGTGGTGTCTCAGCTACTTTCCACTGATTCATTTGGGTATTTCTGTGAAAAATCTTCGCTGTTTTCATTACACGAGCATTTTTTAACCGAGTTGGTCTGTGAATAGACTATCTTTTTAGTATTTTTTTATATTTAATAAGGCAAATGCTCTATTGGTTTCCATTCACTACTATAGACTAACTTGAAGAAAGCCTGTGTATTTGCAACGTGAATCTTCTCATGCAGGTAGATGGTCTGTTTCCAGTTACTTGTGATATCTATTGTATCCTTCAGTTGTGTTTTACAATTTCATTCATATTTCTTTCTGGTATGTTGCGTTGTAGTTGCCACCAAACCTGGATCAAGTTTTCCATGACTTTGTTCTGTTGGCCATTATTTGCACGTAGTAAGTTGATTTTTGTGTATCTAGCTCAGATCTGGCCACTAGGCTGAAATTTCTCATTAATTCTGGAAGTTTGTCAGTTGACTCTCTTAGATTTTCTACAATGAGGGCCGTCACTAAAGTGTCACCAGCACCAGAACATTCCCGTGACTGATGACAGGCATTCCTGCTTCTTTTTCTTTCCTTCCTTTATTCTTTCTTCTCGAATGAGCTAGGACTTCAGTGAAATATTAAATAGGATTGGTGACAGACATCAGAGTCTTGTTCTGATTCCAAGGGAATGCTTTGAGTGTTTCGCCATCATTCTGATATGCCAGCAATTCCTCGTAAATATTGTTTGTCAGGTACAGGAGTAGCTCCTCCTATGATTTCTAGTATTTTCAGAGTATTTCCAGAAACTAGTGCTGAACTTTGTCAAATACTCTGTTTTAAGTGGAGATGAGGATAGCAATGTGTGGATCTTCTCCTTTTTTAAAATTTAAAATAAATTTTGAAAATTTTGAAAAATGTCAGCATTGTTGGGATAAGCTCTTCATAGCCATGATGTATTGTTCTTTTAGTGCACTACTGTATTAGATTTGATGTACTTAGTATTTGTATGTGTCCGAGATGGGGCTTTTTTAAAAAAGCAGTTTTGGTGTCAGAATTATATGAACTTTATGTAATGAGTTTAGAAGATTTGCCTCTTTTTTATGCTCTGGAAGCATGTATATAAAATAGGAATTATTTATCCCTTGAAGCTTTGTTAGAAATAACTGGGCAAACAGTAATTTTAGCAGTCAGCCCTTGGCTACCTTTTCAGGTCATATTTAGGATCTCTATCTCGTCTTGACTCAATCTTATCATTTTCTATTTTTTATATTCTATATTACATTTTCCATGAAAATAATCTATTTCATCTAGGTTTTAAAATGTATTGACATACTATTGAAGATATCACTCATTTAAAAAAAATCCTTGATTACTGTGGTTGTATCACTTTTCTCATTTCTAATGTTATTTCTTAAACTGGCTTCTGAAATACTAGTCTATTTCATTGGTCTTTTCGAAAAGTCAGTATCTGATTTTATTGATCAAATCTGTTAATATTTTCATTTTATTGATTTCTTCTATTATAAATCTAACATTCTTCTTTCTTCCAGTTTATTTATTTTTTTATAGCTTCTTGAGTTAAAAAGCTTAATCTATTTTCAATCGTTCTGGTTTTGTAATAAATAAATTTAGTGCTATAAAATTTCATCCAAATACTCCTTTGTGGCCAGGCGCGGTGGCTCATGCCTGTAATCCTAGCACTCTGGGAGGCCGAGGTGGGAGGATCACTCAAGGTCAGGAGTTCGAAACCAGCCTGAGCAAGAGTGAGAACCCGTCTCTACTAAAAATGCAAAGAAATTAATTGGCCAACTAAAAATATATAGAAAAAATTAGCCGGGCATGGTGGCGCATGCCTGTAGTCCCAGCTACTCGGGAGGCTGAGGCAGAAGGATCGCTTGAGCCCAGGAGTGTGAGGTTGCTGTGAGCTAGGCTGATGCCACGGCACTCTAGCCCAGGCAACAGAGTGAGACTCTGTCTCAAAAAAAAACCCGAAAAAACCCAACCCCCCCAATACTCCCTTGTTTGCATCCTGCATATTTATACTATCATTCATTTCTACTAGCCCATATTTTTAATTTTACATATTTTTTGATTGAATAGTTACTTAAAACATGTTTTAAATTTCTCATAGGGATAAATACCCCCCTTCAGCTATCCTTTTAATTTTATCACTGATTTTTATGATGCTGTGGCCATTCTCTGGCCCATATGATTTCTGCTTTTCAGACATTGTTTAGTTACCCTGATGTTTTTGCACATGGGAAATCTACTATTATTTAGCCTTTGTGTAGCCACATTTATCTATTTAATCTGTCAACTTATGGGAAAATCATATTCATGTCATTTACTGTTTGTGGATGTCTTAGTTTCTCCTTATATTTCTGTGAGTTTTCACTTTGTGTGTGTGCTATATACACATGTGTATATATCACTCTATGTGTATGTGTGTGCTCTCTCTATGTTTGTGTGTATATATTATATATATATACCTAATAGATATATTATTAGGTGCTTGACAGTTTGTTATTGTTTTACCTCTTTGATAAGATTGTAATTTCTTCTCAATAAGCAATATTTATCAAAAAATTACCTAGACTTCATTCTAAATGGCTGTTCTGGGTCCCATCTATTAGTTCGAAGTGAATGCTCGCTAGGTGATTCAGTTTCTTGCATGTATGAAACTATTCCCCTCCATTAAAAAAAATTTACTCCTTCTGGAATTCCTATTCCTATTAGGTAAAAATTCCTTCCTTAATTCTTTGTTCTTTAACTTTTCTTTCATATCTTATCTTTGCTCTCTGTTCCAGAAGATCTCTCCAACTTTATCTTCCCTATGCTCTATTTATTCTTAACCATACTCATTGTAATATTTAACTTTTTATTTTTAATGAAGAGGAATTTATTCAGAGGATGAAGAAACCTGGTGTCTTTTTAATCTTGCAGAGCTATCTTCCTTTGTGGATGTTCGAAGTTACCTTTTACTCTATTTTATTCTCTGGTAAGATCCTGCACTCACACTGTGAGTCTCCACACGCAGGTGGATCACTGTTTTTGACAAATTACTTTAGATATACCAACAGATAGAGGAAATAACATGTCAAACACCTATATGTCCTCCACTTAACTCAGAAACACAAGTCTACATATTTAGTATAGCCGAATTTCTTTGCATTTTGTCATCTTCTGTCTTAAGTAAGACATTATTTTTACCAAGTTCAAAAAATTCTCAATTTTTCTCCTAAAAGTTGTATTGATATATTCATTTAGATTTTATAATCACCTGGAATTGATTTTTGTATATGGTGCTAACTAGGTGTCGAGTTTTTTCCTATATGCATAACTGACTATACCCCAGTACCCTTTATTGAATAATCCTTTCCTATCCTAGTGGTGCCATCAGTATTATGTCAACGTTCAATGAATACAGGGGCCCGAGATCGATAAATTGTTTCCTTGCATGTCTGTCCTTGCCCTAACACCACAGTGTCTAAATTGCTATAGCTTTTTTAAATATTAAATCTGATATCTGAAAGGGCAAGGCTCCTTACTGTATTGTTGTCCACAGTTGTCCTGGTGATTCTTAGTTATTTGCTGTTCCACATACATTTTTAATCACTTATCAGAGTCCATGAAAAACCCTATTGAGTTTTAACTGCAGTTCCATTCAGTGTGTAAATAAATTGGGCAAACATGCTTAACACATTGTGTTTATTAATTTACTTAGATCTTCTTTTAATTTTCTAGTTTTCTCCATAAGAGACTAGTTCATCTTTTTTAGCTTTATTTCCAGAGGTCTTATGTTTTGCCTTTTTTGAATTAATTAAATTTATTTGGGGGAACAGTTTTAGATTTACATAAAAATTGAGCAAATAGTACAGAGACTTCCCACGTACACCTCTACACACAATTTTCCCTATTATTAACATATTACAGTAGTATAATACATTTGTCACAGTGTATGGACCAATATTGGTACATTGTCATTAGCTAAAGTCCATAGTGTGTTCTGGTTCCCATAATTTTTACCTTACGTCCTTTTGTGTCCCAGGGTCCCATCCAGGATTCACTTAGTCATCGTGTCTGTTTAGGCTCTTCTTGGCTGTGAGAGTTTCTCAGATTTTTCTTTTTGGTGACCAACGTTCAGGAGTGTTGATAAGGTGTTTTGTAGGATGCCCTTTACTGGAATTTTGGATGTTTTTCTCATGGTTAGACTGGCAATATGGATGTGGGGGAGGAAGATCACAGGGGTAAAGTGCCATTTCTATCACCTCATATCCACGGGATGTACTACCAACATGATCTGTCACCATTGATGTTGACCTTGATCACCTGGCTGAGGTAGTGTTTGTCTGGGCTCTCCATTGGAAATTTACTCTTCTTTTCAATTTCCTGTACTGTATTCTTTGGAAAGAAATCACAATGTGTACCCAGCACTCATGGAGTGGGAAGTTATGCTCCCTCTCCTTGAGGGCAAAGTATCTGTATAAAGTATTTGAAATTCTTCTGCATGGGAGATTTGTTTCTTCTCCCCTATTTGTTACTTTATTCAATCATTTATTTATGTCAGTATGGACTCATGGATACTTATTTTATACTTTATTCCAATACTACTTTATTTATGTTGTACCCCAATCAATGTATGTATGTTTTCAGTACTTCCCTACTTTCTGGTACTAAAAGATGCTTGAGGCTCATTGCCTATATTTCCTGCCCCAGTCCTAGAATCAGCCCTAGTTCCTTTCACTGGAGAATGGTATTAAAAACGAAGGTCTGTGTGCTAGGTGTGCTCACTGCTAATGAGGAGTCATTCCTTTCAGGCCTTCTCAGCTAACAGAGCAAAGAAATATATGTATGTGTAATAACTCACACATATAAGATCTTATATTTCTGTTGGTATTATAAATGGTATTTTTTTTTTTTTTTTTTTTAGAGACGGGGTCTCGCTCTTGGTCAGGCTGGTTTCGAACTCCTGACCTTGAGCTATCCACCCGCCTCGGCCTCCCAGAGTGCTAGGATTACAGGCGTGAGCCACCGCGCCCGGCCTATAAATGGTATTTTTAATAAAAACTTTAAAGTATCATATATACAGAAAACTAGATGACACATAAATACATAACTTAATGAATTATTACAAAGCAATTCCCCAAGCAACACCATTCAGGTCAAGAGATAAAGTATTAACAGACCCAGATATGGCATTAATAATTTATTTTATCTGGTATTAATACAGATATATACTTATTTTTATTTTGTTAGTCATTATTTTCTATATACTCTTCCTTCTTCTTTATTCCTTCATGCATCTCCAAACTTTCATGTGGATAATATTTTCTTTTATTGCAGACTTGCTGGTGACAAATTACGTTAGGTTTTGTTTGTCTGAAAATGTCTTCTATTACCTTTATTTGTGAAAGATACTTTTGCTGAGTAGAGAATTCTGGGCCAAAAATTATTTATTCACTATTTTGAAGATATCATTCCATTGTCTTCTGGATGCCATTGTTTATTTTGAGAAGTCAGCTATTAATCTAATTGTTTTTCCTTTGAAGGTAACTTTCTTCTGGCTTTTTAAACACTTTTCCTTTTTGTGTTTGTTTTCTGTACTTTAACTATAATGTGCATAAGTGTTATATTCTTTTTATTTATATCCTCTTACTTCTGCCTTGTCAGCTCTACCTAAGATAGATTTTTTTCTTACTGCATTTCTTATGTCTTTATGATCTTTTCTGTATATTCAAATCATTGTTTCTCTGTCTTTCATTCTAGATATTTTCTTCTAATTTGTCTTCTAGGTCACTGATTCTCTTTTTGGTTGTGTCTAATTTTCTGTTAAACCACATTCATTGAATCCTTAATTTTGATTGAATTTATTTGTCTGTTTCAGATTTCCATTGATTTGTTTGTAATTTTTAATTGTCTTTGAAGGTTTATAATCTCATTTTTTATTTCCTTGAGCATATTAAGCCTATTTTATTTTAAAGCTTGACTCTGATAATAATATTTTTAGAGCCCACTTCAGTTTTCTTCTATTATCTGTCTCTGCTTAACAACATATAGTTATATAGCTACATTTTCTATCTTTTTTAAATCCAACCTGTCCTTCTTTGTCTTTTAACTCAAGAGTTTAGTCCATTTACATTTGTTGTGATTTCTAATTTGTATTCATGTATACTATCTGATTATGCACTATTTGTCTTGCCTTGTCTGTTTAGATTTTTTCTTTCCTTCTTACTATATCATTTCAATATCCTATCAGGAAAACAGAAAATAGTGTATGTATTTTATGTGAAAGGAAATTATTATAAAAGTGTTAGAAGGGAAAAGGAAGTATAAAGTTACCCAAAGAATAGTCCCTAAAAATGTTGTTGTTACTCCTAGGGCTGAAGAGGCCAGAAAAATGGAGCTGAAACTGCCTGCTACATCTGACAGTGCCACTGGTGCCACAGTTGCCACCAAATGCTGGATGGGGGCGGGGAGAATTCTCCCTCCTACTTTTCAGTCTCCATGAGTGCTTCCCATTGGCAGAATTTAACAGAAAGCCAAATAGTGAAGAATCTGGCTTTCTACTCTGGAAGTAGAAAGGAGAGTACAGAAGAATGAATGTAGCTAAACAAATACTATCCCTCACTCCTTTTTTTCAAAAAATTTAAAATTATGTTTATTCAATTTTTATTGTTTGGAAGTTATACATATTCTGTATTCTTTTAGTAGTTACTCTAGCCATTTAATTTGCATACCTAGCATGATCTGAAGTTAGTTAATATCTTTACTCTCCCTGCAATAATATAAAAACCAATTTATATGCATTGTTATTTTGGTATTATTTTTTCCTCACAAATTAGACATTATTGTTGTTGGGGTTTTTTTGGTAGATATTATTGTTATTATTTTATAGTCAATATTTATTTAGCCTTACATTCATACTTGTTAATATCTTTGCTTACCATGCCTTCTTGCATGTCAGAATTTCTATCTGGGATTTTTTTTCTGCCTTAACTACTGACTTTTGAGTTTTCTTTAATGAAAATCTGCAGGTTAATTATTTAGGATTCAGTCTAAAAATATATACACTTCATTCTCATTTTATAAGGCAGTTGCTTAGGGCAAAAATTTTAGAGTGACAGATATTTTTCTCTCGACACTTTGTGAGAGTCTTCCACTGACTTCTGACCTCTATTGCTAGTATACAGAAGCCGGTAGTTCTTCTAATTGCCTTTCCTTTGTGGTGATCTATTTTTTCTTTGTGGCAGCTTTCAAGAACTATTTTCGTTTTGAATTCTGCAATTTTACTTTGATCTTGCCTATTCTGTTTTGTTTTAAAATTTTTCTTAGGATCCAGTAAGTTTCATTGATCTAAAGATTAGTTAGTAGCTGTCAACAGTGTTAGAAAATACTGATCTATTGTCTTTTCTAATTTACCTCTGCCCCATTTTGTTTGTTATCACCATCTGGAAATCCAATTGCATATACATTATAATTCTTATTCTATTCTTCAGTCTCTTATTTTCATTTAAAAAATATGTTTTCTTTCTTTGTCTCTGTACATTGCATTCTAGATCATTTCTTTGTCTCTATCTTCCAGATCATGAATTCTCCTGTCAGTAATATCTAATCTACTGCTTATTGAATGCATCAATTTTAAATTTCAATTCCATTTTTTATTTCTAAAACTTACTTGGTTATTTTTAAGATTTCCTTGTTCTTTGATCATTTATTGTTGAGCTTTTCTTATTTTAAAATCATATTAAACAAAGTTATTCTATAATTTTTGTCTGATAACTCTAATTTCTGAAGTCTTTGAGGATTTTATTTTGCTGTATGGTTCTCAGTTGTAGTATCTTGTTTCTTTGTATTTTGCAATTTTTAAAAATTTATTTACTTATTTCTTTTTATTGTGAGCAGCTAATATCTGTGGAGTTTTACCTATAGGAGTTCTTGATGCTTCATTTGAAGGTAAGTTGCTTCATTGGGGATTTGCTTTTACTTTTACCAACTGCCTAAGGTCACTAACAACCCAGAAACCAAGTTAAGTTAAGTTTGGGATTTCTCCATACAGTAACTAGTATAAATTCAGACCATAAACACACATGAAAGCTGGCTTGTGTTTTCAAATTTCCCACCTTGACATAGTACCAAGGTTGAAGAAGACAACTTTCCTGACAGTCCTTTTCTGCATGGCAAATTTATTTCTCACTTCCCTTATATTGAAGTAAAGCTTTAGCTTTATGAGAATAGGCTGCTGCTAGACTTTCCAACTGGGGCAGACCCTGGGCCAGAAGCCTCCAAGCAACATTCTTCAGGCTTTGTGAGCCATGAGCAAGGTTGAGAAGCTATGCCTTGGGCTACCCTCCTCCCCACTCCCCTTTGCATCTTGGGGCTCCACACAGCCATCCAGGAGGAGGCCCAAGAGCTCTGGCTTTGGTCTAAGGTGAAAGATGCTTTTGGTACTAACAAGGATTTCTGTTTTTACTAAAATTCCCACCTCTGTGGATTTCGTTTTAACCACCTTCTACCTCAGCAATGAATTTAAAAAATATATTTTAACATATTAATCACTTCAATTTGAGAGTTGTTCAGTATATTAACCTGCCATATAGCTGGATATAGAAGTCTTTTATCAACTGCCTCCTGCCCATTGAACATTGAGTTCTTAGAGAGCGGGGACCATGATTGATCCATTTTTATATCCTAGGACCTGACATACATTAGTATATGCACAGGAATTATTATTTAAATTGATGCCAAAACCAATCATTTTAAGTTCAAGTGATCGGTTTGAAATTCTAAGTACAATCAAAGCAACTTCCTTTCTGAAAACTCTTAAGACCATAACTTAACACCACACTGTAGATTAGAGAAGTCCTTGGGAAGTTGGCTATCCTGGTGAACAAGCTGTTTTAATCAAATTAACTGAGAAGTTGCCCAATTGTACTTTAATTTGAATCACACGGATTCACTCCAATAGGACACTAGAGAAGTTTATGTTGTAGGTAAATTGCCCAGTTAAATAAATCAAATTGCAAAGGTTTAGAAAAATATACTTGGCATAAAAATGTTTCCACTTCTATTTTCCAATAATATTTTACATTTCATCCTTGGTATTGACATTTGCCGCCATCAATGGATTATCTCATTAATCCATTCTTTCGTCATTTGGCACTCATCTCTGCACTGTGCTAAACTCTGGGACTGCAAAGGTAAGGTACATTCCCTGCCTTCCATGTTCTCCCAGTCAGAGACTAAAGTTAATAATTGCAATACTATAAAATTAAACAACAATAGAAGTACCTATTGGGCACAGCAGAAGCACAAAGGAAAGAGTGAGCCACTGTGTTTAGGAGCAGCTGAGAAGGTTTCACTGAAGAGACTCCTGTGTGGAGAGTGGGGTGAACAGCAGTATTTATCTGGGCAGCGTTAGGCCTGGTATCCCCAGACAGTGTCCCAGGCTGCTTTCTTGTGATGAACAAGGCTTCTAAGTGCTCATGCATGCTCAGCTTTTCTTGTCCACTCAAGGACTCTCAGTTTTTCTTGACCGTTTCCCAGGACTGTGTTCACTGGCCCTTCTAGGGTGACAGTTGCTCGGCCAGATGCACTGGCCTGGTTAAGCAGCCGTGCCCTTCCCAGACGACATGTGGCCTGCCTAGACTTACAGGCCTCTGGCCCCAATGCCCTTCTCTCCTCCCCAGCTGCTGCTTCCTCCCTGCCTTTCTTTCTTAATATTCTATAGAATTTTAATTTATTCCTTGCTATATAGGTCTCTTCCTGTGAGAGCTACATTCAGATTTAACATTTTAAATAAATGTAAATTCAGATCGCCCTTGTCTCTACTTAGAAACATAAGTGATAAAATTTAATACAAACCAAGAGAAAACACAATCAAAACGTCCAGTTTAAAGTGTCTCCAACTATAAACATATTTCCTTTTCCTCATAAGCATGCTTCTTCTGTTTTCATTTATCCATCCTTTCTTGAGTTTCTTATATTCTGAATTGAAATGAAAGCTGCATATATTTTTTCATTAATTCCTACAGTATTTTACTAGACACTAAAGTGCAGTGTGACACCCTCCTGACCCTGGAGCCACGCAAAATTGTACATTGGAGTACAGGAAGAAAATAATAGATCTAATCCTTATAATTTATTTTTCATCTTATCCTTTTAAATTGCTGTTTTGCATGTTTTATTATATATATGTTATAGTAGTATATTTCATGTACATAATCTATAAATAAATATGCTTATACGAGGTGTGCACACTCAAACATTATTTGCCGATGTGGGGTACTGGCTTATTCAATGCTTTTCTCAAGCAAAATGCCTCTGGTTTTAGAGTATCCTACCAGGCAACTGCCTCTGTTCCTAGGCCTCTCACCAGTTCTGCCTAACACAAGATTTAAAGGGGTGGAAAATCTAAAACATAGTCTTATCTTGCTAATGTGTTCAGTGATATTAATAATAGTTTTACTGTCTTTCTGAATTTGTTTCTAATGCCAAGAATTTCTGAGCTGCTGAGTAAAGATGGAGGTTCCTGGGTGATGGTGGGGGAGATATTTTAAGAAAAGCATGAATTGTCAGTTTTCCCCTTAAATTACATCATATGAGTGTCAACTGAAGTGGATTCCAGGTGTCTTAGAACCCAAGGGTCTTTCCTGAGTGCCAAACTTTAGGAGCAAAGCCTTTTTCTGCTCTGCTAATTAGTTCTGTCTAATCAAGTGCTCGTTTGAAAACCTCATAAATGCATACACAAAATCCCACTTCTACTTTTAAAAAAACCAGTTTGAACAATTTTAAAGCCCAGTTTGTTTTTCTTTGCCAATTCTGTGGGAAATGTACTACAGCATTTTACAAGTTTAATTTATTTATTGTGTGTACCTGATTCAGAGTGCAAATTAACTTCATGGCTCCTTATATATTGTAGCAGTGGCTCCTCACTTTCTCTGAAGAGCAGTGTGCTTCTGTGTGCCAAGTATCTTTTGAAGTTCTAAAAGGGGTTAATGAAGCTCTCTTCACCACAGTTAAAATGTCCTCAACACTGAAACATCTGCTAAGGCCATCATCCTACTGTTCCAGGGAAAAGACATCTTGGGATCTTGGCCCTTAGATAATTTAGTTGGTTATTATCTTGGTTTGAAATTTGTATCGAATTAAGAATATTTAGCTACTTGGTTCAGGTGCCTTTCTAACACAAGTCATTCCTAAGTAAGTTCTAAGTTTCATATTTTTGGGATGAGAAAGCGAGGCCACCCTAAGATGTGGTGAACTCTAAAGGTGTCTGTGACTACCCAGGTGCCCACCCCCCACACTCCTTCCTCCTCGTCTCCTGCCCACCCCTTGTGCACACCCACAGGGACCCGCACACCACACTGGCTCTCAGTGCCTGGGACTCTCTGCCCACCTCTCACCATTTGCTAGTTCCTTTTTCAGGGAAGCTGGTGCAGTTTGTCAGTCAACCGACAGGTGTTTGTTTATGGCCCAACGACAGGGGTCCTCCCTTTGGGTGGGAGCGAGTGGTTCTGACAGCCGGCTGCGGAGCCTGCCCGCTCCCATCAGATCCACTCAGGAGAGCGGGTTTTCTGAGCCAGTAGCCTTTCTGCAGAGAATTGCAGCATCGCTGGAATCCCCAAACAGGGTTGGAGCTCTGCCATTTCCCAGCTGGGCTTCTTACCAAAGACTTGGTGTTTTAACCTGAAAATGGGTTAAATGATGAATAACAATACCTGCCTGCTGTGCTTAATCTGATGGGGTGGTAGTGAAAACTCAATCAAAAAGTAAGTTATAAAGTTTATCATCTTAGGTTGTTATTATACTTCAAGTTAGACTCCTTTCCCCAGCTAATTTTTTGTTAAATTCTGACGCCTGCATGGCACCTGACCTGCAGTTTTATGAGGCTGACCAGCCTCAGGGCTCTCACCCAGTTTCCTGGTTCTCCCTGAGCAGAGAACTCCAAGTTCCTGGGTTGCCGGCGCTGTCATTCACCCAAACCTGTCCTCCCCAGGCCCGAAAAACTTCTCATCCTCAACATCTTTTCCTTATGGGCTTACTTTCAGATCTTTCACACAAAGCAGCAATGTAAATGCAAAGACTTTCTAGGTCAGGAAAGAGAGCTGACCTTTCATGACCTTTAAATGACCCTGGATTCCAAGCACCTCTGGGTCACCTGGGTCCGTCCTTAGCCAAATCCTTTGCTAGAATTCTATTTTAACAGGCTCCGAGAGACAGACGTTCAAGTTCCTTCCTGAAGGCACCTCCTCCTCTGAGAGGGATTTCAAATGGATGTAATCAATGGAGAAGGTGATTTTACATTGTGTTTCTAACTTTTGGGAAGTGATTACTGCTTTTGTCTACAACATCACTTCCAAACATTTTTCATAAGGAAATAATCAGAGATGTTTGGAAAGATTTGCATATAAAGTTATGCACTGCAGTTTTATTTACAATTTCTATTACTATTGATGATTATTTTAAATCAAAATTAGAAACAAACTAAATATTTAATAATAGGAAAATGATGTAAAATTTGTGCTAATTGGATAATGGAAATACAGTACATAAGAAAATATATAGAATCTAGAATTCTTTTTAAATGGCAAAAGAATATATGAACATTTTAGTTTCAAGATGGAATTTTCAGTTTGTGTTTCTCTTTCCCCCAAAGACCAATTTAAATGCCCAAAGAAAAATTAAAATAAAGTTTTAATTCTCATATGTGAAAATGACCCAACAATGAAAGACTGAACACTAGCTGTGTGAGATGAATCATCAGGTTGAAATTCCACAAACTGAGCAAGCAGAGTGCCTGGCCCCTATGAAAGAAGCTAACCCAGCAGAGACTTTGCACAAGCTCAAAGCAGTATTCTCAGGGACATAGTAGAGGGCATTTTTCATGCTGAAACAAGAGCAGGTAGTTATGAAAAAATAGCCATCACAAAGCTTCAAATGAGGGTTTGGCTGGTACAACTTGTGCATTTGGTGGGGCTATGGGCTGAGTATTGAGCTGGTGCAACCAGCACATTTGGCAGGGCTGGCGCTGGGGCTGGAGAGGATGTCTGTGTAGTTGGGCCAGCCAGCTTGGGGCCAGAGTGATGGTCTGAATGCCAGGGAGGCTTGTCACACAAGGTGACTGAGCAAATAAGTAAACATATTAAGGATAATTGGAGCCACATTTCAAACTCTTGGAGAAGGATTACAAATATAAAAATGGGGAAGCTTAAGTAATCTCTGTTGTACTGAATTAGAATTAGTAATATCCATGTGAACTTGTTGTTTTCAATATGTATAGATGGGGGAATAAATACAGGTGTGTGTGTGTACACACATGTCCCAGCTCTGTCCATGGTAGCAATAGCATCTCACAGCAGCAAGCACACCTAGTACCCAGATCTTGGTTTCTAATATCATTCTCCACTGAAAGAAACCAGGGCTTCTTGAAAAATGGCTAATTTCAGGCTGCACAGGAAAAATACAAGTTGAACATGGAACATTTGTACCAGCAAGTGAGGAAATGCCAATGATGTCGGGACCTGTCAGAATAGCCAGAGAAAAACTGGGCACATCTGAGCACTGGAATAAGTAGAGACAGTAATAAATTATAACCCAGCGAATAAAATAAGAATCCACCAATCTCCTCCGAGATACATAAATGAATAATACATACAGTAGAATGTCAGCCAATAAAAGTAGAAGAAATGATGGAATTAGAAAATGACCATTTGGCATTCATGAAAGTAATAATTCAGGCAAGAATCATCCCTGATGAGGAAGAAGATAGATACATAGTATCATAGTCTGTCTCTACCCACAAGAAATTACCTGTGCAATGCAGAAGTGTAGCAGACACCATCCTAACCTCATGATGGAAGTTAACGTCACTAGCCATGAGACAAATCGACATTGTGCACCTCCTAATAGGACGCCCTGGGGAGAACACGGCATCACTTTTGTGGTATTCTTACCAAAAATGCATAATCTGAATATAATCATGAGGAGATAGCAGATAAATCCAAATTTAGGGACACTCTGCAAGGTGCCTGTGCTGTACTCTCTAACAATATCAAGGTCATTAAACGGTAAAGATGGAACAAACTGTCGAGACTGAAGGAGACTAACGAGGTGTGACAATGACATAGCACTGTGTGCTCTGGGTTGGACCCTGGGCTTATGAGGGACATTATTGGATAAGCTGTGCAATTGTGACGGCGTATGTGGGTCAGGTGGTAGTACTGCATCAACCTTCGTTTCCAGACTTTGCCGGTGGTACTGTGGTTATGCAGGACAGTGACGTCATTTTTAGGAAATGCTATTAACACCTAAATATTTAGGGGTAATGCAGCATCGTGTCTGCAGCTTACTCTTTTGTTGGTGTAAAGTATGAGGTGTTCTCAGAGAAAATTTCCCAGTAAGTACTGGGCCACTGTGGGGGCAAATCTAATTGTCATCAATTTGTCATTGTCTCTGTGTTGGTGTTTCTGTTGTGCCTGCTTTTATGAGCTTTCGAAAAGTGTATTTGCTGGTTCTTTTAACAATTCTATAATACAATATCAACAATTTTCCTATAAAAAATAAAAATCCTCTTTACCTTTGACCCACTCTCAAATGGTCCAGAAAATAAAATGCAGATAGATCAATAGACAGAGGAAAGGGTAAGACAAATATAGTAAAATATTAACAACTGGGGAATGAAGGTGAGGGGTGTGTAGGGATTCTTTGTTCTCCTGTTGCAAACTTTCCATTAGTTTGAAATCAGTTCAAAATAAAGAGATTTGTTTTAAAGTATCACATGAATAATGTAAAAACTTTAGAGATACAAGAAGAAAGTGAAATACAACAGCAGTCTTAAATTCGCCTCTTGTCCATGTGGACCAGAAGGTGAACAGGACGTGCTAGTCCCGAACGGCGCAATTAGGAAAGCAGGTCTGATCTGCGCACCCAGCTATGTCCTGAAGCAGATTGCACCTTCCTTCCCAGTGTCACTAAAGAGGCAAAAATTTGATTATATTATTTATTGGTCCACAAAGAAGGCCTCAGTAGGAGAAATCTAGTCAACAATTGTTTATTTCAGTGAGAAGATGCAGGTGTGAACAAACAGCTTTAAAGATCCGCTCTACCAACAAGTTTGGACAACAAAATGACCCCAAACAAACGTGTTTTGCCTCTGAAATAACAAAACATATTTTGTCCCTGAAATAATGTGAGGATGGATAGTCCCATGTTTATCCAAAAGTCATTTTTTTTCCAAGTTGCTTTAGAGTTTTGTTGGTGTAAAGTATGAGGTGTTCTCAGAGAAAATTTCCCAGTAAATATTGGGCCACTGTGGGGGCAAATCTAATTGTCATTAGTTTGTCATTGTTTATCACTGTGTTGGTGTTTCTGTTGTGCCTGCTTTTATGAATTTTTGAAAGGTGTATTTGTTGGTTCTTTTAACAATTCTATAATATAATATCGAAAATTGTCCTATAAAAATAAAAATCTTCTTTGCCTTCTATTTTTAAATTGCCTACAAAATAGATGTATGTTAGTTTTATAATCAGAAAGGAACGATACATAGTTTTAAGTTATTTTCTTAACCTTTTGTAAGTCCATCAGTTACAAGGTGAATTTGTAAGAAACCTGAGGGACAGAGAGGTGAGATGCTTTGGACAAAGTACGTTTTGTAAGTGGGAAGATTTGTCTTGTACGTAGCAGAGATAGGCTCTCACTGCCCGCACTCACGGTCACTTGCCATTGCTGCGTCTCTGCAGGGTGGGACTGCAAGCAGAAGGGAAGGCTTCAACACGGGAAACTTCTTGGATCGAATTACTACTTTTCTCAACCTTTCAAAATGGGTTGAGAATCAATTTAGAGTTACTCTTTTTTTTTTTTTTTAGAGACGGGGTCTCGCTCTTGGTCAGGCTGGTTTCGAACTCCTGACCTTGAGCTATCCACCCGCCTCGGCCTCCCAGAGTGCTAGTAGAGTTACTCTTAAGGGAAAAAGTGAATAGAAATTTTAATGAAAAATTTGGCTTTGATGGGATTAGAACTCAATGGCTTTGAATTTTGAAGCAAAGCCTTTTCCCATAAGACCACAGAGTCTTAGGTTAATAGCTGCCCAAACTCAGAGACAGAAGAGTAGCCATGGGGGGTGCTGCATTCCCTGGGCGCCCTCACAGCACACCGAGCACGCCAGAGGAAGAATGAATGGCCGCGTGTCCCTGAAAGCCAGACGCAGACATTTCACACATAGTGTTACCCTGAGACTCTCCAAAGGCCAGGCTGCCGGAGAGCACAAACACCGGACCTTGCACAGGAGCCCAGTTGTGTCCAGTGTCTCTGCAGCAACCATCTTTCTGCAGCAAGCGTGGAGTCGCTCAGTTGGCCTTGCCTCCTTCTCATACATCTCTGCTGTGCACCAGGCCAGCGAGGAGAAAGCCCAGGCTGGGGGCAGCCAGAGCTCACTGCTGCCAGCACCTGCTCCAAGCCTGCTCAGAACTCACCCCTGCCCGCCGAGCCCCATTGCACAGGGAACTTGATTTGTCAGCCACCAGCTAGCTGGGCTCCCATGGACTAGAGAACCAAGTTACTGAACATTTGTCCATTTTTTTCATAACCCCAAAGTCAATATTCCCCTGCCCTCCTAAGTTGCCTCTCCCTAGGGTATATTTGGAGCTAGGACAGCTGCCTCCCAGAGCCAGTCTCCCCTCAGTCAGCAGCCACAGGGCACCTGCTCCTCGCCCTGCTTCCTGGCATCTACAGGCAGCTGATCTCTCAGTGTCCTGCTGCTGTCACTGCTCGGGCCTCAGAGGAGGGGCAAAGGCCGTGAGGAAGGTCCCTTTTCTTCTCAGACCTTTGATTCCACCCAACACCACCACGGAAGGCAGGGCCTGGGGGCAGACCTCTGGAGGGCAGAGTCCTGGTGTGGAGCTGAACAAAGGCTCTAAGGCTGGTGAGAGTCGTAGGGGAGAGAATGGTGGTATCTGGGGTGAAAGTGCCCTGTGTTTTCCTGCACCTGAGCCTGAGGAAGTGCAAAGATATCAAGGGAAGCAAATTATGTTTGGCTTAAGGTTAGATTAGTACAAGTCGAGAGGTTAGGGCTGACAATTCGTGGGTAGTTTAAAATCCAATATGGGCCATTAAGGAGGAAGCTACCCTGGGACACAGTGAGGGTCCCATAGGGGTGACCTTTCCAGCAACCAGGAGATTGAGCATGGGGCCACATTCGGGAGCACTGAACGAGGGGGCTTTGTCCCCTCTTTGCAAGGAGGCTGGGCTGCAAAGGAGGGAGGACGTAGAAGACAGTAGGGGACAGAGTCATCTCAGGGTGTTGGGTATCGGAGGTTGATGGAAGAGAAATAGGACAAAGAGCAGACAAGAAGGAAGACAGTGGGGTTAAGTAGGGACTCTCAGGGGACATTGTTTCTGGGCCCTGGTGGAAGCCAACTCCTTCACGATGTCACCTGGTTCTTCTGGGGATCCTTGCAGATCAGCTTACTACAAGTTATCATCTGCTTCTGGGGGCTCTTGAAAGAGCCTCAATTTAAGGTCTTCTCTTGGGGTGGATTCCATTTGGAGGAAGACTTGTATTTGTTAAGTCGTGAAACATGAACCCAAGGTTGTACATTTTTTCTTTTTTCTGTTTTCTTTTCTTTTTTAGAGACAAGGTCTGGCTCTGTGGGCCAGGCTGGAGTGCAGTGGAGCCATCACAGCTCACTGCAGCCTCCAACTCCTGGGCTCAAGCGATCCTCCCACCTCAGTGTCCCCGGTGGCTGGAACAGGTGTGTGCCACCATGCCTGGCTAATTTTTTTAAATTTTTTTGTAGAGATGAGGTCTTGCTATGTTGCTCATGCTGGTCTTAAACTCCTGGCCTCAAGTGATCCTCCCACCTCAGCCTCCCCAAGAGCTGGGATTACAGGCGTGAGCCACGATGCCCAGCCCCAACAGTTGTACTTCTTGTAGTTTTGCTGTGGCGTTAGTGATTCAGTAAGCTGATTAATGCCCCCCACCATAAATATCCATGTGCTAATCTTCCTTAACTGTGAATGTGCCCTTATATGTCAAGAGGGACTTTGCAGATGTGATTAAATTAAAGATCTTGAGATGAGGAGATTATGCTGGATTATCTGGGCCCACCTTACAAGAGGGCGGTGAATTCGGGGGACGGGGGCGGTGGGAACTGGCACGCAGGCTACGTGAGGATGGAGGCCCAAAGTTGGGGAGAAGGTAGGGGCAGGGGGCTGGGGACCACAGGCCGCCCCCAGAAGCTGGAAATGGCGAGGGAGGGGACCCTGTCCTCGAGCCTCCAGAAGGAGCTGGCACCTCAACTTTAGCCCAGAGAAAGTGATTTCAGACTTCTGGCCTCCAGAACTGTTAAAATAAATTCAAGTTGTGCTAAGCCACTAAATGTGTGGGGGTTTGTTGCAGCAGCAATAGGAAGCTAGTGCAGGAGGACAGTGTTAGGGCCCTTCCACCAGGGCGCAGGGGCGGCTTTGGGCAGTGTCTTTCCAGACAGGGTCTCTGACCCGAAGATCACATAAAGGCTGCGGGAGTGTCTGGGAGAAGGCAGGCTTCACCACTGGAACAAGTGTGAGTGCATTTATAAGGATGTGGAAGTCCTTAAGGATATAATTGGATCAGATTTGAACCTCCTAAGGCCCAGAAGGAGCCAGGATTGCCGCTGGCTGGTGGTGATTATTACCAGATGTGGGGACACTGGAGGCTCGTCGAGGCTGAGGGTAGGACTCTGAGCCATGGCAGGCTGAGCTCCGCAGAGTGGCAGGTTGGAGGTCAAGTACCTTGCGCTGTCTCGAACCTCTTTGTTTCTACAGCATCCCAGAAGCAGGCAGGGCTCCGGCAGTCCATCTGCTCTCTGCAGATGCTGGCTCTCCTATCCCACGCAGGGTGCAGGTGTGTCTCAGTGCGGCTACGGGGCTGATTTAGCCTTGGGAGTCACACTCAGTGGGGGGTGGCTGTCTGCGAGGGTCACCTAAGGAAAAGCTTCGCCAAGAAGGTAACTGGGGCATCTGAGAGGAGTCTGGCCAGGTTGGGTGAGGGGAGCAGAGGGCTGTGGTGGCAGCACCCGGGGAGGGACCCTCAGATGAGGAAGGACAGGGGGAAGAGGACCTGCCCTGAGGCTCTGAAGGGGGAACAGTTACATGTGAGGGGACGCAGCAGGATTTCGCAGG
Organism: Cheirogaleus medius; assembly: GCA_008086735.1. Classification (NCBI taxonomy): domain Eukaryota; kingdom Metazoa; phylum Chordata; class Mammalia; order Primates; family Cheirogaleidae; genus Cheirogaleus; species Cheirogaleus medius. Next base: position 4,034,679 of record VBSM01000605.1, on the reverse strand, counting down.
AGCCAGTCTAGAGGCAGAAAAGCATCGGGTGTTCTTGGGTCTGCGCTGTGTGGGTTAAGCTGAGGCCAAGTGGACATCTCGGAATGACGATGGCAGTGCCTGGCCCACTCAGTGGCAGTGCCAACCACACACAGCCGAGGGGCCACGGCTGAGCCTCCAGGCCCCCAACAGGCCTAGGGCATCCGCTGCACTTTGGGGTGAGAACCATGGAAGTGTGTCCTTTCGTTGGACACACAGGATGGGAAAATGGTTGTGTGTAATGGGGGAGTCCGAGTGTGGGCAAGAGGATAGATAGGGCTCGAGGTTGGAAATGCAGACGTGGCAGAGAGTCCCCACGTGGGGCCCAGGGACATCTCCTTTGTCATGGCGCACAAGGAAGAGGAGACAGGGGAACGCCAGGGTCCAGTGGCCACTTTTAGGAACCCCTGTGTTGGCGTCTGGTCTCAGGGAGGGGCTTGGTGGTGGTGTTAGTGCGTTCAGGGAAGGGACTCTCCCCTTCAGAGGAGATGCGAGGTCCCAGGTCAGCTGCTGGAAGGCTGCCTGGTTGCAGTTTGTCCTCACAGACTGTGCTCCTCGCGGGCGAGAGCTTGGCGCAAGTACTAGGCATCGACCATGAGCTGCTGAGATCTAGAGAGCAGAGAAGATGGTCATCTGCACCTGGGCCAGGCTCCAGGGCAAAGTCACAGCTCTCGGGTTGCATTTCGGGGCCTGCAGAAGTCAGTAGGGCTCAGTAAAGTCCTGGCTTGCGAAGGCCCACTGCACTGCCAACTTTTCCACATGAAGGCAAAACATCTTGTGAGTTGGGGTGAAGAGAGATGCCGGAAACCTCAGGACATCAGTCATGGGCTGCAGGGAGTGGCACTGGGTGGGACAGAGGCCAGGCGGTGTTGGATTGGGAGCGGGAAGAGCCTGGGCTTCACTGTTCAGGATTTTGTTCCCAAGTCCGGGACTAGCTGTCTCCCTTGCCATTGGGCTGCCTTCCTGGGAAGCCAGTATTATTACAGGGACTGGGCACAGGGACCACCAGTCCCTTGTCACAGAGGCCTTGAACTGTAGTTGGGGAGGCCATTGTGATTGTCTCCGGGGTGCATGGAGGGTCTGTTTCAGCCTTCCCTGTCTGGTGTTTGGCCGTGTCAGGTGAGTGAGTGGCCCACGGGGAGTCAGGTGTCTTAGTTAACATAGTGGGTACTAGAGGGGGCTCAGGGACTTTGAACAGGAGCAAGAAAAGGTGGGTGGTCAGTGAGAGCCACTCAGGACAAAGGTGCACACAGAGCGGGTGGCTCAGGATGGGCCCTTGGCGAGGCAGGATCGCTGCTGTTCCGGCTGGAAAGGGGCTGTCCTCCTGGAAGACTTGCTGGGCGGTGGCGGACCGGGAAGTGCTGGGTGGTGAGAGGCCCAGTGAGAAGAGAAGAGGTTTAGGTAAAGGCAAGTCAAGTAGGAATTCCAGGTGTGGTTTGTGTGCTCCGAGGGTGGTAGGACAAGACATGGGAACGGTGGCCCGTGTTGCCCCGAGTCCACCAGGTGGTAGGTAGCTGTTGACAGAGATGGGGAACTGAGTTAGTGTGGACACACGGGGGAGGGCCCCTGGAGAAAATTAATTGAGGAGATAGACTTTTAGACTCTGATTCCTTTTTGCATTCCGAGGCTGGGCGATCCAGAGTCCAATATTCCTTTTCTTTATAGAACCTGCGGGCGTCCCCGCTGTGGGGTTGGAGGGAACAGACTGCACTGGCTCGTTTCCTTCCAAGAGTTCACATTGTGAAGCCCTCAGTCTGCATCATGTTTACATGGCTATTCCGCAACGGTGTCCTTGTCCTCGTGGTGTTGATCTAGCGTCCCTATTTCAGAGAGAGGAGCATTCTGCCCCCTTACATTGTGTTTCTGGGTAACATCTCTAATTATGATATAAGCCATTAATGAAGCCAGTGACCAAGGCAGAAACTATTTGGGAATAAGACCAGAGAAGTCCTTCCAAGCACTGTCTAATTTATGTCTGTAGTTAGAGGCGGTTTCATCAGGTTTTGTGGGAGGACAGTGGCATGGATTCTACATCTCTCCCCTGTGGTTTCAGTCTGTAAGCTGCAGGGTGTTCTGATTTCTTGAAGGTCCTTGTGGAGAGTGGCCCCTTTGGCTTTTTCAAGCCAGAAAGTGGCATCTCCAGTATCCACTAATAGATGAGCAAGTTGATATAAATGAGGGAGCATAGAATAAGCCCCTAGGACTGGTCTGAATTGATTCCTAAATTCTTCCCTCGTCAGACAGGGTCCAGAAGCAACAGCACGTGGGGCTGGGCGAGGACAAGGCACTCAGGTGGTCGATCTTCCTTCACAGATGGTGGGGGGTGACGGGAGGGACACGTTGATGGGGGCAGGGAGGGTGAGAGGAGCGGTGGGGTGACAGTGGACCGGAAGACATTGAGTCGGGAAACTGGGTAGTCGAAAACTACCCAGCATGACAGCCGAGAGGCTCACCCCTGACTTCTACCACATACTCAAAGAATTAACACCAGTTCTTCACAAACTCTTCCACAGAATAGAAGACAGCCCCCACTCATTCTATGAGGACAATGTCACCCCAATACCAAAACCAGAAATCCATCACAGGAAGAGAAAACTCCAAACCAGTGTCTCTTATGAGCACAGACACAAAACCCTCCGCAGGAGACTGCAGACGCCGGATGTCCCCTGGGTCATAGGCACTGGTTGTTTCTGCCCCAACCTTGTACATAGTACATTCTTTAAGTTAAGCCTGCTTTTCCTCAGATTTATTTCCAAAATACTATTTGAATTAAAACACTAAAATATTTGCTTGTGGATTGAGGACGAACAAAAAAGAAAAAAATATATAAAAGAAAAAAGGAAGAAATTAAAAAAAAAAAACCACTAAAATATTTTACAGGTGACTTTATTCCTCTTCACTTTAGGCCCCAACGTTTCTTCATCTCGTTCATATAGTTGTTTTTAAACTCCTTACAAAAAGGGGCCGATTTTCTATTTGTATTAATGTCACATATAGTCACTGTATTCTAAGTATATATTTAAAAAATAATAAAATAAAATAAAAATAAAAATAGAAAAAAATAAAAGAAAAAAAAGAATAAAATAATGTCATAGTGGACTTTCCTTTTATCTTGACTTACTGCCTCTTTTTAATTTAATCAATTTTGATATCTTTCTCTCCTCTAATAAGATACATTTTTTCTCAGTTTAAAACTAAGTCAATTTTTTTCTGATCTTGTATTCTTTTAACATTGTCCTTTGACTCTAGTCAATGTTTATCTTTTATACTCATTTCAAACTTCCTAAATTCTATCTCCATGGAAAAGGAGTCCATCTAGGGGTGCTTCTTTCTCCCTTTCACAGGTAAAGGAGGTGCTGCTCTGTGGTTAAGGGGTGGGTTAAGGGTGCTACTCGGTGGTTAAGGGGTGGTTCAGGGGTGCCGCTCAGTGGTTAAGGAGTGGTTCGGGGGTGCCGCTCAGTGGTTAAGGGGTGCTTTAGGGTGCAGCTGAGTGGTTACGGGGTGGGTTAAGGGTGCTGCTCAGTGGGTAAGGGGTGGTTTGGGTGCTGTTCAGTGGTTAAGGGGTGGTTTGGGTGCTGTTCAGTGGTTAAGGGGTGGTTTGGGTGCTGCTCGGTGGTTAAGGGGTGGTTTGGGTGCTGCTCAGTGGTTAAGGGGTGGTTTGGGTGCTGCTCGGTGGTTAAGGGGTGGGTTGGCAGTGCCACACGGTGGTTAAAGGGTGGGGTTTTCCAGGTGAGTCAGAGCAGCCAGTAGGAAAGAATGATCAGTTGCTGTCACTCAACGCCCACGGCTTTGAGCCTCTTAAGTTCTAATAGAAGTTGGAGTGTAGAAAGTAGAAGAATACTGATGCTCAGAAGCCAAGATCCTGACAGTCTTGGGCAGAATGTGTGTGACAAGGAAGGGGGAGGTTGAGGGCAGCCGCCCTGCCCCCACACTCCACGTGGTCGTGAGCAGTGTCTGCCAGCACCCCCCAGAATGTCCTCAACTCCAGTAAATAAAAGCCAAGGCTGTCAGAGGAGGTTCATGAGGTGTTTCCTGTGACCCTCTCTAGTTCTTGTTGTTGTTTAATCAGAGACAATGTTTACACATAGACTCTTTTTCCCCAGAGGATTCATTAATTGAGTTGTCGCTAAGTGGTTATGGATTTTTTTGTTTTTGTTTGTTTTTCATTTATAACCTTGCTCATAAGTTTAGTTTTCTGCTGCCTCTGTCTTCTAATTTTATAAAAAAGGACCTACTCAATCTAGAGCAGGAGGGATTTTCAGTTAAATAACTGGCCAAAGGCCACCAGTTAGTTAATAGAAGACAGGGGAATAGAAATCTCGGATCTGATTTGGAATATTATACTTAGTCACTGGGGAATGTTCTTCTATTTTTAAAAGATTGTTTTCTTTAATAATATTTGGAAGTATATTTTGGGGTTTGGGATAATAGAGAGCTAAAGCTTAATGAGCCATTCAACTTGGATAAAATAATAGGAAGAATTTCAGAGAGAAGTAAGCAGGTCATTTTGCAGGCTCTGGGTTTGTCTTCACCCTCTTTGCTAGTTTAAGGACAATATTGCCTGCTCCAGAGGTTCCCAAACTGTTTCGGTTCAGGGCACCCTGGTAGTGCATGGTAGCTTTTTTGTGGCAGCCACTGGGCAAAAGAAATACCTAACAGTTCTGTTTATTAAGTACTAATGTTCAAACAGCTTAATAAGTATTCATGTCCTCACAACTAGATAAAAACTAACACACATAAATCAAAATGAAATAATTAATTTTATCATTAAATAACCAGGGTCACTTGCTCATGGGTCAGCACACTTACTGGTCAGTGTACAGTTTCTCAATCTTTGCAATTGTTGGGCATAGCCACACTCAATTCCTGTTCCACCTTGATTTTTGCTTGATTCTTGCTTTTTATTGCAGCAGTTAAAGAAAGCCCAGCTCCACGTGACATCATCTAAAGGCAACTAATGTTAAAATCATGACCACCCTCAAGCCAGTAGTTTCCAGGAATGTTAGTGTGTGTTCTCAGAAACAGAAAGCATCCTGTGGCACCACCAGGGTTCCTTAGTGGACAGTTTGGGAACCACTGGAGCAAGTTCTGTTTCAAATTTGCAGCCACCCCCTGAGGGGATGCACCGGTGTTAAATTAGCCACAGAAGGCTCCTCATCCATTGTTCTGTGGCTTTGGAAGATTAGTGAATCTGGAAACAACACTTAGTAAAAGGCACCTCAGGGCAGTGCAGGCCGAGCAGAGCCCTCCCGCATCCCGGCCAGTGTGCACAGTGTGCATTTACGGCCAGCTCTCCCTTTATAGGTGGAAAATTCCAAGTAAACAATGACAAGAGTATTCTGGCCTTCTTAGCTACACTTTTCTCTGTCCTGCCCCAGACTGGACATGGAGCTCTGGTTTCCTCCTCTGAAGCGAGCTGGGGAGGTGCTTGTGTCCTGCTGCTCGGGTCCGGGACTTGGATTTGACAGTTAACCCCCAACAGAGATCGCTGCACAAGACAGAGGGGCCCAGGGACTCGAGGTCGGGTCTTCCTCACACTGGCGACAGGTCTTCTCCGTGACCCCAGTGGGCTGTGGCTGTTGCTGCACCTGATTGACACTGTGCGAAACTGTGCACCAAAGGAAAACGATTCTATATAAAGCCTTATTCATCATTTCCTCACTGAACACCCCGATGAGAGCTGCAGCTATTTGAGCATCTGTGGACGATGTTCCACGTCGGGGAGAAAAGCCACACCTGAATCCTTCTCTAGGCTTTATGGAAGGAGATTCAGACAGACGGGGCTGCTCTTATATTCTAACGTTGGGAAAGAACTAAAATTTCTTGAACGATCTAAACCTTCAGTTTGCTATAGGTATTTTTTAGTCTGTCTTCTTAATTAGACTCTTTTCTTGTTGACCAGATTTTTGACACTTTTACAATTTTGGAAAGTCTTCCTCTAATCCCCAAATGCTCCACTGGTCTCAGTATAAATGTTCCTGCCTCCCTTTCTTCCAAGTAATGAACTTTTCAGGTGTTCACCAGTGTGAGGGAAACAGAAATGGCATTGTTATATAAACTTGTAGAAAATCCCTTCTACAAATTCGTACGTTTGCGATGGTTCCCAAGTGTGAGATGATGAATGCTTTTTCGTGAAATTTCACTTACTAGATGATCCATAACATTGGCAATGGTGGAGAGAGAAGAAAATACCTCCTGAAGTTAAACCCAAAGAGAACAGCCAATTATACACAGGTGGGTTCTTGTTAACGTGTTTTTAAAATAGATTTTTGAATAGCTTTAGATTTGCAAAGAAAATGTGGAGATGGTACAAAGAATTCGTTTATAGTGCAGGCCCCATTTCCTCTGTTGTTAACATCTTATGTTACTGTACGTTTGTCACAACTAAGAAACCAATGCTGGTGCCTTGCTGCTAACTAAACCCCGAACTTCATTTGGGTTCTGTTGGCTTTCTCACGAATGTCCTTCACCTGCGTCCGAGTCCCACCCAGGGCACCACTTTAATAGTCGTTGTCTCCCTGTCCTCCTCTGCTCTGTGCCAGTTTCTCAGGTGGTCCTTGCTTTTTAGTAGCCCTGATAATTTTGAGGTGTATGGGTCAGTATTTTGTAGGACACATCTTGATTGGGGTGCGTCTCATGTTTTTCTCACAGCTCCAGTGGGGTTCTTGGATCCGAGAAATAACACAACAGAGGTGAGGTGCCCTTCTCACACTGGTCACACACCTGTGGATTTCCCTGTGCATTTACCTACCAGGAACACTGCCTCAGCATTGGGGTGTGGATCTTCAACTTCAGTAGGTAGAGCCAAATCGTTTTCAAGGAGGTAGTGCCAATTGACAGACCCACCAGCAATGTCCAAAAGTTTCTGTTTCTCTGCAACCTCACCACTATGTGTCTTAATCCATCCAAGCTGCTTTAACAAAATCCTTAGACTGGGTCATTTATAAACAAAAGACATTTATTGCTCATGGTTCCAGAGGCTGGGAAGTCCAAGATCCAGGCACCGGCAGACTCAGCATCTGGCGAGGGTCTGTGCTCCACAGATGGCGCCTTGTGGCTGTGTCCTCAGGTGGCAGAAGGGCAAAGGGCAAACGTGTTCCCCCAGGCCTTCTACACGGTGTTAATCTCACTCATGAGGGCTCCACCCTTCATGACCTAGTCACCTCCCAGGGGCTCCACCTCCAAATACCATCAAGTTGGGGGTTAGAATTCTGACATGCGGATTTTGGTGGGACATACACATTCACTCCATAGCAATGTGTTATTGTCATTCTTTTTAACTTTAACCATTCTTGTGTGTGTGCAGTAGTATCTCAATGTAATCATTTACATTCTAAGGAGGTTAAGAACTTTTTAAATATGCTATTGTCAGTTTTAATATTTTCTTTGGCAAAGTGCCCGTTGAAGTGCCTTGCTGCTTTTCCCAGGGTGCTTCTTATCTATAGAAGTGCCACAGGAATGTCTGTATATTTCACATAGCTGAAATACAAGCTATTTGTTAGTTAAATATCTTCTCCCACTCTGTGGCTTGGCTTTTGCTCTACTAAGATTTCTTATAATGGACCGAAGTTCTTCATTAAAATGTAGTCTGAAGGTTGCAACTTTTTCTTTATGGTAGAGTTTTTTTGTGTCTTGCTTAATGTATGTTTTCCTCCTCTGAGGTCCGGGAGACATTTTGCTATATTTTCTTATCAAAGCATTTAATATTTTACTTTTCATAGGTCTATAATCCAGCTGGTATTGATTTTTGTGTATAGTGGTTAAGTAGGAGTTAAATTTTTTTTTTTTTTACCTCATGTGAATACTTAATTGTCCCATCATCATTTATTCAAAAGCCTGTCTTTCCTCACACTCTGCAGTGCTATCTTTGTCACACCCTGGAAGCCACCTATGCAGATGTGTTTCTGGATGCCACTGCATTCTGTTGGCCGGCTTGCCTGTGCCATGGTCTGAATGTTTGTGTCCACTTAAAATCCATGTGTTGAAATCTAATCTCCAATGTGAGAGTATTTGGAGGCGGGGCCTTTGGGAGGTGATGAGGTCATGGGGGCAGATGCTTCATGATGGGGCTAGTGCTCTTGTAAAAGAAGCCCAGAGAGCCCCCTGGCCCCTCCATCACATGAGGTTACAGCAAAAAGACAACTGTCTATGAGCCAGGAAGGGGCCCTCACCAGACACAAAGTCGGCTGGCACCTTGATCCTGGACTTCCTGGCTTCCAGAAGCACGAGAAATAAATTTCTGTTGTTAAAAGCCACCCAGTCTGCAGTGTTTTGTTACAACATCCTGCATGGACTAAGACAGTCTCCATCTTCACAATGCCACTCTGAGCACCGCAGCCGTCCGGTGGCGCGAGCCTCCCACCTATTCTTCACAACCATTTTGGCTCTTCCAGGTCTTTGCATTTTCACATAACTTATTATTTTTTCAAAAAAATTTTGGTAAGTTTTTACTTTGAAATAATTTCAATTTTGTAGGAAATTTGTGAGGCTAGAACAAAGAATTTCTGTAGATACTTCACCTCTGTTCTCCAATTGGTGATACTTGATCCTTCCCTCTCTCTGTCTGAATATATGCAATATATATATTATTTTTTCTGACAATTTCAGAGTAGATCACAGACATGTTGCTCCTTTATCCCCAAATACTTCAGTAAATTTGCCCTAAGAATAAGGACAATGGCCAGGCGTGGTGGCTCACGCCTATAATCCTAGCACTCTGGGAGGCTGAGGTGGGTGGATCGCTCGAAGTCAGGAGTTCGAGACCAGCCTGAGCAAGAGCGAGACCCTGTCTCTACTAAAAACAGAAAGAAATTAATTGGCCAACTAGAAAAAAATATATATATACATATAAATTAGCCAGGCATGGTGGCGGATGCCTGTAGTCCCAGCTACTAGGGAGGCTGAGGCAGTAGGATTGCTTGAACCCAGGAGTTTGAGGTTGCTGTGAGCTAGGCTAACGCCACAGCACTCTAGCCTGGGCAACAGAGTAAGACTGTCTCAAAAAAAAAAAAAAAGAATAAGGACAATATCTTAATAACCACATGCATAATTATCAAAATCAGAAACATGACATATATGCAGTACCGTTATCGATTCTACAGAATTTATCTATAATTTGCCAATCAATTTTCCCAACAATGTCCTTCTATGCAAAAAAGTTCTGGTCCAGAATCCAGTCCAGACCACATGTTGCACTTAGTCCTCATGTCTCTTCAGTTTTCTCTCATCTGGAATGATTTTGAGGGACTTTGTAGCATTTCCTCGGTTAGGGATTGTCTCGTGTTTCCTTCTGATTAAACTGAGGTTTTGCATTTTTGGCAAGAGAAGCACAGAAGTGAGGCGATGCCCTTTGCAAAGGGAGCATTAGGAACACCTGGTGCCCAGTCACAGGGTTGAGGAGGTATCTGACAGGTCTCTCTTCCGTACAGGTAATGCTTTTTCTTTTTGTAATTAGCATATGTTCGGGGGGGATACTTTGATACTATGCAAATATCCTGTTTCATGGCATCTTTTCTTCCACCAGTGTCTGCATCATGGATGATTCTTGCCTGAATCGGTTGTCACTGTGGTGGTCACCAAATGATTTTCTAACTCCATCGTTCCTGCTTTCTTTATTAGCTGGTGCTGTGTTCAATGGTGTCCCCTGAATTCATATGATGTTGTCCTCACCCCAGCACCTCAACACGTGTGACCTAACTAGGAGTTCAGTTCCTTACCAGTCAAAATTGGGTTATTAGGGTGGGCCCGAATCCAGTAAGACCGGTGTCTTTATATTAAGTGAAGTTAAGGAAGGCGCAGAGACACACGCAGAAGGAAGACGTGGTGAAGACACGGGGAGAAGATGGCTACCTACAAGCCAGGGAGAGAGGCCGAGCGGATTCTCCCTCAGACTCAGAAGGCGCCAACCCTGCCCACACCTTGACCTTCCACGAGCAGCCTCCAGAGCTGTGAGGCAGTGCATTTCTGTTGTGATGGGCTGTGGCAGCCCTAGGAAACAGGCACAGTTTTCTCTCATGAGGAAGAGCCCTTCCCCATTGCTTGTTGATTTGCTCTCTCTGATCAGCATGGACTTGCGGGACTTTGCTGCTCACAGTGCCCCAGGCATGGTGCGAGCGTCCCACACGCTGGTGCCGTGGCCTGTGCCCCGCCTGGTCACTCTCTGTGCCCAGGACTCGTCAGGCTCACTTTGTTCTCTCCCCAGGCCTCACCTGAAGTCAGCCACTTCCCCACAGAGCCCCAGGTCCTGTGAGTGCGTACCTTAAAGCGATACAAGTAGATCTACCATTTGATCCAGCAATCCCATTACT
>VBSM01000605.1:3985176-4015798 GCA_008086735.1 Cheirogaleus medius | reverse complement strand
AAAAAAAGAAAAAAAAAAGCTATTCCATTGTCTTCTGGCTTACATGATTTTTGACATGAAGTCTGCTATTATTCTTGCTTGTTTCTCTGTATGTTGGGTGTCTTTTTCCTTTGACTGCCTTCAGGTGTTTCTCTGTCTTTTGTTTCCAGCAGTTTGCATATGATATACCTATTTGTTCTTCTTTCAAATCTTTTTAGTGTTCTTTGAGCTTCTTGAACCTACGATTTGTTGTCAGTCATTAATTTTGGAATATTTCCAGCTATTATTTGTTCGAATTTTCTTCTGCTCCATTTTCTCTCTTTTTTTCCTTCTGGGATTACAGCAAAACATTTGTTAGACATTTTCCCACAGCTTTTGGATTATCTGTTCCATTTTTTGTCCTTTTATTTCATCATATTATGGGGGTACAAATATTGTTAGGGTTACATATATTGCCCCTGCCACCCCCACCGTGCCAGAAGTTCCATTTTTTAAGCTCTTTTTTTTCTTTATGTTTCAGTTTGGGTGATTTCTACCTGTCTTTAAGCTCACTGATTCTTTCCTTGGCTGTGTCAGTTCTACTACTGAGCTCTTCGAAGGCTTTCTTCATATTCATTACTGTGATTTTTATATCTAGCATTTCCCACTGGTCCTTTCTTATAGTTTCTACAACTTCATGTGTAGTGTAAGACTCTTATGACAGTATGTTCTGAATTCCTCTCTCCCATCCTTTGTGTTATCATTGTCTGACAGTTTATTTTACAAATAAGCACATAATATGTTATTACTATTATTGCTTTAGATAATCAGTTATCTTTTGGAGCATTTCAAATCAAAAGAAAATGAATTTTATTTTACCTTCATTTATTTGATGCCTAGCACTCCTAATTTCTGCTAAAATTACCTGTCCTAGTCAACTTTGGCTGCCGTTACAAAATACCATAGACTTGATGGTTTAAACAAGAGAATTGTATTTCTCACAGTTCTGGAGGCTAGAAGTCCAAGATCAAAGTGCTAGCTGATTTTGTTCCTGGTGAGGGCTCTCTTCCTCGCTTGCAGATGGCCACCTTCTCGCTACATCCTCACATGGCCTTTCCTTGGTGCATGCATGCAGAGAGAGGGAGAGGGAGAGATCTTGTCCTCTTCTTATAAGAACGATAATCTCATCATGAGAGCCCCACCTATATGATCTAATCTAACTGTAATTATCTCCCAAATATTTTACCTTCAAATACCATCACATTGGGGCTTAAGGCTTCAACATATGAATTTTAGGGGGACACAAATATCCAGTTTATAATATTACCTCTCTGAACTTACATGTTGACCTCTTTTTTCATTAGGGCCTTTAACAAGGTAATCATAGTTATTTTAAATTTTCCATCACGAAGTTCCAACATCTGAGTCATATCTAAATTTGGTTTTGTTGATTGCTTTGTCTTTGGGGTACATGTTTTTTCTTGCCTTTTTATATGCCTCATAAATTTGTGTTGAATGCTAGACATCTTGAATGGGATAGTAGAAACTAAGAAAAATACATTAAAGTTAGGAAATGAGCACCTTTACTTCTGCTCAGTGTTTAGTATGATGGTTTGTGTTGGTCTAGCCAAGAGTTGGGCTGGGTTTGACATTTGTTGTTGCTATAGTTATCCTTAGCACCACATGCTTCAGATGGGTCCAGTGTTATCTTGTGTTTAGGGCCGGCCAGTTTGCCAGAGGGTCTTTCTCAGTGTCTGTTCCACCGTCAGCTGCAGGTCCTCCCTTTGTGCTGTGTCTCAGTGAGAGTCTGTTTTTTTGCGGCTTTCCCAGAAGTTCCCCACTGTGACTTTGACTCGATGCCTGCACCTGGGGAAGGGGAGCAGGACATGCTCTGCAATGTTCCCATTATGCCTTGTCTTAGACTGAACCTAATCCAGACCCTATGTCCCTTGGTCTCATGGATGTGGCCTCAGATGTGCTTCTGCCCCTGCTGCAGGTGCAGTTCTGGACCCAGATTGTACACCTGTCCTAACAAGGGTGGAGTGTTTTGTTTCTCTTGCTCCCACACCCCCCATGCAGTGGGTTTTCACGAATGCCTTAATGGTGACGGTTTTGGTTCTCCTCTCTCCCCAGGTCAAGGCCTTTGTTCCACAGGAGAGATGAAGGGCCTTGGTGGGGTTTTCTGCCCCCACAAAGTAGGTGGCCCTCCCCAACCTGATGCTGTTAGCCTGGTGAGGGGATGTGTTCTCTGATGATCTGATTATGCATCAGTGTGAGTCCTCCAGGCTGGTACCACATGAGGGGCTTATACAGAAGCCCCCTGTTGTCCCTGTTAGTGCCTGGCAGGTTTGGTAGGAACAACTACAAAATGGCAGGAACAGCCTATATCTGTGGCCCCAGAGGCTTCCTGCTCTCGCACCAGCCTGCACCCAACCTCCACTGCTTTGTCAACAATTCTAGCAAATTCTTTTCATGGTGTCTGGCTGCATCTGCCCCAGGTAAGCAAACACTTCCATCTTGCATGTTGTTCCTGCCCGTGGGCCCCTGTTTCTCCTCAGATTTCTGGTAAATCGGTGGTCCTGTGACTTCAGTATTTTGATGGATTCATGAAGAGCCATGAATTTGTAGTTTTGCCTGTCTTTCTTCTTGTTGTAAGGGTGACAGCAATCCTCTTTCCAGCTGTCTACATCCATAAGTAGAAACTGGCATGGTATTAAGTTTTTAAAATCTATTTTTATTTTTGTGTAGATCCCATAGATCCAACAAAAAAAACTGTTCACTTTTTGAATAGGTACATATATATTGAGTGTTTTTTTTTAAATGGCCCTATGGCATTCTATCTTATGATTATGTGACAGTGTATTTATCCTTTTTTTCTGTTACTATGATTCTTCACACATTTCTTGTATAAACTGTGAGTATTGGTTAGAGTATATCTCAGGGGACTTAATTGCTAGGGTTTATGACAAATGCATTTATATTTTTATTACAGATTGCTAACTCACTTCCTTAAATGGCTGTTCAAATTTATATTCCCACCAGCAATATATGAAAGTTTCTTTTAAAATTCTTACCATATTCTTGCCAATAGTTAATATCATCAAACTTTAAATTTTTTTGCTAATCTGATAGAATAGGTATCTTGAATTTTTAATTTGCCATTCCTTAATTACTGGTGAGATTGGACAATTCTTCCAGGTTTTTATTGGCCATTCTGGATTTTTTTTTTTTTACACCAACCTGGGTGCTTTAAAAAGTACTTTTAATACACAGAATATCTCCGGAAAGATATGCAAAACATTAGTATCAATGCTGGCCTTGAAGGAGGAAGCTGTGTGCTGGGATGGGGCCAGATGGGCTACTGTTTTTAGGTATCACTTTCTGAATTAAAGAAATTCATGCACATGTATTAACTATGTAAGTGAATAAATTACCAAGGTAAAATAATTATAACTGAGAATCAGTCAGTCCTAAGCACTACCATTAGTAGTATGACGGAGGGTTGGCACGAGGATTACCACATGGTGAGCCTGTGAGCAGATATTTCAGGGAGCAGAAAATGCAACCAGGAGGAAGGACAGAGTCGACAGCGAGGTCAAAGGAGCAGTTGCAGGGAAAGAACTAAGGGCCAGCGGCAGTCAGAGTAACCTCAGTCCCCGGGACAGATTCCAGCACCCAGGTTCTCATGAGGTCTAGCCTTTTTCCCCTTTTGCTTTTTATTTCCTTCTTTCTTTTCTTTCCTCTTCTTTTTATATCATTTTGTCCTCAAAATAAGTCCTACTCTGATTTGAGCCAGCTTGAGTTTCTCTTGCTTATGACTATAAGTACTGTGACTCCTACATTGTGCCAAGAGGCAGGACATTCCAGTGGTTGAGAGCAAGGCTCTGACACCACTGTGCCTGCCATTGTGGAGCATCAGAGACTGGCCTGGAGGTCACCCTTGAGGGCTCCTGGAGCTGCTGCCGAGTCCTCATCTGAGGACCAGGTAACCTCTCAGGCGGGAAGGGAGAAAAATGGAAGCTGAGGTGGGTGCTGAGATTGAAAAACATTTGAAAGTGAGTCCAGAGGGAGTTTGGAACTGAAAAGGCTAGAAGTGGATACCATGGCCTAAGAGCCATGCCAGGAGCCTCGTGGCTGGGACCTTGGACTGATGTGTGAGAGCCAGTCCAGGAGGGAAGTTCATAAATATTTATGTCAAAAAGAAAGATCACAGATTAAAACAACCTAATTTCATACCTCAACAAATTAGGAAAAGAAAAACAAACCAAACCCAAAGCCAGCAAAAGAAAAGAAGTAGCAAAGCTCAGAGCAGAGCTAAATGAAATGGAAACAGACAAACAAAAAAGCCAATGAAACAAAAAGTTAGTTCTTTTAAGAGATAAACAAAATCAATTGACTTCTAGCTAGATTGACCAGAAATAGAAGAGAAAGGCCCCGCATAAGCTCAATCAGAAATGAAAAAGGAGACATTACAACTGATACCACAGAAATACAAAATATCATCCATGACTACTATGAAAACCTCTACACACACAAATTAGAAAATCTAGGGGAAATGGATACAATTTTTGGAAATACATGATCTTCCAAGCTTGAATCAAGAAGAAATAGAAATTCTGAACAGACAAATAATGAGTAATGAGATTGAAACAGTAATAAAAACTTCCCCAACAAATAAAAGCCCCAGACCAAACAGATTTACAACTGAATTCTACCAGACCTATGAAGAAGAAATGTACTGAAACTGTTCTATAACATTGAGAAGGAGGGAATCCTCCCTAACTCATTCTATGACACCAATATCACCCTGATACCAAAGCCAGGAAAGAACACAACAAAAAAAGAAAACTATTAGACCAATATCCCTTATGAACATAGATGCACAAATCCTCAAAAAAATACTAGCAAACCAAATTCAACAGCACATCAAAAAAATAATCTACCATGATCAAGTGGTATTCATCTAGGGATGCAAGGATGGTTTGATATACACAAATCAATAAATGTGATTTACCACATAAACAGAAGTAAAAACAAAGACCATAGGATCATCTCAATAGATGCAAAAAAACATTTAATAAAATACAGCACCCCTCATGATAAAAACCCTTAATAAACTAGGCATAAAAGGAACATACTTCAAAATAATAAAAGCCATATATGACAAACCTATAACCAACATCATACTAAATGGTGAAGAGATGAAAACATTCCCCTTAAGAACAAGACAAGGTTGCCCTCTGTCACCACTTCTATTCAACATAGTATTGGAAGTCCTATCCAGAGCAATCAGACAAGAGAAAGAAATAAAGGGCATCCAAACTGGGAAAGAGGAAGTCAGACTATCCTGTTTGCTGACAATATGATCTTATACTTAGAAAACCCTAAGAACTCCATCAAAAGACTCCTAGAATTGATAAATAAATCCAGTAAAATTTCATGTTATAAAATTAATGTGCACAAATCAATAGCATTTCTATATACTAATAACAGTCAAGCTGAGATTCAAATCAAGAACTTAAAAGCATTTACTGGAGCTACAAAGAAAATAAAATACCTAGGAATATGCTTAACCAAGAAGGTGAAAGATCTCTACGAGGAGAACTATAAAATACTGATGAAAGAAATCAGAGGTGACAGAAACAAATGGAAAAACATCCCATGCTCATGGATTGGAAAAATCACCATTATTAAAATGTTCATATTGCCCAAAGTGATTTACAGATTCAACACAATTCCCATAAAAATTCTAGTGTCATTTCTCACACTTCTTGAAAAAAAATCTAAACTTCATATGGAACCAAAAAAGACCTCAAATAGCCAAACCAATCCTAAGCAAAATGAATAAATCTGGAGGCATTACATTACCTGATTTCAAATTATACTACAAGGTTATAGTAACCAAAACAATATAAAAAACTGGTATAAAAGTAGACAAATAGATCAGTGGAACAGAACAGAGAACCCAGAAATAAAATCATATACCTACAACCAACTAATCTTCAACAAAGCATATGAAAACATATACTGGGGAAAGGATGCCCTATTCATTTAAATGGTTCTGAGAAAACTGGATAACCACATGCAGAAGAATGGAACTGGATCCCTATCTCTCACCAAATATAAAAATTAACTCAAGGTGGATCAAAGACTTCAATTTAAGATCTGAAACCATAAAAATTATGGAAGAAAATGTAGGAAAAACTCTTCTAGACATTGGCCCAGGCAAAGAATTTATGAGTAAGATGCCAAAAAGCAAATGCAACAATAACAAAAATAAATAAATGGGACTTAATTAAACTAAAAGTTTTTTCACAGCAAAGGAAATAATCAACAGAGTAAATAAATAGACAACCTACAGAATGGGAGAAAATATTTGCAAACTATATATCCAACAAAGGGCTAATATCCAGAATCTACAAAAAACTCAAATATATCAGCAAGGAAAAAAACCAAATAACCCCATCACAAAGTGGGCAAAAGACATGAACAGACTCTTCTCAAAAGAAGATAGACAGATGGCCAAGAAACATATGAAAAGATGCTCAACTTCACTAATTATCAGGGAAATACAAATTAAAAAAACAATGAGATACCACCTTACTCCTATCAGAATTGCCATTAATAAAAAGTCAAAAAATAATAAATGCTGTCAAGATTGTGGTGAAAAGGGAACACTTACACACTGTTGGTAATAATGTAAACTTGTACAACCACTATGGAAAGCAGTATGGAAATATCTCAAAGAACTAAAAGTAGACCTACTATTTGATCCAGCAATTCCATTACTTGGGTATCTACCCAAAGGAAAAGAAGTCATTTTATAAAAATGACACCTGTACCCAAATGTTTATTGCACCACAATTCATAATAGCAAAGATATGGATCAACCTAAGTGCCCATCAACTGATGAGTGGATAAAGAAAATGTGGTATACACCATGGAGTACTACTTGGCCATAGAAAGGAATGAAATAATGTCTTTTTCAGCAACTTGGATGGGACTGGAGACCATTATCCTAAGTGAAATATCTCAGGAATGGAAAAACAGATACCACATGTTCTCACTTATAAGCAGAAGCTAAACAAGGGATATATATGATTCTAAAGAGTGGTAATGGACATTGGAAACTAAGGGGAAGGGTAGGAGGAGGTGAGGGATAAAAATCTACCTATTAAATACAATGTACACTATTCTGGTGACAGTTACGCTGAAAGCCCTGACTTCAGTATGATACAATTCATCCACATAACAAAAAACATTGTCCCCACTAAATTTTTTGAAATAACAAAAAAGAAAAAAATGGAGATAAGAAAACCCAAGGACAAGCTTTACCATTACCTATACCAAATCTCAATTCAAAAAATAAAAACAAAAAACAGAATTCCGTCACGTACTAACTGTGCAGCCTTGGCAAAGACAAACAACAAGTGTCTACCTGTCAGGGTTATTACAAAGATCAGCTGCACCATCATAGGGCCTGGTGCCTACCAGATACTGACTAAGTGTCTGCCATCGGTGTTACGTTGGGCCTGGCTCTGGCAGGAGCGCATGGGGCCCTCTGGGCAGGTCATGGGCCAAAGGAGAGGTCATATACCAAACACACGACATTGTGCCTGGCTATAGGAAGAATCGAGTGCTTCTAGAAATCAGAATAGAGGTGGCTTCTGGGGATGGGGTGGGTCATGGACTGGGAAAATGCATGAGAGGAAATTGTTGGTGATGCAATGTTCTGGATCATGACCTGGTGTGGGAAAATCATGGAGCTGTGCACTTAAGATTAGTGCACTTTATATAGGTATTGTATATATGTTACTCCTTCATTTAAAAAAGTAACTTAGCCTCCTTTTTTTCCCCTGTTGGACAGACAAAGATCTCCTTCAGCTTGGGCACCACGACTTTATCCCAGGAAGGGAAGTGTCGCATCAGAACAGAGGGGATTGCACTGCGCCCTCAGTCCCAGGGATGGTCCTCCCTCCCTGAGCTAATGGAACCCCGGTCTAGGGCTAACGAAATCACAGCACCACGCATGGAGGGGAGAGTATAAGCTTTCTGCTTTCCAATAGGTCACAGAAGGAACAAGTTAAGGAAAGGCGTTAGCTTCACATTCATAAGGCGTCATGGTGGGTTTGCCAATGAAAGAAAACCCGATTGCTCAGCCAGACTTTGAAAAATATTATTTGGTCCCTGAGTAAAAACAGATGCTGTTTCCTGTTACAGAAATGAGCTATAGCTCTTCCAGCACACACCAGCAGCCCGTGCATTCATTTTCCCTCCAGGATCAGATCTGCATGGCAAAAGCAAATGGAAAGAATTCCAGCTTTGTCATCTTCTCCCTCATTTGCCTCGTGAGAAGTGGGCGGGGAAGATTTTTTCCCCACTGAGCTATATTTCATTATTGTTTCCCTTCCCTTCGCCATCGCAGCGGGAAATGCAATGACTGTGCCTTCTCAGACCCTCTGCGGCGAGTTCAGCGTGGGCTGCAGAGTGCACACCCTGTTCAGGGAAGGGTCTCCTTGTCCGTGTGTCGGGGTCTGGGCTGGGGCTGAGTGACCATAGCTCAGCTCCCAGTGATCTAATTTTTCCAGCTTTGGAAAGTGGCATTTGCTTCTTTGCCCAAGGAAACAATAATTGATGCTGGAAATATGGGGGAACATATGCCAGCTTAAGACTTTAAGTCGCCTGAAAACGTTACTGTGGGGCCAGCCTTTGGCTGAACTGTGAGGCAGACAGAGTTTATCTGGCAGTACTTCAACTGCCCATTGCCTCTTTCTTCTCCAGAATTGCAGCCCTCCTCCCAGCCCCTAAGGTGCCCCACCCCGCCTCTCCCTACCTTCAATGCACACGGCCACGCACGCTCTCTCTTCCGTTTCGTGGACTCAATTACACCTTCTAAAGGGTTTTCACCCAGAATTGTATTTCTTTGACATCTTAATAAACTGCCCTATAATGAACCGCAGGTCAATAATAGGATTCTCTTTGTTTTGGCAGCTCGAGCTATTATTTTGCCTTCATTTATGAGGAATTAGACCCACGGTAACTGTTGATCTTTTATGATGTTGCTGAGCACGTGCTGTTCCCCAGTTAGCATCGGGGGACCCATGCACCGAGGTTGGCTTTCACGTTCTCCAGCGGACAGTTTACAACAGATTCACGGGGGCTCTCTGGCAGCTGGGAGAGAGCAAGGTCATAAAGGAAACCCTCCAAACGGAGGAAGGAACCCTCCAAATGGAGGGGCGGTTGAGAGGGGTGCCACACTCCCCGAGCCTGGACGTTCAGACACGGTGGTGCGCTGGCGGTGCAGGGCCCATCTGAGCAGGCTCCAGCTCACGCCAGCGCTCGGCGCAGGAGAACTTGGGTGCTGCTCTAAAGCCTCCAGCCACTACCTGCAGTGTGCGGGACAAGCCTCTGCAGCTCGCTGCCCAGTGGGATGGGCCGCCATGACCCAACTGCTCTATCTGCGCTGGGCAATGAAGTGGCCCTCACACCTGAGATGCCTGGGATGCCTACTGAGCACCTGAAACACGGCTTGTGCAAATGCATGACCGAATTTTAATTTTATTTATTTTCCATTAATTTATAGTTACACTTAAATAGCCACATGTGACTGATGGCTGTTCTTGGACACTACAGCTTTGGAGACTGGGAAGAAAATAATCTGGATTTCTATTTATATCCATTTTCAACCAAAAAATAAAGAAATTAACTTCACCAATAGTAATATTCAGAGTGACACTGGGACCCTTACTGTGTTTTCATCTTGGTGGTCACCGTGCTGAGGAGAAGTCCCCAACCACAAGGGGACAGTGCCACCATAAGTGACTTTTGTCAGGATCTTGTAAATAGCTTGGATGTGTCTGTTTTACTGGATTTACAAAATATCTGATTTTAACAAAAACTAATCCTTGCACAGGGGAATGCTGACTTAAAAAGAATCATGCACAAAGTTGCAGACTGATGATCTTTACGATGACGCAAACCCATGCAAACAACAAGGAGATGGCAAAGATGGCATTTCTACTCTTTGCACAAGCTTTCGTTGGCAACTCCACAGGTTTAAACAGTGACGACCTTCTCAAATCTAACAAGAAAGCCAGAAAATTTGAAATGATCATGACTATTTGAATTCTGGATTTACATGCCCAGCCGTTAAGGATGACCCACACCCTAAGTATATGTTGTGTCTTGAAATATTCACCAATAATAGTATGACATCAAGATAAGCAAGACACTCAAGGACAAACACTTGAAAATGAAGACAAATTTTTACCATTTTTAAGATCCTAAATACAGTACATCATAAAAATGCACTAAATGCACGATCAATTTCCAGACCCCTCCTTTGAGTTTTCTAACTTAGTAGCAATTTTAGTCAAATACCATTGAGGAAACACTTCCAACTGTGGTTCAAATAGCTGAAATACAAAGAAAATAACAGTGTGGCAAACCAAAATGCATCCCTCTGTCATACAGCACTCTCGGGACACCAGGCAAGAGCACTGCTGCAGACTGAAGGGAATGGGTTACACACTCGACACCATGTGGGAGATGGGCAACACAGTCGGAGCAAAGTATAGATGTTCCTTTTTTAACTTCTTATTTTAAAATAATTTCAGATTTACAGGAAAATTGCAGAACTAGCACAGAGAGTTCCCTCAGACTCTTCAGCCAGCCTCCTAACGTGGACACAGCCACAGCACGGTTATTTAAGTCAGGAGATGAACACGGACACCATACTGTTAACTAATCTTCAGACTTTGCCAGAATTCCTCCGGTTTCCCACTCTCGGACTTCTCCTGTGGGATCCCACATTGTGTTTTGCTGTGGGGCCTCCTCAGACTTCTGCAGTCTGCGACAGCCCCTAAGTCTCTCTTCATCTTTCCTGACCTTGGCACTTTGGAAGAATACAGAGCGGTTATTTTTTAGGATGTCTTTCACTTTCACTTTGACTTTTTTTCTCAGGAATAGACTGAGTTTGTGCAGCTTTGGTGGGAAGACCACGGAGGGGAGGTGGGTGCTTCTCAGCTCCTCACACCAGGGTGCCCTTGGGGTCACTATGTCTCGAAACTGGTGATGCTAACCTCGGTCTCCAGGGTAAGAGCCTGTCTGCCACGTTTCTCTGTAGAGCTACTATTTTTCCTTTTGTAATTTATAAGTATCTTGCGGGGAGACACTTTGAGACTGCAAACATCTTGTTTCTAATCAAGGCGTATGTGTATCCAATGTGTCTTGACTCATGGTATTTGCTGTGCTGTTTCAAATACAAAATTTTAAAAAGATCTATTTCTCCTGTGTGTCTAAAGAAAGATGTGTCATAGAACATATGTTCTTAACAGTAAATGGCTTATTTATTAAAATAAAAATTTTTGATGGAAAAACTGTCAACCTCATGGACTGAAGTTTAAAGAAAGAATGGAGCTGGGGTAAGATTACAGTTAAAATACATACGGGAAACTCATACATAGTATCCTGCGTAAAGTTACAAGCACTAGAAGTCGGCCAGGTGCTACAGATCACCAATATGGTTGTGTTGATTTAAAGATAAAAAGCAGACATTAAAATATAAACTATTTATAATATTTTCTAATGAAGTGGGAGTGACCATGAAAATATTTTGTATCACACAGCATTATTCTGGTTAAATTGTAGCAAGGTAGTTAAAAGTGTTGAACTTAAAGATGAATTATACAGTTTTCTTTAAAAAGAAAATAATTGTTCAAGATTTGTGACCTATTGTTGGAAAAACAAATGGCTGTCAGAAGCATGCTTCTTGGCAGATACTAAAAAAATCACAATAAACACTATTAATTTGAATCTTCAAGATAAAGGTAATTTTTAAAAAACGAGTAAGAAAGTAGTATCTTTGGAAAGAAACTCAAGGGAATCTTTTGAAAGCAGATGGGCTAAAATTTTTATTGTCACCAAAAATAATGTATGTCACCTATTAAAATGCTCCTGTCTGCATACATAAAAAATAGTGACATTATTTTCTATTTTATTTAACAATCTTCCCAAGAATAGTGTGTTGTAATTCCTTTTGTTAAAAAATACAGTCCTGTGTTGCTTAACAATGGGGATGCATTCTGAGAAATGCATCTTTAAGCAATTTCCTCATGTGTGAACATCATAGAGTGCACTCGCATAAGCCTGGATGGTACAGCCTACTGCATACCCAGGCTGAGTGGTATGGCCTACTGCTCCTAGGTAGCACACCTGCACAGCTTGTTACTGTACTGATACTGTAGACAGCTGTAACACAGTGGGAAGTATTTGTGTATCCAAACATAGGAAAGTGCAGTAAAAATACTATATTATAATCTTACAGGACCACTATTGTATATGTGGTCTATTGTTGACTGAAACATCATTATGTGGTGCATGACTGTATTAAAACGTAAAGCTTTCTGATTAATTTGCAATAACAGCTGATTGGTATCAGGGAAGATGGAAATTTACTAGCTGAGTTTCAACAAAAAATGTTTACATAATTGGAAGATGAGATTGAAACATGAATAACAGCATTTGGTAAGTCACTTATTCATTACTATCTGGGTCTGTGTTTCTTTGAGAAATACTTCTTTTCATAAGTTTGACAGCCATTAAAATCATTACCTAAATTAACTGAACTTAGATCTTAAAATGCTATATTAGAAAATGTTAAACTAAGATTCTCAAAAGTAATGAGCTATGTTCAATCACATTACACTCCACTAAAAATATTGTAAACAATAGTACTATTTTAATGAGCACAAAAAGGATTTTTGGTATGATAATTAAATAAAATAACAAAATTATTTGAGTACTATTTGTTTAATCTTTAAACCATACTTTAATCATTTTATTTTTGTATGTGTTTTATAATATATCTAATATGTTAGCATGGTAATACATACATAGAGAGTTTAAAAACATATTTACGCATTGGGTTTGCTCAAATATTTTCACTGATAGGGGTATAAGATCAAAAATGTTTATAGACCACTGCATTGAAATTGGTAAACCAAATACTATCTGACTGTATTGCAGAGTGAATTTTTTTCATGCATTCTCTCATTTAATTCTTGCAACAATGAGAGGCAGGTATTATTTGTGAGGCAATAGCTGTGTCTAGTTTTTAGTTCAGGAAACCTGAGACTGAGAGAAGTTGAGAAATATACTTGTGGTTTAAAAGCGATAGGGGTTTGCCAGCACTGGAAACACCATCTTGGGACTCTTTCCACTACATCGTTCTGACTCAGGATAGAAACTATCCTTAGGGCTTCACTGACATTCTAAAATGGACTTTCCCCCTCAACATGGAGGTAGAAACTGTAAAATCATCATTAATGCTTAACCACTTCGGTGCGGCGCTCACCGGCCGCAAAGCCTGGCCCACAGCCGGCACTCACAGTCCGCACGGTAGTGTGTGCTGTGCATTGACCACGGATCCGTTTTGCTCTTGTGTGATGAGGAAAGCGTTAAAGCACTGAAAGCTTGTTTTACTTTACAGGTAGCTTTACTCGTAATGTAAATCAGAATAGGTAACATATACATATATGTTTTCATCACGTTATTCTTAAATGTTCACAATTTTATTTTGATAAATGAAAAATTAGAAAAGTCATATCCCGGCTGTCGGCTAAAGTCGCTGTGCGCGTTCATCTGTGGCTGTGGACTATAGTAGACGCTGGAACCGAAGTGGTTAAAGGAATATTTGTGGATGCCTTCATGTGCTGAGTGTCCAATAGATAGAAGTTGAACTTGGGATTTGCATAAGCATATCTTGTAAATGTACATCAACCAATAAACAGTGTACAAACAACCTTACTGTGAGCTTTCCCTAGAGACGCAAGACCATTCTTATCTGTATGTGGAGTAGTTCGTTATTAATCTTAATTATTGCTTGCATTTGCAGGGCACCTTCACATATATTGGTTCCTCCCACTGTCACAAGAACCTTTAGACGGAGAGTCACTTACCTTCATTTTACAAAGGAGGAAACCCAGGCAGCCCCGGAGCCGGCCCCAGGCCACCCATAGAGCTCTCTGCCTCGGAATCCCAGCTCTGCCCACTGGAGCCTGTGCTTCTCCTAATCCGGGCGTAGCAGAATCCCACAGTTACTTCTCCTGCTAGTCTGCAAGGCCACTTTAGAGAATCTCCTCTTGAATGTAGTAAATTTGATCCCAGCGTACTCTCAGCATGCAAGTGTACTTTGGAAGAGACGGTGGCTACTATCACCATTTATGCCTAAGTATTATTTAACCTATTAGGTTGCTTTCCAAATGGTCAAATGAATGAAATTTTGTGCCAGAGAAAATGGGACATGAGCTATGCCTGTTTCCTGTGGACAGAGGGGGGCAGTGGGCCTGGGACTGGGGTGCTGTGGGGATACGTAGGGTGCAGCACGGGTTAAAGCTCAAGAGTTACTATTGATATTTATGCCAGTCAGATGAGGGAGGAAAAGAGGAGATTCCTAGCCTGCATTTCACAGATGAATGAACTGAGGCTCAGAAGGGAAATGATAGGATTTTCTCAAGGTCACACAACTCCCAAGCGGTCTCTCTGAAACACATGCTGAGTCTACTTTTTCTTTTTTATTTCTGTTGCTAATACTTCATTCCAGCGGTTCTTTCCAGGGGTGGTTCTGCCTCCCAGGGGCCATCGAATCTATGTGAGGATGTTCTTGTCTGCCCCAGCGATTGCAGCACTGGTGTCTAGGGGCAGGGGTGAGGGATGAGAACATTCTGTGCAGTGCAGGACACCCCCACCCAGGGAGGATTGTCTTGTGCCTGCCTAGTGTTCCAATGACCAGCCGGACATTCACGCAGAACGGCTTTACCACGTGTTTGCGATTATCTTGGCCTAGTACGTGGAGCTGCAGTTGAAGACCAGAGACAGACAACGTGGGGTGCTCAGGCCACCCCTGCTTTGCATTTCATAGCTGAGGTCCAGATCCTCCCTATGAAAAGGTGCCAGGGCCCAAACTGCCCAGGGGAAGTGAATGGAGATCCCTCCCCTCTCAGGGGTGCCTTTGGACTGCCTCGGCCTTGGAAGGGTTTGTTTTTTATCTCTCTGCCCATATGCAAAAGCACTTATTAAAAAGTCGTCATGGTGTCTTGGGAAGTTTTGTGATCAGATGTACCTGGCTCAAATCTTGGTTCTCCCATGTTCTCGGGCAAGTCACCAAACTTCTCTGGACCTTGGTTTCTTTATTTATAAAATGGAGTAAAATAGCTATTTTATTTGGCCATTCAGAAAGTTAAATGAGATGTGTGTGTGACAGCACGTGGCCCATTTCCATTCTATTTCATTCTCTTTCTTTCCTTCCTTCTTCCTTCCTTCCGATGAAGGAGGATTTTAGTTTGCTTCCTGTAACTTAACTCATGTTTCAACAGGAAGAGCATATTTAGCATTGAGAATACCTTTCTGCAGCTGTGCTAGTTCAAAGTAACACAATGAATAAATGAGTACCCACCATTCTAAACACCTCAGGGGGTTGGACGGCTTTGAGATTCTAATATAAGCACAGACACACCTGCCCAGGCACACAAGCTCAGCTCTGTCCAGGAAGGCAGGTGTCCATTTGCTGCCCCATCCAGACCTGGGAAGGCCGCCCCGGGACTGGAGGGGAACCTAGCACCCAGGACACAGGCAGGAGAGGGTTTAGGTCACCTGGTGTGAACGTGAAGCTTGGAGAGACAGGCTGCAGCCCAGTGTCTTGTACAGATGCTGAGGGCTTTTCAATTCCAGCTGCAAAGCCATGCTTGGCTGGCCCCATCCTCCTCCAACTCCTCTGCTCCTGAAGTCTCTCCTGAAGCTGCAAACTCAGCCAAAGGGGATGATGGTGCCAGGGACACCTGTTTGGGTCAAGGATGTGTGAGCAGCTGTCATCTCCCTTGGCAGTTTTGTCACTAAAAGACTTCATTGACTCAAGTATTTGAAGATGACCAAATGGAATTATTAACTTTGGGGATTTCCAGTTAAGTCATGCCAATGAAAAGCCACATGCTTGAGATTTTAACACCTAAAAAAATTACTTTGAGGCAGAAATCATGAAGTGCTTTCCAAGAAATGGTTGTGTGATGCTGTCCAAGCAGCAGGGCATTTGTTAAGTGAACATTGGATGGCACTGGCTTGGCATAGGTTCAGATGGAGAAACAAAAGGAAACATGCCATAAAATTAACAAAGCACTGGTATAGCCCAAAAAAGTACCTGATTTTCCAATTGGAAGTAACCCTAAAGTGTGGTCAAGAATCTATATTGATTTTTCAAGATCTCTCCAGTGAAAGAACTTGAGGGCTGTGGTAAACCTTGAGCTTTGACTCTGAATAAAATGATTCAGAGTCTTCATTACTCCTCCATCTCTCACCTTGCTGTAATCTCAGCAGGTCATGTTAAGAAGCTCAACAAACCCCAGGCAGCATAAATACAAAGAAATCATGTCCAGGCACGTCATAGCAAGCTGCCAAACCAAATCCTGTAGTAGAGTGGGCAGGGCACTTGAGTGTGCCAGAGGGGCTCGGTCTCTGAGGGATCCCGAGGTTTGTGTGGCACTTTTGGAATATGAGAGTCAGCAAAGTGCTGCCTTGTCCATGATGTGATCATTTCTTGTTTATTTGTTCCTGCCACTCTACACAGGCGGCATCAGAGCCCCAGAAGGGCAACTTGTTTTAATTAGAATTTCATGCAATTGAGAGAATTTAATGAGGTGGCCAGGACCTCATGTATTATATGTATAATTAATATGCAAAAATGAATAACCTTCATTTATACCAACTACAAACAGGAGATCTGGTGTCATAAATAATACCATTGCAATAACAACCATAACTACTAGTACTGCTACTGCAAAATGCTGCAGGATGTAGAAGAACAAACAAATGGAACGCGCAGAACGTTCATGGGTAGGAATCCGTCTCATCCTGAAGATATCGATTCTCTGTCGTTTAATTACAAATTAAACACGATCCCATTTAAAACACCAGCAGTATTGAGGATTTTAAAAAATGAGACAAATAAATTATAAAGCTTTAAGATACATACATATGAAATTTACACACACTGTCTCTGGAAAGACGCCAGAGACACTGGTGACGCTGGCTGCTTCCTGGGCAGGAAACCAGAGGTGGAGTGGGGGGTAGAGATGGGAGGTTTATTTCATTCTAACATTTTTTCATTTTGGACTATATGAACATATAATTTTTGAAAACAAGAAAATCACTTAAAGTAGTAGTACTGACAGATATTAAACAATCAAGAAAACCCAGGAAAACAAAAACAATAAAGTTTCCCACATATTAAAGCATACTATGATGTGGTATTAGTTCATGAATAGATGTATGGAACCATCTAGGAAGCCCAGAAAACAGATACAATGTTATTACATAATACAGTGGTGTTTTAAATCAGGGATAAGTGTTGGATTTCAGCTACTCACATTTACCAAAGTAAATTCTGTAGGGATGAAAAATTGACACATGAAAAATGAAACCTTAAAAGTAATAGGACAAAAATGGGAGAATTATCAAGTAACCTCTGATTTGGGAAGACCTTTTAAATTCTGACACAAAATCTGTAAGCCAGAAAAGAAAAGATTGATAAATTTGACCCCACTTCTGCCTCCAACCTAAGATATTATTGGATGGCAAACATCACCATAAACAAAATCAAATGATAATCGGTAAGTTCATAAAACACATGTACCTCAAATCAGAGAAAAATGTAAAATATCTAATAATAATTCCTAAAAATCAGTATTAAAAAGACCAAGAACTTTACAGAAAGGTGGGAAAAGTATCTGAAGAGAAAAACATATATTAATATAACCCATTCCTTAGTGCTCAAACTCACTCATAATAAAAATGCAAAATAAAAAACTGTTGGATACCGTTTCTTTTGCTCATCAGATTGGCAAGGATTATGACAAAGGAAGCTTGTTATCATATTGTTTTTGTAAAGGTGGGAGGAAGTTTATACTTGGTGGCTGGGAGTGTAAATAGGTAAAATCGCCACAGAGGGTCATTTGATGATAGCTAACGAAATTTAATATGCATGAAGCTTTCAATCCAGCAATTCTTGGTATTTATTCAATGAATATACTCCTACATGTGCAAAACAACTCCTGTGCAATCACATTGACTCCAACGTTGTTAGTAACAGCAAAATAATGGACATCTATTAGTGGAGCTGGTTAAATAAATATTGGTACAACTGTATATAAAATACTATAAAACCATTTCAGAGAAGGAGGATGCTCTATATATGCTGAAATGGAAACAATTTCCAATACATAAAGTAAAAAAGTAAAAGCAAGAAAAGCAATGTGAACTATGTTTAATACACTCTCATTTGTGTAAAATATATCATAGAAGTGTTTATGTGTATGTATGTGTATGTATATGATGTATATTTTACACAGATAGTGCATAACATGATACTTGCATTGTCAAGAAACTGGTAAGAGTGCTTGAGAAGAAATAAGTACCCAAGGAACAGAGGTCGCTGCCAGAGCATATATTACATATTCAAAAAATGACCAAAAAAATTAAAATAAAATAACTTGAAATTTTAAAATTTATTCTTTCAACAGCCTTTACTTAGCAGCTCCATTGCTGAGCTGTGTGAGATGGTGGAATAAAACAGTGAGCAAGACAGACCTGGTTTAAGCAAAACCAAGACCGTGGCTCTGGGGCCCAGGTTCCGGAGAGGGGACTGGAGGACGCTAGGAGTCCCAAGCCCATGAACTGTCCTGGTCTGTTTTAGGAAAGCAACATCTCTGAGGCTTGGTAGCGGATTCTGTGCTCCCTGCCGGGCAGTGCTGGGCAGCTGCAGGCCTCTTGGTTCCTGCGGTCCTCACTCGGGGATTGTGGCGTCCACGCCACCCTGCTGTCAACACCCAGGGCCAGGCATGTGCTGCCGTCGCATCTCTGTCCTCAGAGAGCTTAGATTCTGTGAGCTGGTGAAAGAGAAGCCAATGTTTTTAACAGCATGGGAAGGACGACAGGTAGCCCCGGCTGAAGGTGTCAGTGCTTTCCTGACACCCTGGACAATGGGAGTTTGTCTGGAGCAACACAGCGAGGCTGGGGAGAGGGTCGTGCTGACCAGTAGAATATTCTGCCCAGCAGAAAGGCTTTTCTTGCATGCATCGACTACTTATTTGCAAAGAGGGGAACAAAGCGTTCTAAAAACACATAATTTCATCTGGCTCTGGGGCCTTGGGGCCACCATTAGAAACCAGTTATGGTGTTATGGGGGTGGTATAAAGTTCAGGTAGCAAAAGACTGAGTAAGGAAACACTGGCCAGGAAATGGGTGTCTCCTGCCACAGTGCTCCCCACAGACATCTCCGGGAGTGGCCTTCTGCCTGGGCCTCCCTTGGCCGGCAGTAACGGAGGGGCAGATTCCTGACACTGCCAGAATGATCAGCACCCCCCAAGCTAAGCCAGCTTCGGGTCATTCATTGTAAAAGTGCTGAATCTCTGCTCCTGGTGCTAGACTTGTGTGGCTGGGCCGTGGTCTCAAGCAGAGGGAAGAAGTCCGCTCCCTGGCGCTGGCCTCAGTGCTTGGACAGCTCACACGCGCACCTGGTTCAGTCCACTCCCTACGGAGCTCGAGCGTCCTTTGACTCTCTCTTTGACTCTCCAGTACGGAATATTATTTACAGCACTGACCTCACAGATACTGACGGGTCGAGTATGTGTACCATCTCTGCCCGCCTTGCAGCTCAGGCAACAACACGCACATAAGCGGCTGTGACGGTTCCTTTTGTGTCAACTTGGCTGGGCCCAGATGTATCATCAAACATTATTCTGGACGTTTCTGTGAGGATGTTTCTGAATGAGATTAAATCTGTGGACTTTGAGTAAAGCAGACTGCCCGCCCTAGTGTGGGTGGGCCTCATCCAATCAGGCGAAGGCCTGAAAGGCACAAAGACTGACCTCCCGCCAGCAAGAGGGGACTCTGCAGCAGATGCCTTCGGACGCAAACCGCAGCCTGGGCTCTGCCCCCGTCTCAGCCTGCTGGCCGCCCTGCAGAGTGTGAATCTGCCTCTGTATTCACCTGACCCAGTTCCTTAAAAGAAATTTCTATGTATTAATACATACACACCAATCCTAGTGGTTCTGTTTTTTTGTTTGTGTTTTTGTTTTTGGAGAACCCGACTAGCACATGGCGTATATTCACTGGGTTCTGTGACAGAGAATATCATAGCAAGAGGCAGTTTTATTAGTTTTCCTTCCAAATATTCAATGTGTACCTATGCTCAAAACCCTTAATTCACATCTCTGCATCATTCTAATTGAGCATGGGGTGAGGTTTACAGGAGAAAATCCACGTAGACTGTAATTTTGAGAAGGACTTTGTGTCTGAGGAGGGATTTCTGTGTAGTTTCGCTGTTCACACCTGAGAGTTTCTTCTCTGCTAGATGTTCCTTGTGTTCTGACCATGCTGGCCTCTGTTTTCTTAATTTCTCCCTCTCCTGTTTTCCCAGCCTCAAACCTCTTATCATCTTGATCTTTTCTTCTTTAATCAGGTGGCAGGCGACCTCTGCAAAGCTGATGGGCTCCTTGCCCGGACAGCCCCCAGCCCCAGCGCCAGGGCGAGGAAAGCCTCTTGACTGGTAAGGCAGGTAATTCTCTCACCAGCAGACATATTTTTGTCTCGTTATTCAATATGCTACATCCTGTGGGGCACTGTCCATCGATTCTTGTTGGGCAGAATTTAGTTTCAAAAATATTGTAAAGGAAAGAAGGACTAGTAAATTTCATTGCTTTGTGACACTTGTGTGTCCTTGTGGGTAAAAAGGGAGGAAGGGGCTTTGTTTCTGTGTACCCTGTGCCCTTTCCCATAGTCACGAACGTGTACAGGGATCAGTTTTTATTTATCTAAGGAACAAATGCTGCTCTAGGAAATGACTAAATAGTGTTCCAGAAACAACTGGCCATGGATTCTTTGGGCAAGCTGGGCATCTTCTAGTCATCTAATGGAGCGCTTGAAATGCGGCTCTCACGGCAGGACAGGGAATGACACACAAACAAGATCAATCCACGCTGGGACAGCTCCAGTATCGGGTCACACGACACTGTGTGGTGGGCTCGCTCCCCTTGGGACAGAGCATGGGCGTGCAGACAGCCCCGGAGCACAACTGTGGAAGTCCCTGCCGCGTCACTCCCTCCGAAGCAGCTCTGAAGCCAGTCTGCGCTGCCGCCTCCTGCTCCGGGCCTTGATCAAACTTCTTTATCCTGTCTGCAAAATGGGAATAAAAACCCACTGGAAAGGCAGCGAGTAAAGCCAGTTGTCACCTGGGGCAAACCTGTGTGCGACACTCGGGTCCCTGCCATGTGACCTTGCTTTGACGGGATGGCGTCATCACATTCCAGGGTTGCACCTCAATCTCGCAGGCTCAGAAACTCAGTAGCTGGTGCGGAGGCTCGCTCAGGCAACACGGAACTGCTACCGAATGAGCTCACAAGAATCCGAGGTAAATGTGCTCATTTACAGCAAGAACCGTAGCCAGGTGCACACGATAGAAGTGGTTAGGAACCTATACCCCCCCTTAAAGGCACCCCCATCCCCCGGCGCCACACGGCTATCGGCTATCGGAATGGGTGGGAGCCTCGGACGCAGCTGGCTGGAAGCCGGGCTGAGGAGGGACCCAGGTGACGGTGGTGGCCCGGCTGTGAGAGCGACATTTCCACTCTCCCTCCCCCAGCTCCTGGGGCATTCGTACGCCCCAGGGACCACGGCATCAAGGATGCATCAAGGCAAGTGAGACCACAGACTTGGAAATGACATGAGTGACAACCAGCAACACCAAACTCGAAAGCCCTCGATGATACCAAGTAATCTCCATAAAAGTAGCTACAACAGTCTTTGTCTACTTCTCCTCTTCTTGTAAACCAAGTGTCTCCTCAAGAATCAACATTAAAGAAAAGTAACACATGTTTCTTACGGAATGCTGTTATCTTGCCTCTCATGTTGTGAAATAGATTATACATATAAAAATATACAACATTTACATATAGTGTTTAAAGAAAAAGAATGCTGCATGTCTAGCACCCAGGGGACGACCTACCTGTTGGCGCCTGCATCCTGCCACTCCACAGGAAGGCACCGCCCTGCAGTGTGCGACAATCATTCCCGAGATTTTCCTCAGAGTGTTACCATCTACGTGTGCATCAGTACAGAAAGGTACTGCCTGGCTTTGTTACTTTGGAATCTTATGCAAATGGAATCCTACCTTACGTATTCTGTGACTTGTTTCTCTTTGCTCAAGATTCATTATGTTAATTTGCATAGTTTTTTTTTCATTCGTTATCACTAGTGTATAGCATTCTATTGTAGAACATGTCACAACTTATTTATCCAATTTACTACTGATGAATGTTTGTATTGCTTACAGTTTTTTACTATTACCAACAATGCTGATATGAACATATTTTTAAAAGTTCCTGCTACACAAGGGCCGGATTTTCTCTGGGTGTATACCAAAGAGGGAATGTTCCAGACTGCAGGCTGCATATGCTAATGTCTGTGCCCTGTTCACTCCAAAGTGGTCCTGTGAATTTCCACCTTCCCCAGAATTGAACATGAGCCACTTTTTTGCTATAACCATTTTCTTGCCAGCATTTGGTATCTCCTGATTTATTTATTAATTATTTATTTTTTAGAGACCGAGCCTTACTCTGTGCCCCAGGCTGGAGTGCAATGGCACCATAACAGCCCACTGCAGCCTCGAACTCCTGGCCCCAAGTGATCCTCCCACCTTGGCCTCCCAAAGTGCTGAGATGATGGGTGTGAACCACTGTGCCCAGCCTCTCCTGATTTTTAAGTATGAAATGTAGCTTATTTGGTTTGAAATTTTCCTTATTACTAATAAAGTCGAGATTTTCACTTATGTTTATGGGCGATTTGTGTTTCTTTTTCTGTGAATTGTCTGATGCGCTTTTCTATTAGGTTATTTGTCTTTTTCTGGTTGATTTATATGAATACTCCACATATTCTAGGTGTTAATATTTTGTCAGTTACATGTGCTCAAGCATCCGTTCCTCATTCCAGTTTGTCTTTTTAATCTCTTGATGGGATGGCATCTTGCGATGAATAGAAGTTCTTAATTTTAACATAGTTTAGCCTATCCATTTTTTTCATGACTATGTGTGTGTATGTGTGTCTTGAGAGCCATCCCTACTCTGAGGCTATAAAGATAGTCTCTATATCATCTTGTAAGATTTTATGGTGGTTTTTTCACATTTAAGTCTTTAATCCACATGCAATTGATTTTTTAAAATATGGTATGAAATGGGGATCTAATATCATTTTCTTCTGTGTTTAGTGTATTGCCTAAGTACTGTTCATTAAATAGGGTTTATTTACTATCTACTCACATAGATTCACGATTTATTAGATAGCACATGTCAGCTCAGCATAACTCTGGTTTCCAGGTGAGAGTGGGCTTGGCTACAGCTCTTTGTTTTCATCATGTGTGGATACGTCCAGACTCACATCCCAGCCACCCATTCTAAACGCTCAGCTTCAAGCAGGTGTCTTGCTCTTTTGGGGGGCGCACACCCCCAAACACGTTCTACTTTAGGAACAAGGGTCTCAGCTACACTTGGCCCTTCATTTTTTCCATATACATCTGAGAATCAGCTTTTTAAATTCCATAAGTAAATAAAAACCTCATTGTGATTTAAATGAAATTATGTTGGCTTTATATGAATGTGTTTTTACTTTGTTATTGTTGTTTACTTAAAGTAACCCTCTTACTCAAAAGGAAATTTAAGGTCCATGTAGAAAAATGCAAACCACAGTGAAACAAAGGGAAACAGGAGAAATCCCTTCACTGCCACCTCAAATGCCACCGCCAGAAATAAGTACTGCTAACATTTTAATACATCTTTTTATTTATATACATATTTTGTTATATGTAAAGTCCCTATTGAATAAATGCATGCACACACGGTGTGTGTGGCACACACATGCACTTCTGTATGTCACGTGGCTCACAGCTCTCAGAGGCACATTTTTCCACCTCTGGATTGAGGACTCCTGGTCTGCTCCCCTGGGCAGGCCCAAGTCTTGCCTGGCTGCTCCGTTTCCTCCTCTGCATAGAAGCTCGTGGGACAGAAGCTGCTGCAGGGACAGAAATGGGGACCCTCCCAAGGCCACCTGACCCCGGGCCCTGCGCCCTGGGAGCAGGCGCGTGTTGGTGTTGAGGAGCCTGCCCTGTGTGTTCCTGCCCGGAGCAGGGACTGGCAAGCGTGGCGGAGTCATAACCAAATGTTTCTGCCGCGTTTTCCTAGCTAAGTGTGCAAAGGAGTGATAATTGAAAGAAATCTATGTCTAAATAAGTCAAAAATAGCTTTTTTGACAAGAACACAATGTTTTCTAACTTAATTTGGCACAATTTTTTTCTCTTAGCTGAATACAAATCAAGAATGGGTGTTTCTGGTTCTGCGAAGCACCGTGCGGATTGTCCGTGGATGGACTGGTGCGATCGTTGGCACAGCTTGGCGCTGACGGCACCGGCGCCCTGGCGGAGGGGAGGTGGCCGCTCTGCTCAATCGAGCAGGTGCAGGGCCTGCAAACCCCTCACTGCCCCCGGGTAACTGGGAGTGGCTCTGGTTTTCTTTTAATTCTGATGTGGGGCCATTAATGGCCTCTCTAACCGTTATTTCCAGATTAACTGAGATTTGAAATTATGTTTTCAGTACCATATGTATTATTTTCTGGGAAACATATCCTCAAATTTCGTTGCCTCCCGGGCTGCGTGGGAGTCACCGGATGGCCAGGCGGGAGATGTGGGTGGCGCCGCTGCCCCCTGCTGGTGGCGGGAGGCAGCGCAGCGCATCAGAGCAAAGACCTGTTTCCCGCCTTTGGGCACCTTCCTACCGCGGGCCACCGGCTAGCCTGGGGCAGAATCTGAGACTGTCCTCTGACATTCGAGGTTTGAAGCGAATCCTACCCGGCGGTGTGATTCTAAACAATGGCGGCATTGCTACTAGGTTCAATCTAGTTTCAAGCAAATTTACCTTTTCTCTACTGCTCACCAGGTATTAAATATTTAGTGAAATTTTTGCTTTCCTGGGTATCTGACACTATAATTAGTTCAAGTGTATTCTTTTGTTCTATATTGTGTATTCGTTTTTATTGGACTATGTTTTTGTTTACATGTCCTGTGGCTATGATTCAAGTTTATTTTGCTTCATATTTTTAGTAATGCAATTGCTTTGTCAGTATGCATCTTATATAAATTTATTTTAATTTATTTTATATTGTGTCTTGTGTTTTATTTACTGGCATTTCCTGAAATACGATTCCCATATTTTCTTTTATATGGTATGTGAAGTACTTACAAATTTACTAGTAGATTTGTTGTGTTTGGTCGCAGCCTATGTAATAGTATCTACAAACACAAGATATTTCTTTTCAGCCATGTGGCTTTCTGTTTTACTTCTTCAGGTCTGGTAGAAAATTACAACACATCTAACACTTATCTCAACCAGATTCCAATACACAATGTAACTTATTTGTGCCTGTTTATTCCTGTAATATCACTCGAAAATAGCTTTCAGTACATAAATGCTTAAGGTTTTGCATTTCGAAAAATGTCTTTGGAAGGCACTTGTGTGTCTCAAATGCACACAGATACTGTGGCTACTGATGGGCTGGGAGGTGGCCCAGTTGCTGCCAGGATGGTTGTTAATGTGGGGGAATGGTTTCCAGCTGTGCAACCCAGTTGTGGACTTTGTGGACACAGATTTTAAGGACTGCCTCTTTCTGAAGCAGTTAATTCTACAGTTACATGTTTCCCCTGAGTGGCTCCACTTGCCACTTACCCATCCTCCCTACCCAAGAAAATGCTTGGAAATAAGGGATTACTGTCCCTGGGGGTTTTGTTCCGGCAAGTGTTACAGCCACTGACCAGGGAAAGAACCGAGCGGCACACAGAGGGTCGGAGAATCAGCTTTTATTTCGATGGCAGGCTCAGAGGGGCATGCCACCAAATTCTGAGCACCGCTTCCTTATTTCTCTCCAGTCTTATATATTTCTTGGGTCACACATAACCAATCAA
The DNA here is from genome assembly GCA_008086735.1 of Cheirogaleus medius. Lineage (NCBI taxonomy): Eukaryota > Metazoa > Chordata > Mammalia > Primates > Cheirogaleidae > Cheirogaleus > Cheirogaleus medius. The sequence goes on along the minus strand of VBSM01000605.1, from coordinate 3,989,790 downwards.
CTATGAGTATGCAAAATTATCCAATTAACGGTGGGATTAGTAGGATCAGCCGTAAGCTTCACACGTATCCAATCAGCAGTGGATTTGCCTCAGGACCCCTGGGCGGGGCTTTTCCCTATCAGTTTAACTGTTTAATTATGAAATAGATACAAGGAGCACAGGGTGCAGCGTGACATGACAGTGGGGGGAGTCCTAGGCAGCTGAGCTTTCTCTTCTCTTTCTCTTCTCTTTCCAGCTTCTTCGGGGAATGGCTTCCTGGTGCAGAGTCCCCATCGGGGAGGCCCTGCCCTGCGCCATGGCTTCCTGTGGCTTAGTTCCCATCCATGGTGGGCTGGACCAGGCTGGACCCTCTGCAAATCTGGAGTCGGGTTCACCTCCTGTCTGTCGGTATCTACGCATGGTTTCAACCTGTGTTTTGTGTAAACCAGGGGAGCTGTGAAAGCTATTAATAGTCCGGAGAGAGGCGGAGACTAACCAGGGAAGAATAGATGGCTAAGGTCTTTGCAGGTTCAGGTTGGAGGCACTTCCTGAAGCTTCCCGTCATGAGGCAGCCCCCATACTAAATGCCATTGTTTCCTTTTCTCACTCCAACTAGCCTGAGCTCGCCCCAACCATATCCATGTATACACCAGGTAATGCTTGTCTGTCTGATGTTACAAGAAACATACTCTGTGTAAGAAAGCAGGTAGTTCAAACATTTTCAACTCCTGTTATTAGATATTGAAGGTTACTTTTAATGGATAATTATTTCTTATAATTTTATTTATTTATTTGTTTATTTATTTATTTAGAGACAGGGTCTCACTCTGTTGCCCAGGCTGGAGTGCAGTGGCTATTCACAGTCATGATCATAGCTCGCTGCAGCCTCTAACTTCTGGGTTCAAGTGATCCTCCTGCCTCAGCCTCCTTAGAAGCTGGGACTATGGGTGTGCCACCAACCTGGCTCATGTCTCATAATTTGAAAAGTTGAACATCAAAGCTTCAATGAATTGAATCCAGTATTAATGGAGTGTTGTCATTGGGTGGGGAGTACATTCTGGAATATTGGATTGTTTGTGTTTTGACACAAGAGAACTATCATTAAAGTAGCTGAAGGTGCATGGTCTCATTTAGAAGAGGGTTTGTCAGCCAAGGGAAACAGAAGATTTGGAGTCAATTCTGGGAGTGTCCAGCCCCAGTTCCCTCTGGGTGGATCTCCTTTCTCTGGAAAACCTTCTCTGACCACCCCCAACCCCTGGCAAATCGGCCTGCCAGGTACCTGCCTTGCCTTCTCCCAGCACTGCCCTGTAACTCCCTGTTGCTTACACATCCCAACAAGAGGGCACGCTCTGAGAAGTTAGGAGCTGGGTCTGTAGTATCTCCCCTCATGTCCCCAGTTCCCAGCCCAGTGCCTGGCACATGCAAGGTGCTAAAAATGGATTAGATGAACGACTTTGGGTATGTGCTCAGCACTTGTCACCTTTGTTCGCATTAGTCAGTGCTCTCACTTCTGCCTGTGGTCCGCTCACAGTCGGCTCAGCAGCTCTGCTGTGGGTGGCTGTCGCCAGAGCCTGAGCCGGCCCCGGGCCCCAGGGGGACACACCGTGTGAGTGCTGGGTCCCAGGCCCCACTGACTTATTTGATTTGCTTCTGAGAAGCTCAGGTGTCTGACGATGATGAATAGCTACCATTCTGTTGTATTTTTACCCCTTGAGAGGAGAAACCTCAACACACCCTGAACCATTCAGTGTCACGGAGCAGTCAGGAATGCCGTCGGAAGACTTGGCGTGGCCCTGTTCCCCAGGTCCTCCAACAGACGCCCCACCTGTCCCCACCGTGTCCCCACGGGCCCTGTGTCTTGTAGAATCTTGTCTAACAAGTCACATGTATTAAATAATAAATCTTCTATTACATATTATTTTATTAAACAAAGACATGAACCTGCCAAGACAAACAAGAGAGTCTGTGTTACCAAATGGAGATGATAATTCCAACAAGAAGTAAAAAAATGGCCATTCCAATCAGTCTGCCCTCAAAATATCTTGAGGACTCCAAGGGATCAAGGGATGCCAGTCAGGGACCTGCTGTCAGAACTCCTTTGTGGTGTATCAGTTATCTCATATCTGGGGGCAGCGCCAGCCTTTTTGTCCCCTTTAGCCCTTCAGAGCTTTGGAGGAGGCCCGGCCACAGTGGGGAGGCCACCTGCTTTCTCAGGCCACTGGTTCACAAGTTTTCTCCCCAGGAAGCACCCCCACCGCCCCCCAGAGTAATGGCTGGCCAAAGGTCCAGCACTTCCTGGCCCTGTTGTTGACACATAAAAATTAACCTTCATGGGCTCGACATGAACGCAACCAGCCGTGCTCCCGTCTGGTCGCAGCCCTGGAAGGAGGAGGGAGGCAGCCCTGGGGGCTCCTGGGGCCGCAGCAGCTGTGCCGGTGACTGAGCCCTAAGCTGCATGGTGCCTTGTCTCCCGAGCACTGGGGAGTCAGTGTGGCCCAGATGTGCTCATTCCTGGCCGCAGAGGAACAATCCGGTACGTTCATCCACACTAATGTGTGAAAAGGAACCCCCCACCCCCAGTTATGTCTGCTTTCATCAAAAGTTTGGGGATTCTAAGGGAGTTAAGCCCCACCTGTGCATTCTCAGAAATGGTGACAGTGAGTGAACCAGGCTCCACCTGACTGGCTCCCACAGGCATCTGTGAATGAATGAGATGCTGAGGCATTTGGGAGGGTGGGCCTCCTGCTCCGGGGGATTTTGGGGACGTACTCCACCAGGTCCTGACCCTACAGCCCCCCATCCTGGTGGACACAGGTGTGCAGAGGTGCACAGGGAAAATCGTGCCGGTGTCCCAACTATGGCTCTGGGACCTGCTCTAGTTTCCCAGAATGCTGCTCTGATGACAGTGGTCCCACACACCTGGCTGTGAACTAAAATAAAATCCTAAGCCGCCCACTGACTGAATGGACTCCTTCTTGGCCAAGGAGACCCCAGAGAAACCTGAAAACTGAGTTCCCAGCCATGACGGGATGGGAAGTTGGACACACCTCATTACACCTGTTTTCTTGCTGACGGCCATCAGCCTTTTTTCCCTAGGACTAAACAGAAACCAATCTTGTGATCCAGACCAGCACTCTTCCCTGATAAGAGACCACCCACCAGAGAGTGGTTTTAACCAGTCTGCAGAATAGGTGCAGAGAGGGTTTTCGTGTCCTTGCTTCACCTTTTGATGCCAGAGGGCTGCCGTTTCTGAACCAAGACCCCACGAAGGGATGTAAAGTTGATTGCACACGTGTGTGTTCTCCTTTTGTAAGTATTCGTGACTCCTCCGATACTGTGTTAAATATGTTTATTTGGCCACCCTCAGTGGAGCCCACACTTTTGCGACGACATGTGCAATCAGGGGACATTCAGGTTCTCCCCTCTCTGCCCCGGGCCACAGCCTCTGGAGTGGAGTCTCGTTCCTACCCACCCCGCTCAGTTCTTTCCCTGGTCAATTGCTGTAACACTTGCCGCAACATTTTGGTTCCCTGACTGGGAAAGCCGACCGCGCTGGCCCCTTGAAGCCACCGGATTGGGGATGAGCATGGCGGACAGCGGGACCTCTACGATTATCCTCGCTCCTCGGGGAGCTCCTGCTGGCCACAGAACCTCGAACTCACCCGGACACTCCAGAGCCCAGTCAGACAAGGCCAGGATGTCAGACAAGGTAGGGTCCCAGGACCCGCCCGAGATAGGCCCCTCAGCAAGACGGAAGAGGAGCCTGATCACCTCCTAAGGGATAGGCCATCAATGGGATGGAAGAGGAGCTTGATAACCTCCTAAGGATAGGGACGCACCCCCCAGGGGAGGGAGTGTGTAACCTCTGTGTGAATGTGTGAGTGGAAGGGACTCAGTGACTGCTTGCGGTCATTGTGTCTGTGGCCTCACGGCTTCGGCTATGGGGTTTGAGTGGGTCCTAACCTGCAGTTCTATGGCGGTGTCATATGGTATAACGGCGATTCACTCCCCGTGATAGGGCGTGACCAGGCCAGGCTCTATACGGGCACGCCTTAGCCAAGACGCGCCTAAGTTCTCTCGAGGGACGCAGCCAGGCAGACACCTGAGAGAAGCCCCTACCCCTTGTCTGTCTTGTCTGTCTTGCGACGAAAGAGAAAGGGGGAGAAGCCAGAGCAGGGACTAGAGTCTGGGCAGGGACAAGGTTCAGAAAAGGAGTGTTGTCAGTGGTGCAGGGAATGGGAGCGCCGGTTAAACCAGTTAAAAATGGGAGGGTCCAAATCCAAGCCAACAGTTCTAAGGTGCATGCTGATACATTTCATGCGTTCAGTATGGAGTCATGACTGGGACTCTGGGTCACCCAGAGCAATTCCCATACACAGATTCATGGCTGGAGATCGCCCAAACTATGCCCCCTTGGGTTCGGTTCTGCGCTGACAAGGAACAGAGTAGGGTTCTAGCGGCTACAACCCACAAGTCACGACACCCTTCCCGGTACCCCCGACTGCACCCGCTCCACCGCCGGCATCTCCACCACTCGTTCACCGGTTGCGGTCTGCCCAACCCCTTACCCCAGCCTTCCAAATGCCTCTGCGTGAAATGCGAGGTCTGCCACAGGTTCAGGATGACGGAACCATC
>VBSM01000605.1:3895062-3985076 GCA_008086735.1 Cheirogaleus medius | reverse complement strand
TGGAGCCTGACTTGGAGCTCTACACGGACGGCAGCAGCTACCTTCTCCAAGGCATTAGGTATTCATAGGCCGCAGAGCTCAGGGAAAGTGGAGCACATGAACCGAACCCTTAAGGTTACGTTGGCCAAACTCTGTCAAGAGACACAACTACCCTGGGTAGATATGTTAAGCATCGCCTTACTGTGGGTAAGATGCACCCCTGGTGTGAAACAAGCTGAGACAGATGATGCGACCAGCCATTGGACGGTGCAACAAAGTCAACAGGACGGATTGCCTCTGAATCTGGCTGGAAGCCACGGACTGAATAGGACCACTGGCCTGGACTCTTATAGGAATACTGACAGTCTTCTTGGGAATTGGACTTGGGGCCTCTGCCCCAAGAGACTGGACTAACTTGCTTCTTGGTAATCCTTTCCTTGGTCTGCATGGGGTGCCTCTGTGTTGTTCTTGGTTGGAGCTCTCTGGGCCTCCGCTTCAATAGACACAACCAACTGCCCCTCATAGGGGGAGGGATAGCAGCTGGGATAGGACTCCCTGCTATCCCTCCAGAGTCAGCTAGACTCACTGGCAAACCCTGCAGAATAGACAGGCACTTGACTTACTCACAGCAGAAAAGGGGGCGACTTGGACTTGTGTGTTCCAGGGAAAGAATGCTGTTACCATGTAAATCAATCAGGAATTGTAACTACCAAAGTCTAAGGGCTAAAAGAAAGAATCCACAAGAGAAAACAGGAGTTAGAACAGGCTTGGGACTTTAATTTAGCTATTGCCCCTAGCGGGACCTCTATCCTTCTGATGGTAACCATGGGACCCTGCTTGCTCAATGCAGTTATTAGATTCATAGAGAGTTTGATGCCGCTGTGTAAACTGATAAGGGCATCAAAAGGGGGGAATGACAGGGAAAAGCCCCCGCCCGGGGGCCCTGAGATTGGATACATGTGAAGCTTACAGCTGATCCTACTAATCCCACCGTTAATTGGATATTGGTTGTGTGTAACCCCAAGAAGTGTATAAAACTGGAGAGAAATAAGGAAGCGGGGCTCAGAATTTGGTGGTATGCCCCTCTGAGCTCGCCTGTGAACCCCTCTGAGCCTGCTGGTGAAATAAAAGCTGATTCTCCGACCTTCTGTGTGCCGCTCGGTTCTTTCCCTGGTCAATCGCTGTAACACTTGCCGCAACACCTTCTCTCCCTTCTCGGCTCACATTAGTCGCACCTTGGGAAGGGGAACTGACACCCAGAGTGGAACCAGCATCCCTGCACCAAGCAGCGATTTTCCTAAGGGAACCTCTGTCCCCGCTGGCACTGACTCCAAACAGGCACCTGCCAGGTGGAGGTCGCATGCATGGGTCAGATGTCTGCAGGCAGGCCTGGTTTTTATAATTGGCTACTTGTAGGAGCAGTTAGCTCTCTGCATAAATTAACTGATTACATCCTCATTTTATTCTTTTAGTAGAAATGAGGGTTCAATTTGAATGTGACAATGTTATTGATTAACCCATTTAAAGTAGGGTGAGTCCCAAACCCCAAGGCTAGTCGAGATAGGGTTTTCCCTCCCTGGCCTCTCTCCAGGGTCTAATTATAGCACACGAAATCTATTAACATACCAAAAAATCAAATTTAAGTTGTATTTACATGAACACTCTTTTTCCTCCTCTCTCTTTTATCTCAGTAACACCATACGTCGCATTGCGGGCAGATGTGCACATGCGCATCTGGGGATGGTGGCGCACAGCCGGGATGGAGCACTGGGTGCTCCCATCCCGGGTGGAGGTGTCTTGCGGCCCACGCCCCGAAGCTTCCCTGCTGGCGTTGGTGTACACGGCGCCCGCGGTGGGCAGAGACAGCCAGGCCCCACAGGAAACGACCCCACAGTCTCTCACATGTCACGGTGCCACCAACCCTCCACAGCTGCGCTGGGTTGGACACAGCCGGTCCTCTTAGTCCTCCATGGGAAGGGCTCTCAGCAAGGGGCTGTAGCTGTGTGTGCAGGAGCGCGTCGCCTCTCCCAGGCTAGGCACCAAGCCCGGCTCCTCCAGCCGCAGCTGGTGGGCACTGAGGACGTAGGTCCAGTTTCTGTGGCCCCAGAGGACTGTCAGCGGTGGCTGTCAAAGCGAGCCTCATGGCCGGTCGGCCTCGGGAAAGAGGCCTCCTGTCCCGGACTCTGACATTGTTACTCCCCCCGCACAGAGGGTTTCGGGCACCCCTCTCCCACCCCGAAGCCGAAGGACCTCCAGCTTCCGGGGAATCAGAAACAGGCCTTCCCACGAAGACCACCAGGCCCTGGTTTAGAAGCTGTCTCCTGAACAGTGGTGGAATCCTGCAAACTTCTCCCGGACTATACACTCCGTAAGGGCAGGGGCCGTGTGCACTTGTGCCGTCAGTTGTCCCCAGGACCCGGAACAATGGAGGCACACAGTAGGCGCTGAATGGATACACCAGACACTGCCACACCTGGGGAAGATGGAATCACGCGTGTGCCTCAGGCCCCCTGCTCCTCTGCGCACACCCTCTGGCCCTGTCATGCAGGCTCCATGGGGGATGACAGAGGACGTCAGGGTCCTCAAACCCTTGGATTTGCTTCTGGTGATTTCTGTAAGGGATTTATTTCATGTTGAGAGAGAGAAGGATCAAATCTGACAGCTTATTACTAATTGCATAAATATATGTATACTTCAAACCAATTCACTGATCAAACATGAATCTCACTGAACACCTCATTAAAAATTAAAACCAGAAGAAAACACTCTGAGGAAGGAGAGCTTTAGACAGCGACAGCCAACCTCATCGTCATTTTTCCTGTCATTTTCCCACAAAGCCATCAGCTGTTGGGGAACACGGGGCAGCCCAGCACAGCATCTCTCTGGCCACATTGCCGCCCTCTGCCCTTTCCTCCCACCAAGCTCGGCTCCCTCTGCATCCTGGGACTTGTCTGCTGCTCAGACACAACGGAACCTATGCCTCTGAGCTCTGCGAAAGGCCTGAATGGTCAGGTGCCACGTCCACTGTTGCAGGTCTCCTGACGGTGGACAGGCGCCAGGCCCGGGGTGCAGTGATGACCGAGGTTTGTCTGCAGATCTGTGCAGTGCTGCGGGAACACCCTGCCATGTTGGGACGACCCCACTGTCCACTGGTCCCCTCACTATTCTTTCCACACTGTGCCTGACCCTGCAAGCAGAGAACGTTCTTCTCCTCACTATACCCGCTGTCCCCATAGCGGTTTGTCAGTCTGTCTTCCTTGCTAAGCTGCAGGCTGCTTAGGGGCTGGGCCTAGATTCCAAATCTTCTGGGACTCCCACACTGTGCCTTGAGGAGAGCTGGTCCCCAACTGTGCTCACGTATAAATGGACACAGGGACAAAGGAATGCCCCAACTGTCCTCATATATTTATCACAAGGTAGAGGGAGGATTACCTCCTCACCACCCCATCCAAACTGCTCACTGCCAGACCTGAAAGGCTTTATAGGAGTGGAAAACTCCTGGCAAGGAAGAAGGAGCTGATGGGGAGAGAGAGGGAGAGAGAGAAGGGGACTAGCACCCTCACGGCCTCTGGCCCTGCACTGGGACCTTCACCTTCGTGGCCTTACTTAAATCTCCCCAGACCTAGAAGGGCTCATGCGCCGTCCACCTTGTGCACACCTACAGGGCCATCAGTGTCTGTTCTGATGGGGTAGCTTGTTCCATCTGGGCAGTGCTGTGATGTTTCACTTGTCCCATTTGGATGGCCGTGCCCGGAAGGGCCCACAGGAGCAGTTGTTCAGGGTCAGGACCCCAGGCTTCTGGTCTCAAACCCAATCCCACCACCTAAAATGATGTGACCTTGTTCAGGTTATTGCTGATGCTCCCCTGTCTCTGAGCGTCCCTGCAGTCGTTAGGACTGAGCGAGTCGCTGCAGTAATGCGCAGAACATGCCGCGTGCAGCAGCACCAGCACGCAGTACCCCTGATGTCTCCATTTCCCAGATGCAGAGACTGAGGCTCCGCAGGGGTCCGAGCTTTACCCAAGGCTGCACAGCTAGTGAGTGTCAGAGGGAGGAGTTGTATCTAACTCCGCTTTCACCTGTTTCTCACAAGGTCGGTCAGACCCCAAGATCTCTCCACGCCTGCCAGCAAACACCCCCACCCGGGGGCTCTGGCTCAGCACCGGCCCAACCCTGGTGGCAATGGCGGGAGTGGTGGGTGGCACAGGGAGGGTAGACACTGTCACTGGAGTCTGGAACACAGTGGATCCAGCAGGCCCCTCAGAATGTTTCCAGCAGGAGTGGGGCAGGATTGCCTAGACCCCAAATCATTTCAGGATGAATGCATTATTCTGGAATGTTCTCAGGTCACAGAGAGAGGGGTTTTCTCTTTATATTTCTTCTTTATATTTTCCTGTTTCCCAAACTTTATATCATAAAGTTTAGTGTTTGAATAGTGGCCCCTCAAAATCCGTGTCTACACAGAACATCAGAATGGGACCTTATTCGGAAGTAAAGTTTTTGCAGATGTAATTAGTTAAGACAAGGTCATTCTGGAGTAGAGTGGGCTCTGTGAGAAGAGGACCCACGAGAAGACACACAAGGACAAGGGTGACAAGGCACAAAGCAGAGACTGGAACGGCGCGTCTGTGCCTGCGCTGAGGAGTGCCAAGGACTGCTGGCCACCGCCAGAGCTGGAGGACACGGGGCCGGCCCAGCGCCTTCGCCTGGACTTGCAGCCCCAGGGCGGAGAGAGGATGGGTCTCTGCTGTGGAAACCACCCAGGCCCTGGCCCTTGTTGCCGCAGACAGCAAACCGCTCCACCCACAGTAACGTAAGCAGGGGCCGTGGGGCCTGGAGGCGCTTCTCGTCCAGGTGGATGAGGACAGAGGGACACGGCCGAGAGGGGGAGGCGAGGAGGAGGGGGGTGTGTGGAGGTGCGACTTTCCCCGCCCCAGGGGGTGTCTCCTGTGTGGCTCCTTCTGCCTCGTTTCTGTGCGCGTCTGACTTGACCGTGCTATTTGTCCTCCTGGAGCGTTGGTCTCTTGTCCCTTCCCTCTGGCCGGCCGCGTTCTGTGCCTGCAGTAGCACCCACGGGCCTCTGAGCCTCCGCTCTGCTGTCCAGAGTGCGCCTCATGCCCGTGCTGCTCTGAGCATCGGCGGGTTAGTGGAGGACGGGGGCAGTTAGGCTGGTGGATGTTTCCCTGTCCCGTGGAACTGTGCACAGTCGTTTGTCAGGCCCTGCAAAGCCAGACAGTTTTATATCCTTCACGGAATGGTTAAGCAAATCCTGTTTGCACGGGCCCCAGCTGATCCACTGACTTCGTCTCGCCGCAGGCAAAATCAATCAATGTAGGGGTGGTTATTCAGCCCCAGAGCAAGCGGCCGAGGAAGCAGCAGGCTGTGCACGAGCACAGAACACTCTGGCCCTGCCACCTCCGGCCCGTCAGCAGGCTGGGCGTGGTGGACAGAGAGCTCCTGCTCCCTTCACTCCCACCCGCCCCCAGCGCCCAGTGCTAGGTCTTGTCCTGGACAAGCGTCCAGTAGCTATGCGCTGAGCGGGATTCAAGTTCAGGCAGCTCCTAGATTGATTATGGCACATGCCTATGAACAGTGTCCCCGCCTTCCTCATTATAGCAGCCCACGCCCTGCACACCCTGCTGTAGCCCTGAGTGGGGCCTCTTTACCCACCCCCGCAGCAGCACAGCTGTCACCTGTCCTGACTCTGGTCCCCACTGTCCCTGCCCATGGAGGCCACAGCCCAGCCCTTGGCCCAGCTCCCTTCCTGGGTGTGGGTCCTCCCGGGTGGCCTCACTTCCTACGGCCTTGGGCCCTCGCCACAACCTGCAAGGGGCCCTGGTGACCCCGTCCCCTCCTGCCCATGGCGACAGGGCCAGAGTGGCCACCTGAACTCAGCCAGCATCTTTCGTAGCTCCGGGGGCTGGAGCAGAGCCTGGTGCCAGGGCCCTGCCCATGGGCGGAGGCCTTGGACCCCGAGGCAGCGGGGGAGGCAGAGCAGAGCCCGGTAGTCCTGGGGTGGGGTTTGGCCTCCACGCGGGGCTGCTCTCCGGGTAAACCACCCAGAATGTGTCTCTGTGGCTTGAGTGACAGGGACCAAAACTAGTGCCCAGCGGTCATGGCTTCCTGCCTGCCACCCACTCTGCAGCCAGAGGGGAGGGTGTCCAGGGTGGCTGGGAGCTGAGAGGCGGGAGGTCAGGTGGGCTCCGGAGAGAAAGGTTCACGGACACCGGGAGGCGCTGGGCGTAGGGGGAGCGTGGGAGGAGGGAGACCCCTGTCCAAGGGGCGCCTGCAGGGAAGGGAGCAAGGTGGGGGGTCCAAGCTTTGTGGTGTTGGAGTCAGCTCCCTCCAGCACTCTCCAGGGAGAGCCTCATAAAGACGCCATCCCTCTGGGCTGCTCTGAAGATGATGCCCTGGGGAACTGGAGCAGGAGTCAGTGGGTCTCGTGTGGGTCTCATCGCACCCTGGAAAAACCCGAGAGTTGCTGCTGTCATGTGTCATATCCCCACAAAGACATGCTGAACTCCTAACCCCTGGCACCTGGGGGAGTGACCTTGTTTGGAAAGAGGGTCTTTGCAGACATAGTCAAGTTAGGATGTGGTCATTAGGGTGGGATCCTTACTCAAAGAGGAAAACGCCCAGTGCAGACACTCCCACGGGGAGAACGCTGTGTGAGGTTGGAGCAATGCCTCACACGCCAGGGACGCCAGGGGTCGCCGGCCACCACCAGACGCTGGTGGAGGCAAGGACGGTTGTGTGGCCCTGCTGACACCTTGACTTCAGACCTCGCAGCTTCCAAAACCAGGAGCCAAATTCCTGCTGTGTCCACCGCCCGCCTGCAGCACGTTGTTAGGCGGCCCTGGGGAAGCGGAGTCAGCACTAGAAGCTGCGATCCAGAAGGTGCCTTTGGGAAGAAATGCGAGAAGCCGGCATCCAGCTGGGTGCAGGGCAGCGAGAAGCACCTTGCCAGCCCAGGACAGGGAAGGGGAAGACCCCTGTTTGCGGTGCAGGTGGCCGTCCTTGCTCTCTGGCACCACATGGCATGGCAGGATGGGACCTGGGCGCCAGCCCGCTTGCCCTGCCCCCAGGCTGGAGGCAACTCCTCCTGTGCCCCCCAGGCCCTTTTCTGCTGTTGCCTGTCTTTCTTTCCTTCCTCCCAGCTCACAGCACCTCAATTATTTGTTGACGGGGGTGGAGGCTGGGAGAGAGGCAGGAAGCGCTAGTTCTGCCTATCTGGTTATCCCTATCTTGTTCCTGAAATGGGTGTTTGGGGTTTGGTTTGATTTGAAGTTCAAAAGCCAGGATTACGACACACTGGTCTCTGTTTAGTGTGACAAAATGCCCTGGTGGCGATGGAGGTCTCATTCACTGTGGCTTAAATGTGGGGAGGAAAGACATGCGGGGAGAGGGGCTGCCTCGGCCACCCCTGGTGCTACCGTCCAGGGTGACAGGTATGGCTTTCTACTGGCCAAAGCTGGGACAATTAACCACATAAAAATGAATAATAACAGCAATGGATTATAAGCCATCAAATAAGAATCCATGAGTCCAACCTGGAAAGAAAGAAGAAAAGGAAGGAAGGAAGAGAAAGAAGATAAAGGAAGGAAGGAAAGAGGGAAGGAAGAAACATTACTTACAGTACAATGCAACTAATAAATTTAGAATGACTGATGGAGTATAGAAAATCAACATTTTGCAAACAACATTCTAATGTTTAACTCAAGGAAGAATCACCAATGGATACTAAAACTAGTCAGTAAAATATGATGAGGAACAATATATTTATGCGGTCCCAAAGTAACCCCCTCCACAGATACACATTGTTCACTAATTATAAAGGAAAAAGTAGTAACTTTACAGTGGAAAAATTTTGCAGACATCATTTTAACCAATCGATCAAAGTTAACATGACCAGTAAAGAGAACATCATTATGTGTCGTCTGATAACCGTGCACCGAGGAGAACACACCATTGTGTATGGGCTATTCCACTGAAAAATATACACCCTGAACCCAATCATGAGGAAACAGCAGACAAACTGAAATTGGGGGACATTCTACAAAATAACTGGTCTGTACTCATAAAAAAATCAGTATCATGAAGGCAAAGAAAGGCTGCCAGACATTCCACAAATTGACAGCATTTAAAACAAAGAAAAAACAACCAACAACTAACTACAATGCATATTTCTGCATTAGATCCTTTTCAAAAGTGCTATGAAGAATATTATTAGAATAATTGGTTAAATTCTAATATAGATTATATATTAGGTAATAGTTGTATGTCAATGTTAAACTTTCTGACTTTGATAACTATACTGGCATTATGTGAAAGAAGGTTCGAATTTAGGGATAAATTATGTCTGCAACTCACTCTCCAATGATTCAGAAGACAGGTGAATGGATAGATGGAAGGAAGATAGAAAATATAAAATAAAAAACCCTGGACTTCAACCATAGAGTCCATCATTCCTGTGAGGAAGCACCTCGGACTTTCATAAGAAAAATTGAATGTGCGGACACCATATTTCATTCAATCCACAAATATGATGGGCTTTGTGTTCACTCTGGGTAACTCTATCTACTTCTATCTACCTATCCACTTCTATTCTATATCACCTATCTTAAAATTAAAATTCAGAAGTAAGAAAGTTATATTCTATCTTATATATACAAAAATATATGCATTAATATACTTATTTGAATTAGAAGAGCAAGGTTAGACTTCATCTAACTGGTATTTGGGTCTTGGCATATAGACTTGGCAGCAGGACTGGCCTTGCCAATTAGGTTATATGACAGACATTCTGCATGACTAAATGAGCCAAATCAGAATTCCAACATTTTGGCAAAAATCTATTTAAAGCATATATAGAACATATAATATTCCTAAAAATACACCCACGGAAATTATGTAAAAATTTATAAAACTTGAAATTATGTGCAGAGATAACTGTTTTTCAAAATTCTTTAAGGAACTCATGAGCAAAATTTTAGAGTTTATTGTGCAAATACATAGGTTGAAGAAGGTTAAGGGAATGAATATAATTTATTTTTACTTTTAAATTTTTATGTAATTTGAGACATAAGGAAAATTGCAGGAAGAGTACAAAGAATCCCCATAGGCTATTCTTTACCTAGAATTCCTCCCAAGTTAATATCATACTGTCCTCTCTCCCCACCCTCACCTTTCCAATGCTTTTTACACTTGTGACTGTCCATCTTCTTGGTTATAGCCATCTTAGTGGTATCAAGCTGTATCTCATGGTGGTTTTGACTTGCATTTCCCTGATGGCTAATAATGTTGTTCATCTTTTCTTGTCTTTGCTGACAATTTGTTTAAATTGTTTACACAAGCAAGGGGTTTGAATATAAATTTTTAATTGCATTATTTATCTTTCTTTGTTGAGTTATAATTATTTATATGTTCTGCACAGAAGATCATTATCAGATATCTGATTCGCAAATATTTTCTTCAATTTTTTGGGTTGTGTTTTCACTTTTCTGAGAGTATACTTTGAAGCACAAAACTGTTTAATTTAATGAAGTTCTATTTATTTATTTATTTTTTTGGTTTCTCCTGTGTGTGGTGTCATAATGAAGAAATCATTGCCTAACTCAGGTCACAAAGATGTACTCCTATGTCTTCTTCTAAGGATTTTATAGTTTAGCTCTTGTATTTAGGTCTTTAATCTATTTTGAGTTAATTTTTGTATGTGGTGTGAGGTAGGGGTCCAAATTCTTTTTTCGCGTATGCATATCTAGTCATCTGAGCACAATTTGCTGAAAAGACTATTCTTTTCCCTGTTGAATTATCTTGGCACCCTTATCAAAAATTAATTGTCCATAAATGTATGGGTTTATTTCTGGACTCCCAATTAGCTTCCATTGTTCTATATGTCAGTCCTTATGCCAATACAAAACAGTCTTGAAAAATATAGCTTTGTTCTTATAGTTAAATTATTTTGACTATTCTGGATCTCTTGCATTTCCACATGAACTTTAGGTTCAGCTTATCAATTTCTGCAGAAAAGGTAATTGGGATTTTGATAGAGATTGTGTTAAATCTGTAGATTAATTTGGAAAATATTGCCGTGTTAACAATATTAAGTTGTCTGCTCCATGAGTATGGCATTTCTTTATATTTTTTAGGTCTTCTTTAATTTCTTTCACTGATGTTTTAAAGTTTTCAGTGGACAAGTCTTGCAACTCTGTGGTTAAATTTATTCCTAAACATTGTATTCTTTTTGATGCTCTTGTGAATGGAATTGTTTTATTAATTTCATTTTCTAGTGTATAAAATAAAATTAAATTTTGTTATCTTGATCTTCTATCCCACAATCTCCCCAAACTTGTTTATTAGCTGTTATAGATATTTGAGGATTCATTAGGATTTTCTATACACAAAACCATGTGATCTGCACATAGAGAGAGTTTTACTTTCTCCTTCCAATCTATATTTGACTTACTTTTCTTTCCCCCACAACTGCCCCTAGCTAGCAACTTCAACAAATTGCTGAATAGAAGTGGTGAAAGCTTAGAGGAAAAACTTTCAGTTTTTTTGTTTGTTTGTTTGTTTTTGCAGATGCTTTTTCAGATTGAGGAGTTTCCTTTCCAAATTAGTTTCCCAGGGTTGCCATACAAAGACCCACAAAATGAGTGACTTAAAACAACCAGTATTTATTCTTTCATAGTTCTGGAGGCTATAAGTTCAAAATCAAGTTGTCTGCAGGACCATGCCCCTCTGAAGCTTCTGGGGAAGGATTCTTTCTTGCCTCTTCAGCTTCTGGTGCCCCAGGCATTCCTCGAGACATCTAATTCCTAGCTTTTCATTTTACACATTTTTTTTTGTTAGCTTATTGTTTGCTTGTGGCAGGCAGCTGCAAAGTTAAACAATTGTCTCTAATTCTTTCAACAAACCCCCCCAGAGAAAAGACTTTTCACACTGGATGAGTTCTGAGACAGGTCAAATAAAGGCCACTTTGTAAGTGAGGACTTCCAGGCAGCCACTAAACAGATCAAATAATGATAAATCTTTGAGAATGAGGCTTTGAGTGAGTGCCAGTCCTCTTCTGCCCTCTCTGATGATGGCCAGGCTGCTGGTTTCACCACAGCTGTGGGCTGTAGGTTTAAATGCTATAGCAGAATTGGAGAGTGGGAGATGGGAACAGGGAAAGTTAACCACTTCGGTACGGCATTCACCGGCCGCAAAACTTTGCCCACAGCCGGCACTCACAGTCCCCACGGTAGTGTGTGCTGTGCATTGACGACAAATCCGTTTTGCTCTTGTGTGATGAGGAAAGCTTTAAAGCACTGAAAGCTCGTTTTACTTTACAGGCAGCTTTAGGAAAATAACTGTAATAACTCCTACTAAGGACTTGTTAAAAGGTCACAGATTCATAGTAACTTATTAGCTGAACGTACACACTGCAACTGCAGAGATAAAAGCTGTAAAAGTAAAAGCTTTTGGCTGTCGGCTAAAGTCAATGCTCGGCTGTGCGCGTTTATCTGTGGCTGTCAGCTATAGTCGACGCTCGTACTGAAGTGGTTTAAACACCACAAAGATCACTGTTCTTACTGAGATTCAACTATTTTCTTGAAATACTCCCCCCATCAACAATTGCTACAATCATTTAGTTAATTTCCAGAGCTCAGAAAAAGTTGATTCTGACCATTTTTGTGATTTATTTTATTTCTTTTTATGAAAGAATTTCCTGATGTTCTTACTCCACCATTTTTTGCTGATGTCATCCCTCACTTCTATTCTTTTTTAAAAATTTTGGTAAAAAATACATACTATAAAGTTTACCATTTTAGCCATTTTAAAGGTGTACAGTTCTGTGACATTAAGCACATTCACATTGTTGTACAATCATCACCACCATCTATCTCCAGAACTTTTTCATCTTCCCCAACTGAAACTCTACTTACGTGTTAAATGCCAACTGCCCATTTTCCTCTCCCCCAGACTCTGGTAACCTACTTTCTGTTTCTATGAATTTGATTACTCTAGGTACCTCATATAGGTGGAATCATATGGTATTTATTTTTTTGCAACTGGCTTATTTCTCTCAGCATAATGTCTTCAAGGTTTACCCATGTTGTGTCCTGTGCCAGAATTTTCTTCCTTTTTTAAAGTATATTATCACTATTATCATTAGTGGGCCTTTTCACTAGATGTAAAGTTTCAGGTTGATATTTAATTTTGAAAATATCCTTTCATTGTCTACTGGCTTTCATTGCTTCTCTTGATGAGTCAGCTGTCATTCTAACTATTGATCTTTAAAAGTCATTAGTATTTTTTCTTTGCTTGTTTATTTGATTTTAAGTTATTGTCTTTGTGTTTAGTTTATTGAAGTTTTACTAGTCAATGTTTGATCCAAGTTACTTGTTTTTCATCCTGCTTGCAATTGTTTGGATGTCTTGAATCTGTGGATTTTAGAGTTTTGGAAAAATCTCAGCCCTGTCTTTAAATATTTCTTTTTTCCCATTCTCTCTTTTCTTTTTCTGGGGCTCTATTTATATTTTCCCACTGTATTCTCCATGGTTTTTATTCTCTTCTCTGTTTATTTTTTCCCCAAACTTTTGTCTTTCATGCTTGATTCTGCATATTTTTCTTTTGATACGTCCTCCACTTTGTTAATTCCCCTTTCTGCTGTGTCCAAACCACTTAAACCCAACTAACTGGATTTAAAATTTCATTTTGTTTATAAATTCTAGAATTTCTATTGTTTTTTTCCAAATGTACTCTTTCATGTTTTATAAATTCTGGTTTTGTGATTATAATTTCAATCTTGCCTATTGTCATCTTGAATATAGGAAGTTTATTTATCTTAAGCTCTGTATTTAAGAAGTCCATACTCTAGAAGTCCATACCCACTTTGTGGGTTTTGTCTATTGTCTGTCATTTTTGTTATTGTTTGCCTTTTTTGTTCATCAAAAGGTGTTAATTCACTACTATTACAGCCAGACTTGTGTTTTAGAAAGAACTCTGCCCATGGTGTGGAAATTAGATAGAAGTGTTCAAACTAAGGAGATAATTACAGTCCAAGAAATAATAAAAGCCTGAATGAAGGCAGCACTAGTGGGGAAAGAAGGGAAAAGAGATCCCAGAAACACTCA
This sequence comes from Cheirogaleus medius, assembly GCA_008086735.1. NCBI lineage: Eukaryota > Metazoa > Chordata > Mammalia > Primates > Cheirogaleidae > Cheirogaleus > Cheirogaleus medius. Next base: position 3,971,980 of record VBSM01000605.1, on the reverse strand, counting down.
AGAGTTATAATCAGCATGATCTGGTGACTGGCTCTTGAAGGTGAGGAAGAGGGAGGAGTCAAGGACCACACATGTCCTTCAGCTTGGCATTGGGTGGATGGGGTTATCATTAGTCAGGATAGAGAATATAGTAGAATTATTGGGTTTGAGGATGAAAATCCAAATAGAGCCTTGTAGACAGCAGAGGAATATTCAGAGCTGGGGCTCAGGAAGAGAGTTCAGGCTGGTTAACAGAGTTCAGAATCCAAAGCATATAAGTGTATCCACAGATGTGGGATAAAGGGGGTTAGAGGAAGGTGTCAGCTGAGCTCAAATTTGTTACCTCTTCTCTCACCCAGCAGGCTGAGGAGTGAGCAACCACTGCAGAGGAGGAAAAGATGATCTGCTGTGAAGCCTGGTGGAGATCTCACCAGCTTGTGAGGCTTTGGCTCTGAAAGCCAGTGGGGGATACATGGTGGTATGGGTACCCTGCCTTTCCATTTAGAGAAGGGGGAGGCTCACAAGCCCTGTGGGTTGAGGGGAGGCACATGGGTACAGTATGGTGATTCCTGGCTGCTTAAGAAGAGAGAATATTTCTCCCATAGGAAAGGTGGGTGGCCCACCTCAAGATGTACAACCAGGGGTGCTCCCTCCTCACCTATCCTGGCTCATCTGCTCCTGGTTCATTCCCTTGCCCCACACAGGCCCATTACAGTTGCTCAGGCTGACATCTGCATTTCTCCCTCCAGGAAACTCCACCTTCCACAGAGGGCACTGGCACCTTCCTCGGCTCCTCCCTTGACCATCCCAGCCACTTTGAGGAGTCCTCAAGCTTCCCTTGGATAAGCCTTCATGTCCAGACTTCAATATATAGGAAAAGTGGCATTTCAAGAGTGTAACTAAAGAAGCCATTCAATAAATATTTGGGGGGCAATGCCTATATATTTAGAAGAAAATAAATTTACTGATTTTTTCATACCACATGCAAAAATAAATTATAAATGGATTAGGAACTAAGTAAAAAACAAGATCATAAATGAAGAAAAGCACATGTAGCAGAATATTTTTGAAATCCTGTGGTTGGGAAAGCATATATATAAGGAATTTTATATAAGAAATTACATTCAGAAACCATCAAAGAAGAGGACAGATTGGACTACTTGAAGACAAATATCTGTAAGTTAAAGACACTAGACAAAGTTAAAAACCGAGGAACAGAGAGGTGAGAATGCACACGAGCAAGGATAGATAGCGTACAAAAGCTTCCGCAGACCAACAACGAAGGAAATCTGGTAGTAACTGGACAGAGCACACAAGCAGGTCACAGAAAAACAATTTAGATGACCAACGAGCATATAAAAAGATTGCATGTGGAATTTTCCTGTAGGGAAACTGGCTTGAAATTATGTTCAAGCCCTTGTTTAAATTCTGTTGAAAATGTCTCTCTGTGTTACCTAATCTTTTAATTCTGATCAAGTCTGACAGGCACAAATGACAGCTTGTGTGTTTTTTTAAAAATTTGCAAATCTTTATTCATTACACAGAGTGGTCAGTTGAGTTGCCTTATCACTTTAGACACTCTCCTGATTTAGGCAGAAACACTTTCTGTCACCTGTCATAAATAAAATAAATTTTAGGAAAATGTTTCTGTTCTTTAACACAGAAGTTAAAAGCTGGGTAGGAGGAGAGTAGCTGGTGATTTATTAATACTATGGGATGGTGCAGGTCAATTAAGAAAGCCAGTGGTGTGACTTAAATTGCATTTTAAATTCTCTTGACTTCCCTCTATGAGCTGCCTCTTTCAAGGTGAAGTGAATTACTCCCTTTGCAACTTCAAAAATAGCCACTAATACTTACATATATATCACCATTCCAACTTTAAAAAGCCACACACATTCAATGAGCCAACTTAATTAAAGTCGGTTTCCAGGGTTGATATATATCTGAAGTAATTTAAATAAAATAATGAAATTAAGGCTGGACTGGGCTGTGCTGGGCATTTCGGGTAAGTCAGAGAAACGGCGGTTACCCTGAGGCTTTCCGGGAGCATCACTGATCGCAAGGGCGACACCCTGCTAGCGAGTCCGTCCTTGACTCTGTCCTCCTGGAACAAAATACTCTTGGCTCCCATCTGGTCCCAGACTTCCTATGACATGCTAATTTTCTGTTGCCTTGTTCCCCCCTCTCTCTGTGCCAGTTTTTACCATCTCTTAAAAGAGATTTCTTTTATGACTTAGCTAAATAGATACATTTTTATTACACAGATAAATGCTTCTGTGTTTGGGAGGAACTCACAACTTCTTTTTAAGACTTAAATATTTGCAATATGCACATTATCTGCATCGCTTAATTTTCAAGGACAAACACCAGCCAGGTACATGGATACGTGTGCTGTAAGTATCTGAAGAAGGAAGAATTAGTTATCACCCTTTCAGAGACCTTACAAGCACAAAACTAGCTTTTACTTATCACAGCCTTCTATAGTCTCCACCCGAATTACCTCTCCTACATCTCTGTTCCCAACCCCTCCCCTGACACAAGCATGTCTTTAAAAAAAAAAAAAAACAGTGTGCCAGAATTCAAATGTCATCTTCCTTTTGGAGATTAAATCAGTGATGTATACAAGGTCCTTGGGAATATTCCTGCACTACAACCCAATCATTTCACTTATGGGTTCTATTTTAAGGAGCAGATACCAAATATGGAAAAAGCCATGCATTCAAATATATAAACTATCTCATTTATGTGCTAAAATGGGATTATCTGCCCTCCCTTGCCTTCCCAGGCAGGGCACATATGCCTCTACTAGGCAGCTGGGTCATACCTCAAAGTGCAATAAAACGGGGCCTTTTGTGAAAGGGAGAGAACAGCAGAGACAGCTAGCAAAGCAGTACCCCAGGGATGGCCAAGCTTCACTGTTTCTCAGACATCTCGCTCTGGATGGGAAGAATGCATTCCTCTGTCTCTTCCTACACAAGCGCTTGGAGAGCTTGAAGCCCTCTTTCTTCAAGAAAGGAAACTGCTGACTGAATCTTAGTCATGGATCGAGTGAGAGACGAACCACATGAAAGACCTTGGAAGAGAGCAAAAAAGGAAAGAAATCCAAGGGCGTTGAGGGGCAGGGGCGCAGGGCAGGGCAGACCAGACGCCCACGGCTGGGCCTCTGGGGAAAGCAGCAGACAGGTCTGCACGATCCTGGGGGCTCTTGGAAGTGCACAGGCCTTGAGCAGAAGCGCTTTCTTGGGGTGCTGAGCCTCTTACTTGGGTTCTCTAGAAAGCTGAGGCAAGGAGTAAAGTGGTCATGCTGGATTTGGGAGGCACAAACCCCAGGTGGCGAGGCTGAGGCTGAGGACCTGCACCCTGGGGGGTGATGCCCCAGTGCAGGGCTGTTCCACGAAGGGACAGAGGACCGCAGCAGGTCACATCACGAGTGCACCAATTTGGCGCAGGACTGCCAGAAGAAGCCACCAAAAGAGCAGGGAGAGGAGGGAGGTGTCTGCCAGCCTCCCCGTGGTCTGTTTCCCACTGACTGGTGCTTGCTCTGCAGGGCCATGCCGTTGCTGTGCTGGGGGGGTGCATGCACCGGCAGCCAGTCTCCCCTTGGATGAGGTGGCTGCTCTAGCCCCAGGACAGAGGAGGGCAGAAAGGTGTCAGGCTCAGCCTCTTTGTCCCAGGGTGGCTGTTTGGAAGTCAGGCCACGCCCTGAGTATGGTGTTGGTTCCCATCCAGCAGGACATGAAATGGAGTGTGGCAAGGCTCTCAGGCCACGGGAGAGAGAGCACAGCGCCCCAGTAGCAGGAGATGGGGAGTCCCTGGGGACAGCACAGTCTGGGTGGGCAGCTCAGAGGGAAAACTGGAGGTGCAGACAACTTGGGTCTGGTGTAGGCAAAATTGCACCAGCCTTTCAAAGGAAAAGTGTAGGAAACGTATTACAGTTATAAAAGCAAAAACTTGAAGCTACCTATATGGCTAAGATCAGAAGAATGGTGAGCAAACAGTGTATCTACTGGATAAAAACATTATTCAGTTATTAAAGTAATGCTATGAAGGTTACCCTATAGCATGAGAAAATGTTTATAAAATAAGCTTTAAAAAATCAATCTATATTCAAAGTTGCTGGTATACTGTGATTACAGTTATCTTAAAGCTATCCATAAAATAAAAGTAGGGAGATCCACTTTCAAAATGACAGAATGAGAGTCAAAAGATTCTCTCTCCAAAAAGCAACTATAAAACTGGACAAAATTGGCAAAAACAACCCTTTCAACGCTCTGGGAATCATCGAAAGTCATACAATAAATTGTATAAAAAATGAAAGTACAACATATCAAAATTTGTGAACATAGCAGTGCTGAGAGAGAAATTTGTATCACTAAATGCACACCTTAGGAAAGAGGAAAAGTCTTGACTCAATAATATAAGCTAAGCCTTAAAGAACCCAGACAAAGAAGAGCAAGATAAACTCAAAGCAAGTAGAAAGAAGAAAATAATGTAGAGGAGAGAAATCAATGAAATTGAAAATAGAAAAACAATAAATACAATCAATAAAAGAATGAGCTTGTTCTTTGAAAAAATCAATAAAATTGACAAACCTCTAGCAAGACTGAAACAGGAAAAAAGAGAGAAGACAGAAATGACCAATATCAGAAATAAAACAGCACCATAGACGACGTGGACACCCAGAGAGTGTTGCAGGAATACGTGATCAGCGCTCCACACGGAAACTTGACAGCTTAGAAGAGATGCATCAGTTCCTCAAAAGATAAAAACTATCACACTCACATCATATGAAATTTGTATTTTGAATAGCCCCATAAATATTAAGAAAATTTAATTTTTAATTTAATCCTCCTCTACTCCCACTGCCAACCTCAGAGAAACTTCCAGGCACAGATGGTTTCTCTGGGTAACTCTACCAAATCAACACGAATTCTACACAATCTCTTCCAGAAAATGGAAGGCGAGGGAACTTGTCCCAACTCATTTTATGAGGCTGGTATCATCCTGATACCAAACCAGACAAAAATATACAAGAAAATACAACTACAGACTAAAATCCCTCCTAAACATGAATACAAAAATCCTTAACAAAATGTTAGCAAACTGAATCCAGAAAACATTTAAAACGGATTAACATGATCTAATGTGATTTATTCCAAGAATAAAAGGTTGAATTAACATTCAAAAAAATTAATTCTCCTTGTAAACCATATTAATAGAATAAAGCACAAAACCACATTGTCATCTCAATAGGCAGAGAAAAAGCATTTTTGAATAAAATAAAAAACTATTCATAATTAAACAAAAAAAACCTCTCAACAAACCAGGAGTAAAGGGAGCATCTTTAACTAAATAAACAGTAAGGGACAACTGTGAAAAGCCCGTAGCCACTGTCGTCCTCAGTGGGTGAGGACTGAGTGCTTCCCGCCAAGACCGGGAACAGGAGTAGGGCGTTTGCTCCTCACACTCCCCTTCAACGCTGCGTCGGAGGGGCTCACCAGGGCAATGAGGCTTAATAAAGAGATAAATGCTACCCACGTTACAAGAGAAGAAGCAAAGTTATCCGTATTTTCACATGACTATTCAATAGGTAGAAAATCCTAAGAAATCCATAAAAAGCTAATAGAATTTGTGAGTTTAACAAGATTGCAAAATACAAGATAAATATGCAAAACTTGGCTTTCTTTTTATAGAAACAAACAGGCAATGAACAATCTGAATATGAAAGTAAGAAAATAATTTCATTAAAAAAGCATGCAATTCTTACAGTAGTATGTTCACACCAGTGACCAGGACTTATTTAAGGATAGCCATGGGGTAGCTTAGAGAAGGGGTCCACGAGGCCAGATTTGCATGGGGGAGGGGAGAAAATGGTAAGAAAAAAAGAAGTCTTGTCTGATGTCCTGTTGCTGACGTGTGTGTGTGTGTGTGTGTGTGTGTGTGTGAGAGAGAGAGAGAGAGAGAGAGACAGGAGTATGGGGCGGGGTGTCACAGCACATGGGACTCAGCAGACCCAGCTGATTCCTAGAGATGGCACTGGGAGTGGGGAACCTGAGTCTATGCCAGGTGGTGCACCAAGCAAGCTTGACAAATGGCAGCTAAAGAGCAAAACCCCAAAGAAGGTGTCCAGGTTGTGCTTGTTTCCTGCAGTGGCTGTAGCAAGTCGTCACTAATTTAATGGCTTAAGGAACCCAGATTTACTGCTTTACAGTTCTGGAGGTCAGAAGTCTAACCGGGTTCCGCAGATTTCTGGAGGCCCTAAGAGACAGCCAGTTCACCCCTTTCTCGTTTCCCTGGGGGCCACCGTAGCTCTCGCTCACAGCCTCAGTCACTCTGACCGAGGTGTGAGCACCCTCCCTGGCGCCTGCCCGACCCTTCCTCCTGCCCCCACTGCCAGTGTGATCTCACGGAGGCCACAGATCTTCCAGAACACCCCCCCCCCAAGATCCTCAGCTCACTTCTATCTGCAGAGTCCCTTTTGCCAGCTCAGGTTTGGGGATTAGAATGTGGATACTGCGGGGCGTGACTCTGGCTATCACAGCGCAGCAAGCAGGGAAACTCAGAGAGAGGAACGGGAGGTGAGTCGGGTGGCCTCAGCACCGTGGCGCCAGCCACAGCAAGCAGAAGGTGGGCTTTTTAAAACATGCTCTTACTTACATTGTATTTCCATTTGCATTTGTTTTTATTATTGGAAGTAACCTCAGCTCTTTGTCCAAAATCAAATATAGAAAGCCACTTCATAAAAATGGAAAGTCCCTGCCCAGCCACCTGTTCCTCATCAGAGGTAATAATGCACGCTAAACTGTTGCGTGTGTGCTACAAATTTAAAGAATAATTTTTATACTTTGCCAAATATTCCAATGTGTTTGCTGTTCAAATGAGATGGGGAGGTTTGTGAAATGCCTGCATGATGAACAAACTTTTCCATGAAATCCTTTTGTGCGTCAGGTTTGTTGTGGTATTATTTACATATATTAAAATTCACCCTTCTAATGTGCAGTTCTGTGAGTACAGTACTGACAGACACATCGAGTCGTGAAGCCCCAATCGCAGTCGAGAGAGGGGAGAGTTCCAGCTCCCGGCCCTTCCCTCCCCACCCCTGGCCCCGGCTGCCTGCTTCCGGCCCCACCCTTTGTCCTTTCCGGAATGTCACATAAAGGAAAGCATGTGTATGCAGCCTTTTTATTTGGCTTCTTTCACATAGCATGATCTCTGTGTATTTTTAGTATGAATCTCAGTCCATTATCTCTTTTGTGTCAGAAGTATTTTTGGAGATTTTCTATAAATCTGCTTCACTTTGACTCTGCCCTTGATCTCGTCAGGTGGGAGAAAACGCAGTGTCTGCCATTCCCAGGTTGTCCTCCAACCCCTGCTGCCCCCAACTGGACGGTGTCACTGTCTCTGGGTCTCTCTTGGGTCCACTCCGGGCACTGCTGAGATGCCCACAGTGCACTGACCCTGGGGCCCTTCCAGTCTCCTCTGCTGCCCGCTGGGGTCAGATTCCCGCCTCCTGGGTGCCTTCGCCTCGAGACACAGGGGCATGCATCTCTCCCCACCCTGGCCCCTCCATGAGCTTAGGCTGTTGAAAGCCAAAGCTTGGGGGTCTTGCCAGCATGTCCTTGAAGCAGGGAAGCCCTGAGCAGGCCACCTGGAACTGGGGAGAGGGAAGGGAGACTACAGGAAGAAAACAAGGTTAGCATCTCGCAGAGCCATGCCAACCCAGACGTCTTTTGGCTGAATGGTTCACTTATGGCACATCTGCGCCAGGGGCACCACTCCGCAAGGACACGTGACGACTGGGAGGGATGGATCTTGAGGCCATTAGGCTGGGCGAAAAAGCCAGTCTAACAAGGTCACATGCCATACAATTCCATTCATGTGACATTCTTGAAATGACAAAATGGCAGGGATGGAGGGCAGACCAGTGGTTACGAGGGGCTGGGTGCGGGGGTGGGGGCTGTGCTGTGAGGAAGCGGAGCCCTTGGTGACGGAACAGTTCTGTGCTCCAGTGTGGTAGGGGTCACGCAAAGCTACTTAAGTGATAAAACTGAGTAGAAAGGAGCACACGCGTGCACACACACGTGTGCACTCAACACCGTGACGTCCCAATGGGCTCCGAGGAGTGAACCAGCGCACACTTCTCGGTGGCGATCCTGTACTCCGGCTATGCCAGATGCCACCACTGGGGTTGGCCGCGTGAGGGTGCAGACTGCCTCCCGGCACGTTTGCTCTGCACCGTCCTGCGGATCTGTACTTATTTCAAACTGAAGAGTTAAAACATGTGTCCTGTCACACATAGGCACATGTTTGTAGTTTTGTTTTTACAAAATGAAATTATGATATCCATGTTACTCTTCTATTTTGGAGAAGTAACCATTTTTTCACATGTAGATTTACCCTTTTATTTAACAGATGCATATTTCTCACTGTAGGGATATTTTGTAATTTATTCACCCAGTGTCCCTTGATGAAATGTTGTCCTCTCCCGCCCGGATTTCTGCTGTTACAGTTAGTGCTGCGCAGAAGTGCGCAGAGGTGCTGCGCCTTCCACACGTGGCTTTGTGCAGGGGTGCGTGTGCCCTTCCGTTCGTTCCTTTTAGTCTGCAGACGTTTACTGAGTGCCAAGTGCTATTTTAGGCACCGGGAACATAGTGGGGAACAAAAGACTTTGCCCTTTGAGACCTGATACTCTGGTGGGAATCGTGTCATATAACATAACATAAAATAATATATTGAAAGGCATGGCATGAGTAGCATCCCTGGGGCCACAGTGTGTGCCTGTCCAATTTCGAGGGTGATCTGGCCATCTTTTCAAGGACATGACCAAGGCACTGTGGGCAAGGGCAGAGATCAAAAAGGAACGTTTATAACCACTCCCAAGTCATTAGTAGATAAAGAATTTTATATTCCTCATAAAGCATTCTAAGAGGACATCGGTAACTTAAGGAGAGACCAGAAATACAATTTTAGGTCCCATGAAAGCTGACAGAGGAAATGCTTTGTAAAAGTAGCCTGAGGTCATTTGTCCAGCCGATATCTGTGGGACGGAGCGGACGGAGGAGCAACCTGGCACCGGATGCATCCAGCAGGCCGTGTCAGCACCCCTCCCCCAAAGTCCAGGCGCTGCGGGGAATCCCAGGACACCCCTTTCCACTCTGAACACTGATTTTCCTCATAAGTTGTGCCCTAAAGGGACCAAAGGATGTTACCTTCCTCTCTTCTCAAGGGAAGGGGAAAACCAGAATCAGTATGTAAATAAATGACGGGAAGTCCCAGCTCACCCTGGCTGTGACTCCACGTGCCTTGTGAAGCATCCGGCCGTGGGCAGGCGCTCGCAGTGAGTGTCTGGCACGTTCTACCTGGGAAGTCTGACTCCTCCAGGCCCGAGGGGACCGCACGATTGGCCGACAGCCCGATCCCGGCCTCGAGGCGAGCGGAGCTGCCGGCCTGGCCCCGGGGAAGCAGGGGCCTTCCTGCTGGCTCTGTAGTGACCCCCCGGCGCCCAGACGGCCACTTGAGGCCTCTTGTCTCCCCTCGTGGCAGGTTCTCTCTCTGGAGTGGTCACCTCCCAGCAGTGCCCTCTGAGGAACCCGACTGTGTAGTGTCCTCCCAGACACGTCCCCTGGGAATTTCCTTTCTGTCATTCTCTTCTCTCTCCTCCTGCGCCTCATCTATTTAAAGTCCTACTTGGGCGGTTTTAAGGGCTTCTCTTCAGTTATAGGTCTTCCTTGGTAGGAAATAGATGCCCTGCAAGCTCATCCATTTCCCAGCACAACTTCCTTTCATGTCACCTTTGCTTGCAGCACTGACTCCACTTCCAATCTCCTTTCTCTCCAGCGCCTGCGCACCGAGGACTGGGGCACCGCCTGGCTGCCTCTTATGCGGAGAGCGAGGTTCACACGTTGGTCTTCGTCACCCCCAGCCCTAGGAAGGCTAGGGGTGTTTTGTTTTGGTTTCTTTGGAGACAGAGTCTCCCTCTGTCGCCCCTAGAGTGGAGTGACGTCATCATAGCTCAGGTACATGCCACTGCGTTTGCACCCCGCACAGTGTGGGGAGCTCAGATGGATGTCAGGGGCCTCCCTGTCCCACTCCCCTCCCTGCTCTGGCAGCTCTTGCACTCACTGCAGAAAGCACGGGCAGGTTTGACTTTCAGGAGGCGTCTCCTGGAACAGGCTCCCAGGTCGTGATGAATGCACCGCAGAAACGACAGCAGTGATAGGGCTGACCCCAAAATAGCCACTCAAAGGCTCAGTGCCATCCTGCCCTCCTGGGTCAGACCAAACAGTGTTAGTTTGCTGTATAACAAATTACCTCAAAACTTAGTGGATTCAAACAATAAATATGTATTTTCTCTCCTGGTTCCTGTGACTCAGGAATTTGGTGGCAGCTCACCTGAGCTGTTCTGGCTTCAGGGTCTCATGGGGTATTGGCTGTTGGTGGGAGGCCTCCGCTCCTCTCCACGTTGGCCTCTCCCGGGGCTGCTTGAGTGTCCTCACAACATGGCGCTGGCCCTCCCACAGCGTGCAACGAGAGAGAGGGAGAGAGAGAGTGAGAGCGAGAGCAAACCAGGTAGAAGCTCTATTCTTTTTTATTATTATTATTAAAACAACCTACCTGGGCGCGGTGGCTCATGCCTGTAACCCTAGCTCTCTGTGAGGCCGAGGCAGGAGGATGGCTTGAGGTCAGGAGTTCGAAACCAGGCTGAGTGAGAGTGAGACCTCATCTCTATTAAATATAGAAAAATTAGTTGGCGCAGTGGCATGTACCTGAGCTATGATGACGTCACTCCACTCTAGGGGCGACAGAGGGAGACTCTGTCTCCAAAGAAACCAAAACAAAACACCCCTAGCCTTCCTAGTGGAAGTCACATAGTGTCTCTTCTGTCACATTCTCTTCATTAGATTTGAGTCATTAAGTCCAGGCCACATTCAAGAGGAAGATAATTAAATGCCTTTTGAAGGAATGGGTGTCGGTTTGTACTTGTGCCGATATTCTAAAGCCACCACATGCTCTTCTCTGGTTGCACTACACTGGGGAAGTTGTGTTCACCGTGAGAGGGTGAGACATGCAGGGTATGTGTGCAGGGGAGAGATCAGGTGACGAAGAGATGGGGTCTGTGACACCTAAGGAACCACTGAAAGGGCAGAGGACACTCAGCCTATGTGGGGGGACAATATGGCATATCCTGACCTTGCCTGGTTTTGTCTTTATGAAAGTGGAATCATATTGTACAGATCACTTTGTGCAAAGCTTCTCCTGCTCACCATTGCACTTTGAGACTCACGCCTACTGTTGGATGTAGCTGCAATTCTTCCCTTTTCATTACAAGACAGCTCCAGTGTAGTTCTGTACTCATCGTACACGCACGCTGCCATTATTCACTTGACTTTTCCTGGACATCGGGTTATTTCCAGTTTGGGGGTGCTGGGACTAATGGAGCTATGAGCATTCTTGATCACGTCAGCTGTTGCAGTTCTGCACATTTCTTTGTTGTGTGACACGACCACAGGGTCGTGGGGAAGTGCTGTTAAGTGTCAGGAAATAGTGTCCGACCATTTCCAAAACAATTTACACTCTGACCAAGGGCGTGTTAGAGCTCCCGTTGCTGTACTCTTATTAGCAATTGGATCTCGTCAGTGTTTTTGGTTTTAGCCATTCTGGTGGGTATATAGAGATACCACAGTGTGATTTGGTTTGCATTTCTCCCACTGCCTACAGGTGAGGTGGGTCATCTGTTATGACTGTTGGCCACCAGATTCCTCTATTTATTTGTTCGTTTTTGGTGAAGTGCCTATTCAATTCTTTTATGTATTTTATTATGGATTGTTTGTCTTTTTCTTATTGATATAAGACGCTGTAATATCGACTTTTTTCTTTTAAGAGACAAGGTCTCACTCTGTCTCCCAAGCTAGTGTGCTGTGGCACCATCATAGCTCACTGCAGCTTCAAACTCCTGGGTTCAAGTGATCCTCTTGCCTCAGCCTCCCAAGTAGCTAGGACTACAGGTGTGTTCTACCATGGCTGGCTAATTTTTCTATTTTTTGTAAAGATGAGGTCTTGCTATGTTGCTCAGGCTGGTTTCAAACCCCTGGGCTCAAGCAATCCTCCCATCTTGGCCTACCAAAGTGCTGGGATTATAGACGTGAGCCACCTCACTTGGCCTAAGGCTCGCCTCCATCTGATTTTATTAATACTTATTTTCCTTAGCAATTTATTTGCTGGAGAAATGGGGCTGTTTGTTCCATAAGTTACCAGTAGGTTAGATCTGTGCTATACAAGAGCAAGTGTCATCAGTCCAGGATCTGCCTTCAAGCCTGGGACTCACAGCCACACAATCAGGGAGGTCGAGGCAGCAGAGACTGAGGACATGGGGCGTAGTAGGAGGGGTGGCCTCTGCCCCCCCATACCTCATCCGGATGTTTCCGCTTAGGCCAGCTCTTTCCCCTTCTCAGTACTGTATTAAATGGACGTGCTAGACCAAGTGGCTCCATTAGCTTAACTAGCTCTGGGAGGCTCCGTGTCCTATGGCCCAGGGATGGCTTGCCTGGAGTGTCCTGGAGACCACCTTCACATCAAGGTCATGCCCACATGGCCATCAGTAAAAATCCTTTGAGATTTTTATTGCAATTACATTGAATCTATGTATCATTTTGGGAGAATTAACACCTTTATGACATTGTCTTCTAATTCTCAATTCGATATCTCTCTCTGTTTAATAGAATATATAGGATTTCCCACAGCGACACTGTCTCTGCACAGAGCTTTTGCACACCTGTTAAATGTATTCAACAGTTGATGTTTTTAAAAATGGTGTTGCCTGTTCAACCGGGGTTTCTCTTTATTCCTAGTACATAGAAATAGAATTGGTTTTGTAAAATATTGACCCTGCAGCCAGAAACTTTTTAAATTCACTTATTAATTCTAATTATATTTGAAATCTTTTAAGTTTTCTATGTACAAAATCATATCATCTACTAATGGAATAGTTTTATTTTTCCCTTGCCTTACTGTACTAGCTAGGACCTCTGGCACAAAGTTGCACACAGTGGTGTAAGTGGGCATTGTTTGTCCCAATCTCAGACAGAAAGCTGTCAGCATTTGACTACATTTAGTGTGATCCCTCAATTGGGATAAGAACGTTTCATATTTTTGTGTTATGAATGTGTGTTTATTAAACACTTTTTCTGCATGCATTAAGATAATCATGTGGTTTTTCTTTTTTCTTTCTTTTTTGTTAATGTGATGAATTATATTGGCTGATTTTCCAATGTCAGCCCATCTTATGTTCCCGGAATAAAGCTGACGTGGTCGTGGTGTGTCAGAAGCTGGCATCTATGTTTGTGAGTAGTTGGCCTGGAGTTTTCCTCTCTTGAAATGCCCCAGTCAGGTTTGAGCATCGATGCTGTTGTAGTTTCACATGGTAAACACTCCTCTTATTCTCTGTAAGAATTTGTGCTTGCTGATATTTCCTTCTTAGATGCTTATAAGAGTTTGCAGGTGAATTCATTTGGGATTAAAGATTTCTTTGTGGGAAGGTTTTAAATTACAGATTCAGATAGTAAATTCAGATTACAGTTCTAAATCAGGACTAGTCAGGTTTTGGATGTATTTTGGAAATTTATACTTTTTAAAGGAATTTGTCAATTTTATCTAAAATTTCATATGTATTGGCAAAAAGTTAATTATAATATCCTCGTATTATCATTTTAATATCAGTAAGATCCAATATGCCCTTCTGTATTCCTGAAACATTTTTGTTTATTCCCTCTTTCACCATGATCAATCTCACCCATGGATGATTAAATTTTTTAGTTATTTTGAAGAACCAAGTAATAGTTTTGTTGATCTTCTCTACTATACATTTGTTTCTTATTTCATTAATTTTTGCATTTATCTTAATTTTTATACTTTTTTGGGCTTAATATGCTGATTTTTAAAAAACTCCTTGAAATGCATACCATACTGTTTTAATTACTATTAATAGATTATTTTGGCTTTTTCTCATCCTACTGTATGTTTCTAAATTCATACTTCCCTTGATGCAAGTCTTTAGCTATAACCTAGAAGTTATTGAAATGTAGTACTTTTATTATTATTCACTTCAAAATATTTTAAAATTTATACCATGTTTACCAAGTGACTCATGGGTTATTTAGACATGTTTGTCTTATTTTCTATACACAAGAATTTTCTGAGTGTCTTTGTATTGCTTACTTCTAGTTTAATTCGTTGTGGTGAGAGAGAACGTCCAGTGTATTCTGCTGTGCAATCACTTTTGACAGTGGCCATCCTAGTGGGTGTGAGGTGGTTCTGATTTGCATTTCCCTGATGATTACTGATGCTGAGCATCTTTCCGTGCATTTATTGGCCATTTGTATCTCTTCTTTGGAGAAATGTCTATTCAAGTCTTTTGCCCAATTTTAAATGTTTTGTTGTTGCTGAGGTCAAGCGATCCTCCCACCTCAGCCCCCAGAGTGCTGGGATTACAGACACGAGCCTCTGTGCCCAGCCTGACGTCTTGTTTTTACTCCCTGTGGCATAGACTTTGGAGTATGGTGTGAGGAAGCGATTTAAATGACCTTTTAAAGACGTATTTCCCCCGATGCTAAGTCGTGGTATTTAATCCCTTCCCCACTGACTTTTGATAACATTATATATTAATGTCCTCTATTTACTAGCCAGCTTCTAGTTTGTTTTGATCTGGATTTATACTGTTTTCTTCTCGAAACTATTACTATCTGAAGTTCCTGCCCATGATGCCTGAAACTTCAGGGTGTGGCCCCACAAGCAAGGACGTGCCCCTCCTCGGCCAGCCACCGCCACCACGCCAGGCAGCCACCTGCACCCTTCGGCCCGTTCACCCCCAGGCTTTGTTCCGCTTTCCCCAGTTGTCCCAGTGAGGGCCTTTATGGTAAAGGGTCCTGTTCACAAGCCCGAGCTGCACCTGCTGTCGGGTGGCTTCTGTTTCCTTCCGCCTGGGACATTCCTCAGTCTCCTTGACCTTCCTGACCTTTACACAGGCCAGCTCCTGTGTGGAAGGTCCTCAGTTTGGGTTTGCATGGTGTTTGCTGGTGGTCGGGGTCAGGCTCTGCCCCTTTGGCAGGAGTGTTCCAGAAGCCATGCCCTGCTCACCTTGTGGTGTCTTGTTGTGTGTGTGCATGCACACACTTTTACATCTAGATTCATTTTTTATCTATTTATATAGAGTGAAAAACCTGAGCTCACGTCAGTGCCTCCAAATCCAATTCCACACCACAGGGTTCATTCCAGTTTCCCTGTTCTGATCTGAATTCTTAGCCACAGGGTCATCACAGGAGGGGAGTCGGTCTGCCTGGCTATTTTTTTCTAATGTGGAGTACTCCATATAGCAATAGAAAGATAAAATACTTTTGACAAAATGAATGTTTTTAGTACATCTTTTATAGAGATCACCTAGATCAGATACAGTTGTGAGCGGTACTTGCTACGACCTATTTCCTGCTTGCTTCAGCAGGTGGTGGTGCAGAGCGAGGAGCCCCCCGTCCAGCGGGCCCTGTTAGCAGTGCGCTGACCGCGACACCGGTCCTGCCACAGCCCTCCATGGGGCTCTCAGTGGTTTTCATCTCGCAGGCCGTTTCTATAGGGCATAAAGTCAGCTGGAAATTTAGCAATTTTCTGAGTTACACTACTGAGTAATTCAGGTGTCTGTTTATACATTAAAATAGAACCAGATAATATTTGCACACCTAGGCAGCTGGTGAGGTGCCTGCTGGCTGAGCTAGCTGGGTCCCAGACCTTCCCTGGTTTTGAGTGTCCTGTCACACGCTGGCGTGGACCCTGGGCTGCCCACACGCCCGCCCTCATTCACACCCCATGCTTTCTTTTCAGGTGTGGGAATGATTGGAAGTGTCAAATCTCTATTTTGTTACTTTCTATGTAAATTCACACTTAAAATATTTTTTCAGAAGGAATATAGGAATACATGCTTGCTGTAAAATTGCTAACAATGTAGAAGCATGTGGAGAAACAGCTTGCCAGGGCCAGCCTTATTCCAATTATTTTCCAAGAATTAGTTTATTTAATCCTCACTGCAATCCTATGACTGAGGAGCAGGCACTGTCATATATTCCACTTTAGTGATGTGGAAGTAGAGACACAGAGAGGTTTAGATGTTTTGCCCAAGTTGCACAGCACACGTGGGAGAAAGATTTGAACCCAGGCAATCCAGCCCCAAAGTGAAAGCCCTTCCTCCCCCTCTGCCCATCCCAGAGACAACACCCTCAGCAGCGTGGTGTCTGCACATTAGACACATCTGTCCATGTATAAATGCAGACCGTGGGGTTTGTTCTTTTTCTCCTTTTAAACACAGATGGGACACGACTGTGGGCACTGTCTCATTTCCTGCCTCCCTGCAGTGGCCCCCAGCCCCGTGGCACCATCTCGCAATTAGCCGCTCCTGATGATGGCATTTAAGTCGCTTTCCACATTTTGTCATAACAAACAACGTCGCAACTATCACCATCGTTTGTAAGTTTTGTGTGTACTAGTGGATATTTCTGCAGAAAATTCCTCCTGGAGGTGGATTGCTGGGCAAAGGTTTGAACATCCTAATCGGTGACCGACGTTAACAAACGCTTCTCGAAGTGGTAGCACTTTCCAGCGCCCGGCCCTGCCTCAGAGTGCCATTGCCCACACTTCTCAATGCCACGTGCTACCAGACTTCCAAGCAGGTATCTTTACGTTTTAATTCTCAACAGATTCACACATACAACCTGAACCCAAGTAAAGAGCTCTAAGGGGCCGGGCGCGGTGGCTCACGCCTGTCATCCTAGCACTCTGGGAGGCCAGGAAGGGAGGATCGCTTGAGCCCAGGAGTTTGAGGTTGCTGTGAGCCAGGCTGACGCCACGGCACTCTAGCCCAGGCTACATAGGGAGACTCTGTCTCAAAAAAAAAAAAAAAAAAATAGCCATAGGGAGACTTCCCCCAAGTGCCACTTTGCAGAGATGTCTTATAATTATCCTGCACTTTACTCCCATAAACAACCCCACAAGCCATCCCACAGTTTCTCCCTGTCCTGCTCCTCCTCCGGCCCAGGGCCTGGCAGGGAGGACGGTGCCCACATCCCGTGGTCTCCACCAGAACCGCCTCCCAGAGCCGTCAGTCTCCGCAGCGCGGCTACTCACACAGGCGCGGCGGGGCAGGTGCTGCCTGTACAAAGCTGGCGTGGTTCAGAGCTCTGCCACGGACACGGACATTCTGCCCGGAGCTGCGCGTGGCTTGTTCCAGCCTGGCAGAGCAGATGGCTCCAGTGGGCCCCCGTTTCTGAAAGGCCAGCAGCCACGGCAGGTGAGAACCGGCTCACTCGTTGTACCGTCGCGCCACGTTCCTCAGCTCTGTCGGGATGTAGACACCACGCCAGTGACTCTAACAGAAGAAAGGAAGGTGGCTCCCGAGGGTGGCGCTGTGACCCAGAGGGGTGGAGCGCACCGACTGCCGAAGGCTCTCAGTTCTCCCTCTCGTAGCTACAGTTTGGTGGGTTTTTTTCTTTCTACTGTTGCTAGGAGAATTTGTCGTTGCTTGAGTAAGTGATGCTTATATGTCTCCTACTCCAAGATTTGGCAGCTTGCTTTCTGCTCCCTTGGACAGACTCCCAGAGCTGGTCACTAGGCTCTGTCCACCAAGGGGAATTTTCCCTGCACGTGGAAAATGCCACGTCACTTGCCTTTGCCGTGAGATTATCTAATTACCTAGGCTGCCGGCAGGAGGGAGAGCATGCAAATGGTGTTCGTTACTGGAAAATATATTAACGCTTTTGTTCGTTTTATGCAACCCACTGAGGGTAGTTCAATAGCTGTAATTTCACTCCTGTGCGCTCCCCGCCTCAGACGCGGGCCCCACGCTGCGGGGCTGAAAGTTGCCTTGTTCTCTCCGTTGCCTTCCACAGACCCCCTTTCTCCTCCAGAGAGAATCTCAAAATAACTGAAATAAGGAAATAATGTCATTGTTATGAACCGAAGCCTTAATGTGCTATTTCATATAGTGGTTCATGTTGTTTTGCTCGCAAAACTGGCTTCAATTACCTTGAATTATATGAACTGTCAGAAAAGCTGCAGCAGAGATGAAGGTAACGGAAAGACACCCTTCAGCAGAGAGGCAATGGGACTGGCTCCATCACTGATACATCTGACTTGCAATTTTGTAGCTGTTTCTAAACACATTGTAATTAAATTCACTGGTGAGAGCACTGTGTGGCAGTCATAATGGCAGAACAGAAAAACCGAAGCTATTCTCAAAATCGTCCTGCAGCCTTAAAGTTCAGGGCGGTGCCTGGCAGAGGGGAGCTGCAGAAACATGAGAGTGAGAGAAAGATCAAGGAGAGACTGAGATAAACCAGGCAGAGAGCAGTTCTAGTTTGGTCTTTCTTATTTTGCTCTTTAAAAAATTGTTTACTGCATTTGGCTTCAGATCTTCCTTAAGAAAAAAAAAGGCAATAAAGTGAAAAATCTGATACCTCCTCCACAGGCTTCCCTTCCCACCTCTTGGGCGCCCTCTGCAGGCTGTGGCCACCCTTCCCACTCAGGTGCTCCATTCTGCATCCGTGTCTGCATCCAGAAACATACACGGTAGCACATGGTGCAGGTGTATTTTCAAATTGGCCTCCATGGGGCTGTGCTGAACATACCACTCTGCAACTTGTCCACTCAACATCGAGTTTCAGTCATCCCTGCTCATAGGCGAAGACCTCGTTGGTGTTTATTAATTGCTGTACAGTATTACATTTCATAATTATATAGTAATTTATGGGCCCATCCCTGCCTTGTTAGGCATCTGTGTTGTTTCCAATTTTTCACTGTTACCATGAACATCCACATCCATGTCTGTGGCAGGTAGTGTCTGCAACGTGTTCTCGCTCTGGTGTGCCCTGGGCTGACTTAGTGACCCGGCTCCAGTGGACAGGCAGCACAAGTGATGAAATGCTGCTGCCACGGCAACCGAAAGGCTGTGGCTTCAGTTTTTGAGCTCCTCTCATGCTCTGAGGGAAGCCAGCAGCCATGGCGTGAGTTTGCCCATGGAGCGGCCCACATGGTGAGGAACTGGGCCGGCCTCAGCCAACAAGCAGCAGAGAACCGAGGCCTGGCGGAGCTGCATCCTACCACAGCCGCGTGAGTGGGCTTTGCAGCAGAGCCTCCGGAGCCCACGAGCTTTCGGATGAGACTGCAGCCCCAGCTGGCAACTGCATCACAGCCTCCCAAGAAACCTTGAGCTGGAGGCATTCCTGACTGCACCGGGATGCCTGATACAGGCAAACTTCTAGACAATAAGTGTCTGTTGTTTTAAGTCTCTTAAGTTTTGGGGCAATTTGTTTTGGGGCAATTTGTTACACAGCAATAGAAAGCTGACACAATGTTGCTATGCAAATTGTCAGAGTTTCTCCAGAGTATTACTGGAATTGGAATCTAGTCCTGGTATGCCCTTCTTCAACTTTACTATACTTGTCAAAAAGTTACATAGATTAGAAACAAGACAAGTAAGTAGACTCAATTACAACTGTTCAGCCAGGGAAATTATTTTTTATTTGTGCTTGATGTAAATTACTCTAACTATTCAGGCCCAGGCCTGGCTTTCTTTTGCACCCCTCACTGTTTTGTTATTTTACACATGCTTGCTGGGCTCAAGCTCCATGCTTTGGTTGTACTCTTGGTTCTCACTATTTGAGGTAGTTTTAGTCTATAAGGTTGCTTTGAACACTGAATTAGTGAACATTGAGCCATTGCTCCTGGGGAAATATGAAGGTAGGTTCCTGTGAGCCTTCGGTCACAACCTTTTCATCAATTGATCAAGACATAGACTTGTCTTGCATGTATTTGTTTAAAGACACCTTAATATATATTGTTGACTCATTAACATTGAACTCACAACCGGCTGCACCATAATTCATGCCTGAAGGAAGCTTCTAATGTGTGTGTTTTCTCCATAAGGCACATTGCAGCCTTGCCGTGCTTAGGAAAAATAGACAGCACTTCAGCACGAAGCATAGGGAACATTTTAAACAGTGAAGTCACCAAGAGGCACAAAAATGTGAAAAATGTGTCCTTAAATATCCCACGAAAAGGACACTCATTAACAGCATGAGAGCTGAAGCAGGAAGGCAGAGCACCCCTGTTCAACCACAGCGGGGAATGTGCACAGCAGGTGACTCAAATTTTGGCTGCTTTGAGCATGTCTGCAAATGACCGCAAAGTGCTACGGTATTGATTTGGGGTTACAAATAAACTTTAGCAAGTAGGTGAATTCACAAATGTGGAATCTGCAAATAATGATGATTGACTGTATATATCCATATGACTCTAGGTTCCCAGCTCAGACTGTGCCTTAGCCAAGTCCTCCTCCAACCTGTGACCGAGCACCTCTCCTATCTAGCCACAGGGTCCAGGGCAGATGCTATGCCAGGCATGTGGCAGCCTGAGTTTGTTAATGTTCCTGCTCTGTGATCATGGCCTGGACACCAAGCATCTCTCCTTACAGGGCACACAGGGGACACTGCGGGAGGCAGGGGGCTTCCTTCCTGGGTGGAAAGTGCAGTCGCACAATTTCTTGCTCCTGTTGTAGTCGTCAGTGTGTGTGTGTGTGTGTGGGGGGGTATCCAGTGGTGCTCTGACCAGCTCTGACCTCAGGGACATTGCATCCCCAGCCAGAGCCTGGTGACCCCCTTGCTGTGAGCCTCTGGACACAGGTAGAGGGCTCTCCAGGCCTCATACTGGTAGCAGTGCCCCGAGTCCCTATGTGTGGCCGGCCACCAGCCCCAGCCAGCCTGCGCCCCAGAGGTGTGTCCCCCACCTGCCTGCTCTGTGGGCGGCCGAGCCCAGGCCCCTGGAGCCCTTGGTCACGGAGGGCTGTGAGAACACCTCCCTGAGGCCTGATGCCAGCCTGGGCAGGGGACCGCTGTCCATGGCTGCACCTCCTTGTGTCCTCCCCCTGAGCTCTGGCATTCCTTTCCGCCCTCTTCACACCTGTGCAATCATTCCCCTCTCGTGGATTAGTTTTTTGTACTGGACTTCCCTCTTTGAATTACTGCTGCGGTCTGTCTGCTTCATAGGCTTAGCCCCATTGACTTCCCCACCCTGCAAAATATTTACACAAAACCGGAGGGGCTTGTGTATCATTCCTGCACTATTTGTAACAGAAAAACAAGGTGCCATCAGGTTCTCCCCCAGCCCTCCCAGACAGGTCACTTGTTTGCACGGTCTTTTTGTTTCTCTGCAGGCTGGGAGTGTGGGTGTCACTCAGAGGAGGCCGCTGAAAAAAGTCTTGGCATCTTTAAGCACCTGAATTTTATCCAGCTCTTCCAGGTGACCAGCTGTCTGTGGGCTCCATGCCACCATCCCCAACGCCCCTGGCCCCCGCCACACCCAACCCCATGCCCCAGCCCAGAGCCCTAAGCCCCAGTGCGCCCTACCGGCTCCTCCTCCATCCCCTCCCCCTCTGCTGCCCCCCCCACCTCGGGGGAAGCCAACACACCTTCCTTCCTGCTCCCAGGTCCTCACCTCATCACCCAGCACTCGGTCCCTCTGACCACACGCACTCACACACATCCACACACACCAACACCCATGTGCACTCACATCCGCACGAATGCTCACAACCACACACACCAACACCCGTATGCACCCACCACACGCACTCACACACCCTCACCCACTCTGGCACACACCTGCCCCGCCACCAGAGGCCTCCTGCCCCTTACCCCATGTAGTCGCTAGCACCCCGAAGCTGGCACCCCACCCTCTGCTGCCCAGTTCACTGAGCTTAGTACTATCTATACTGAGTACTTTTTACTTTTCCACAGTAAAAAACATTTCTTGAAACATGCAGTTTCAGTTAAAAGTCATGGAATTCCAGACACTTATTACAGCTCCACTGAATGTTTTTCAGTAAATATTAACTCACTATAAGGTCTTTGAAATACTTTAAAAATAGTCCAAGCAGGGCATGGCACTAAGTTTCATTGATCTCAACTCAGAGTGGCGTGGGTGGCCACTCCAATCCGTCTGCTAAAACGGTCTTTGAGCCCCGCTGCCTGTCATGCACGGGCGGCGGCAGCAGTGACGGTGCTGTGCACCCCTTCCTTGCCCTGGCGCCACTGCTGCAAACTACCAAAACCTAATCCTCCATCACTCCCGTCTGCTGTTTTACAAGAATGTGCATAAAGGCATGAATGTTTTAAACAACATATGTAGGCATGCCAGAATGGGTATTTTGTTGCCATCAACTAGAATTTATGTCCTTAAAAGGGTTATGTTCATTAATATTTGCTAAACCCAAAGAAGTTTAGAACATTATGGCTGTCTTTTATGAAAATGAGCACCCAGGATACTGGGATGGCTGATATGCAATTTATACTTCCCCCACAGAGATTCAGTAAGACCAAGTGCCCATAAAACCAGACTATATTAACAAATCACAAGTGGAAAAAATACTATATGAAGAGAATCAGAATAAACTAAAGTCACAGGCAAAGTAAAACACGATACTGAACTTCTGCCTACCCTCCTATTCCTTCCACTGATACCTTCTCCCCCAATCCCACCCTAGAAAGAAACTGCACCCCAGGAACAAACTGTGAGAGTTTTTTATTAAATTTGTAAAGGACAGTTTTAAAACAAAATGTCAGTAACACTCTTAGAACATTGGTTTGTTCGTTGGACATTTTCTCTATCTGCACCAATTTTTATTACAAAAATCAGAAAAGTAAAAATTAATTACAATATTTGCACAGTGCAACCACTAGTTGCCTAAACAAAAGCTAATTTCTATAAAATCTTGAATTTAATGCAGTCTTATTTGGAGAGCCAAAATTCTCTCAGTTAATTGGATATATAGTGGTGTATATTTAAAGCAGAAAACCCCCAAAAAACAAGGAAAAAAGAAAATAAAAGTCAAAAGAGTCAGTTAAATATTTTGACCTGACAGTTCCTACCAACAGTAACTTCTACTACATATAAAGGAATCTGTTATCCGTGGTAAAAGTTCTAGAGACCACGTAGATGTGGAATAAAAACACAACAAACAGAACAGGCCAGGTGCTGCCCAAGGCAGCAAGCCACATCATTACAGGGGCTCGCTGACCCCCAACCACTGTGTGTCCACAAGGCAACTTGCCAAGCTTCAATGACACACACTGGAAAAGACAATGTTCTTTTCTTCATACAAATCACTGCTAAGAAGTCTTTGTACCTTGCATAGGGAAATAGCTGTGTTGTGTCACAGATTCTACAGGGAAGAGTGAAAGCAAGCTCTGAAAATGACTCTGTGCGAACAGAGATCAGGTACCAGGCACCTCCTTTACTGCCCTCGTTTATCTTGAGCGTGTGATTTAATTTGACAAAAGGAAAAATGGCAGTATCTGGTGACAGTATTAAGAACAAAATATTGAGATTGGCATCAGAAAAATTAACCTCCAAAAGTGCATTTTATAAAAGGACCAATACCCCACTGTAGAAACATCTATGCACTAGGTAAGCCCTACTCATGCACAAACAAGCACTCACTGGGAACTTGTCGAGTAAGTTTACTTTTCCAGAAAGTATAAAAAACAGTACAAGTCATGACATTACTTCAAGTTGATGCTACATCAGTGTTCTGAGTTGGCTACCAGGAAGAATGGCTGCGTCTCTGAGAGCCAGGCCACTGTCCTTAAGAGCCATGGTACAGGTGCATGGTACCCAGGACGGCACAGTCGTACCGCTCCTCCACCTTCACCGAGTTGGAATGCTCAATCACACTGTTCAGCTCAGGGATGCTTTCAGCAGTGTCCCCAAACCCGTGGTAATGTCCATAGTGCAAACTGTCCCCCATGTCTTCTGCCCAGGAAGGTCTACTGGCTATGCAGCTGCTTGGACTCCCATTCAGGTGCAGAGAACCACACATCTCAGGGTTAACACTCATGGTCTTTTCTGGCTCCTCAGTCCCGTTAACAGAGAGAGAACCCTGGCTACTGGGAAACGGCTGTCCTGGGACCGATCCACTGCTAATGCCAGTAGATCCTGCCAAGCACTGGCCATTCCTGCTTTCCATGCCACTGAGCTGGCTCGTGGAGGAGAAGTCCAAATGTCCACTGATGACACATCCATTTGTCAATGTATTCGATACGGAGCTACTGTTTTTCATATCTGCATTAAGAAATACACCTGTCACCAAAATTCAGAACCAGTGGGAGGAGAAACTATAAAATGCTTCACTGTTGCTACGATTTTAAAGAATTTGTTTCTTTTCTTTTTTTTCCCTTTTAAACAAACCAGTTTATTTTCCAAAGAAAAAACAATGTGCATAGGTAGACTTAAAAATAAAACAATAGCATTTTCCTAGTAAGATAGGGAAAACACATGCATTTTAGTAGCATTGAGTAGCTAAACTAAAAAATATAAGCCAACAAATATACTCCATGAAAAATACCAACACAGTACTAAAAAGCCGTCAAAAAACTGTTCTCATTTTAAGATTACTTTCACAGAGCTGTTTTAAAAATCACCCCTGAAAAGGTCCATCAGAACTGAAGGTTTTCTACAAAGGGTTAATATTAATACAAAACACAAAAATTCTCTAGTTTTTAAGGAAAAAAGAGAGATAAATGAAGCAGGTAAATTAAGAAAGCTCCTCAAACTATGTAGGACAGCATCATATAATGTTTCTAAAAATCTTCTCAAAAGTCAGGGAAGCATGCACAGGAATATTAAAAGGAACAAATTTTTTCTTAGTAACACTCAAACCTATGTAGTACTACTGCAAAATGCCACATTAAAAGCATTGGCAGAATACATAGAAATCAGCAACTGCAACAAGGAACCATGAATATTAATGATTCTAATGCACACAGTCTTGGGCCAACAGCACAATTCTGAATAGTTTCTTCTGAGTCCAGCGATTAAAATGACTATGATGGTCAAGGTTTCATTTTATTACATTATGCTAGAAAAAAATGCTGATAGTTTATTTAATTTTTTTTTTTTTTCTTTTTGAGACAAGGTCTTGCTCCTCCAATGCCCAGGCTAGAGTGCAGTGGCATCATCGTAGCTCACTGCAACCTCAAACTCGTGGGCTCAAGTGATCCTCCTGCCTCAGCCTCCTGAGTAGCTGGGACTACAAGTGTTTGCCAAAACACTGGCCTAGTTTTTCTATTTTTTTTTTTTGTAGAGATAGGGTTTTGCTATCTTACCCAGGCTGGTCTAGAACTCCTTGCCTCAAGTGATCCTCCCACCTCAGCTTCCCAAGTGCTGGATATATAGTGGTGTATATACAAGCATGAGCCACCACACCCAGAAAAAATGCTGATAGTTTAATCTGCATATACAGACATCCATTAGGAGGGAGATGTCTTATGGAAAAAAAGCCCACCACAAAATATTTGGGGGCACACTGGGATAGGCAGTTACAAGTTATTTTTCTGTATACTGGAACTTGAGATTTAATAATATTCACGTTCACAGGAAGTCACAGAACAGTATAGACAATAATATAAAATTATTGCTTGCTCAGTAATGTTAAATTTTATCTCAATATTCTACATTATCAAAGCAAGGCATGATATTAAATATAGAAGAGCTCAGTTCTAATAACTTTTAGAATAAGGACAGAGTTTAAATACATCTGATTACCCTAACACCTCGCACACCATGTGACTCTTCCCATGAAGGGCTTCCCTTCCATTTCACCACCTATATACCTCTGACAGAGGTTTCTGTTGTGTCCTGGAAGTCTTCCTGCCAACAAAAGATAACAGCTTGTTCAATGAACAAAAACATCTTCTAAACATTCTATTAATTATCAATTTTTTGGCAATTTAAGCAATAATCATAGATTATAACTATTATAAATTCTTCAGAAAATGGAATTTTTTTCAATTTCAATGATAGCTTTTCTATTCAGTTAAAACTCAAGACTAGAGAACAAGTGTTTCAAAGACTAAATATATAAAATAAAGACAAAATGAAATGAAACAAGTTATTCCCAGGGGAAATTTTAACTAATTTTTTTCAAAAATAAAGTATAAACAACCTTTCCTGGATGAATAAAATTCATATTTACATGGTGGCAACCTAGACAGTTATTATGGTTTACTATGTGTGTGTGTTTACTGAAAGAATAAAGTAGAATTTTTCTTTAATGCCAAGTAAATTTGTTCTATTACTTAATCTCAAAATCAAGGTTAGCTGATAACTTCCTACTGTTATGGAAAATCTAATGAAACAGCAAAAGCAGAGCAGACATTTCAGAGACCTGCAGACTGGGCGCACACCGCCCCTGGCTCTCACCAACACTCTCCCTTCTTCTCTGAGCTGCCTGTCAAGACTTGCACTTCCTTCTCACCATCTGCCCAGCCATCCTGAGATTCCACTAACATCCAAGGGACACAGTTCGGGCAGCCAGGATCAGCCTGGGATGAAGCTTCTGCCAACATCCTCCCTCACCTGCAGCCCCTCTGATGTAAGATCTGGATTGCTAAGAAAATATCTCCTAATGTGAGTCCTCCCTCTCTGGACGTAAGGACCCATCCGTCTCACCCCTACCCTGAGTCTCAAACTAGGGACATTTAAAAAATGAAGACATTCCTGCTGAATTGGGGCAAAAAAAAAAAAAAAAAGGACATTTGTGCATAGTTTTCCAGAAATGTATAATCTTTGAAAATAATCTCACCAGAACAAAAAACAAATGGGAAGTATTTGAAGAACACCCTAACTTTTGTGATGATTCTCAAAGAGAAGTGGCAGTTTCCTCAGCTTTTAGTGGACATGGAATGCTATTGCATATCAGGAAAACTGTGAGTAACCACCACTGATTCAAGACATTTTGTTCATTCAGCCAGAGTGTTACAAATCACACAATGGTGAGTGGGGAACGTGTAGGTGGCATCTGGCGCGTGAGCTGAGAATAAAGCCCAGCTTTCTCACCATGATGCTCAACCTCAGATGAAGTTCACCAAGGAATTAATGTTTGAGAATCAAGAGGGATTACTTCTGCCTGTTTAAAAGCATGCAATGCCATTTTTTAAAAAGCAGCCTTTGAGTTCTGTTATATATCTTTAGCCACAGTCAAATAGCTCCTAACTATAGAAAACCTATTATTTTAAATGTACTATCCAATCAGAATTTCTTTTGGAAAATCTACCGGTTTCATTTAGTTATCTGGCAGAAAGGCTACACTACCTCTAACAATTCTGTAGCTTCCAGAAAGAGGCATACATTTCCTTTCCATTTTAATGAACAGAAATGATTTTTCATATGGGTTTGGTAAACAAAATATATAATCTTTTATCTCTAGTGAAGAATTTAGCATAAAGACATAATGATATAACTTAAAAAATATTAAGTATCTACTTCTGTAACATATTAAGAGAATGACTAAAACCTTACTGTAGTCATTTAAATAAAAGAACAGTAGAAAAAAGCATTAGCTAAATGGACAAATCTTTTTTAGATATTCTAAATGCTATAAGAACTGAGCTTCTCCTGCCTTCTACAAACTGGAAATAGGACTACTGTTTTAGTATACTAAAAATGTTAACGTTTAAAATGTGTTTTGTGAAACACAGTGTTCAGTATTTGAATAGACTTACACTGAAGGCCACAGAAACCAAAACCACCAAGAGTGTTGGGTAAAAGATTCTATATTGTCAAAACTATATCTGAGTTCTCAATGTTTACTGCCAGTAGTCATCCTTGCGGTAGACTGCTTTGAAAATACTAGACATAGCATGGTTCAGTATATTCGTCCAAAGGTCACATGTCAGAAAATTAAAAATGCAAATTTCATCAAAAATAAGCAAGGCACATTAAGCAACACCTTCAAATCAGAATAGGAAGATTGCACTTATATGTTTCATATCCACAGAATGCACCCAAAACACTTATCCTTTTATCTATAAACTTGCCCAAGATATGCAAATTATAACATTTTATAAAGACACTGGACAACAAAGTGCAAAAAAAGTTTAAGAAAAACGTATGTTAGAAATAATATGCATACTGATTCTTGCAACGACAAGGGGTTTGCATTGCTGAAACAGTATATATTTCTATTTCTTTTGGTCCAACAGAAGCACTCTCCTGTTGTTTGGTGTCTTCGACCACTGGATTGTTGTTGCAGCTAACAGGAAACTGTCCACTCCCACCTGTTACAACAGCAAACTCTCTATCAATGTGCATTTTGTCAGCCTCATCTTCTGTCTCGCCATTCACTAGTGGCATGGCATGATCCAAGCTTTGAGCTGCACAGAAAACAAAGACTACATCAGATTCCTTTGTATGTAATAAGAAAACCTAAAACACACGTTTCCTTTCCTTTTGGGGATCACTAAATGCTTTAAACTGTTAAATAATTAAAATCTCTACAGACCAGTAATGAGCTTAGTGTACTACTGAGAAACTTACTTTTCCACAGTAAAAAATAACCCTTGAAATGTGCAGTTTCAGTTAAAAGTTATGGAATTTCACATACCTATTACAGATTTACTTGATGGCAAAAATCATAATTTTCAGACTGTTATTTGGAGAACACAAAGTAATTATATAACCTAGAGACAATTCTAACTTTTTCAAATTCATCAAGTATTTTTCAAAAGAAATACTAATACAATTACATATAAACCATTAAAACAATCCTGATTTTCAAAAAATATAAACTAATTTCATTAACAAAAAATAATGTAAAGTCTGAGACTCAAGATCAGGCTGTGACCATACTACCCAACTGGCATTTGATCTGAGCACCAAAATACAATAAAATTGAAAACATTACATTAAAAAGTCTTAGTTCCAAGAAACTTGGAGCTGATGCGACACACGCACACTGTGTACAAGATTATCATCTCTGTATTTTGGAGATGCTAATGCAGATGTCTAATCACTTTCCCCCAAGCAATGCATACCGGGCACAAATACTGTTCCCCAGACCATGGTAACCCTCACTTCTCAGGAACAGCCCCTCCCGTCTGATAGATGGCATCTCATCTTAACGTGAATGTGTTTTTACCAAAAAGGATTCTAACAAATCACTGCTACACCTTGGTTTATCCATTTACCATGGCATGAATCCCATTATCGACTAATCTTTAATCTGCCATAGGACTCTATTTATAATACACCTAACCAAATTCCCTGTAGCTGGTCTGGGTTGCTTCACTTTTCTTCCCTATCACGAACATCATACTTAACATCCTCATAAACACAGCTTTGTGCACATTTCTGGCTCTTAACTCAAATACCTAGAATTATTTATGGGCCAAAGAATACACATAACAAATAACTCTCAGTGCTAAATATTTCTTTCAAATAAACATTTAAAAATAGGGAGAACTAAATTTTGCAGCTTTAATTAGTTCTAATTTTAGAGGCACATGAGTCATTTCCAATTATACTATGTATATCAGTTCTAGATTATTCCCCGACGACGTTAATGTACAGAATGAAAAACCCAACTTCTGAATGATTAGTATATGAGAGAGACAGAAACAGGTGTAGTCGGGAAAATAATAGAAGTCTGCAGAGGTATGAAGCCAAAAGCATTCTTCAAATGCAGGTGTGCTCTAAACCCAGAGGCGTCAGACTGTGGCTTCCACTAGGAGCTTTTCTTAATCCTCCATGGGCCCACGTCTGCACCATGGAACAGGCTGTCACTTTCCAGGAGTCAGTAGCAAGCAGGGCACCTCAGGAAAAAAATGATGGGGGTAGGGGGAGAGGCAGAGGTACAGGTCCCCCAAGTGTGCCAGGTGACAAAGTCCTCACAATCTCTAGGGAGTTCACAGCAAACAGAAATGAAGAACCAGCAGTCAGTAGCACGTCAGGTTTACTTCTTCCACACTGCAATGACGCTAAACCGAACCATGAACATGCTTTGCAAAACAGACATCACCGGGAATACAAAGAGGACAGCTTCAAGTATCCATACTTAACTTTAGAATTAATATGCTAATATTCCCTGGGTAAAGTGGCAACTAGAGGTTATATTTGAAATGTCACACCTCTGAAAAGTGGGTTAAGAAAAAAACCCACAGATATGAGAACAAAGAAAAAGCTTAATAAAAGCAGAGATGTTGACTTTACACTAAGTCCCAGTGCCTAAAATAGTACCCACATCAACTGGTGAAGCCACTGGCTAACCAGGAAAAACAAAACACAGAAAGTAAACAAACTGTTAAGGATACCTAGCACATCCAGTAATAAAATCAGAACCACAATAATCTCAGGTGATACTGGTGACATGCCTGAAGTGCAGCCTGAGGGCACAGAGGCCACTAGGGGGCCAGAAAAGCCCTGGCCAAGGGAGTCAGGGACATCAAACCAAACACTCCTATACTAAGAGGGACCGAGGCCCAATACTACTTCCAAGCAAAAACTAATGCCATAGAGAACTACCCAGTGAGTTCTTTGAAACTGCTCCATTTAGTAGATACATCTTTTGTTAATGCAGATACAAATGAAAGGCTTTCATATTTTAGCAATCAAGAAATTGTAGGAAACAGATGCTAACACAGAATCCTAGAATTCTATTATCTTTCTCCACAGACAGAGCCTTTGAAAGTGTCATTCCCATAATATGCCATGCTTTCTTCATTTTTTTATTCCTAGTACCTGTAAGTAGTTCTCAACTGACTGGTGGAGGCATTGGCTGCAAATACTTACCTTATGTTACAAGCCATGAAATTAAAATTGTCCTCTCAAAATTTTAAGAACAATCGATTTGGACTTGAATCTGCTTCCTCCAACCAAAGATCCTGCCACCTGCAGCACTTTCTCCCACATGTACCTATCGCTATTGCGGAAGGAATCATTTAAACTTTATGCACACTGCATTTGAGAAAGGTGGTCTGTATAGACATTTCAGAAAAAATGTCTTCTTCCAGAGTTATCAATTTTTTTTCTACTTAGTTTCAGAAAGGAAGCACGTCGTCTTCCCATCTCTAGAAATGTTACTTAACATGATCACTTTTTACAGTGTCCTTGCTGTTTGACTGCCACAGCAGGCATCTGTTGAGAAGACAGGCTTCTAGTACAAGTTAGACACTGAATATTCAGGATAGAAAACTACCTAGGATTGGCTCAAAACTTCCCAGCCTCCCTCCCGAGAGGCACAGGCACTGCCAGGTGTGAGAACTGAAGCAGCCACAGCATGCCTCTGGCCGGGCAGGGACTAGAAGAGATGTTCCCTTTGGGGCTGGCATCCAGGACAACTCAGTAGTCTGCATCTGTACTTACATCTATCCTAAAGCCAGTTCTCAGCAAGACTATAACTACCACAACTATTTATGACCAGGCAGTTGGAGAGCTGGAAAAGGTCAGTTCTGCTGCATCACAGAAGTAACGCAATCAGACACTAATGTCCTAATGTATTTTAGTGCTGACTAGGTTGACTTAGGATGCACTCTGGTGCACCCCTCACACTGACACACACAACATGTATATAAAAAGACTAATTGCTAGGCACACCTGCAGAAGATATACTTAGGGCTTACGAAAAATGCCGAGGCAGACTTATGCTAATGTTAATATCTTAACAGGCCAAGGAAAAAAAGCACTCTACTCACACACATAAGACATCGATGAAAGTGTTCTGACCCGCCCCATACTGGTTATGTTACAAGATCAAAGCAGGAGAGACAGTTTACAAATGTAAAAACTGCCAAGTAGTTTCACACAATGAATTTAAGTTTAGGATTATGGCAGATTGATAAACTGCCTTCCACTGTGCCTCTAGGTGCCATGTGGAAGGGTCCCAGGTGCTGACTCATAACCCTTAAGTGGCCAGGTGACCAGAAACACCTCATGTTCCTGCAGCCTTTTCACTGAACTGAGTGCACTCTGCTATTGAGAATGCTAACAAATGGGGAAGCCTCAATTTCCCCATTTAAGGGGCAAGGAAGGAGAAACCTTTCTTTAGTGATTTCCCACCAGACGTTATTAATTAGAACCACTGTTTGTTCTCCTATAGAGCACATTTTACACAAATAACTATTTTCTTAAAGGTCTTGTTAAAATCAAAATAGCACTCAAGGCCAAAACGAAGGGTCTTTTACTACAAGGTGACCTTCTGCTGGACTTGGCCAAAATCCCAGCAGAGCAAAGGATGGCAAGGACTCAGGAAGTGGCAGTAAGGGGAGCAACATAGGACAGAGACACATTACTGAGTGCTTTAGAAAGACTAATGAGGGATTTGGGGTTTTGTTCAAAGAACACAAAAGGGAAGCTGCATGTGGTAAAAGTCTTAGTAGTTTCCCACCAGCATCTACCTGTGTGGAAAACAAGTCAGGTGCCTGAGGCTTGCTGAATTTGAGACTTACAACAGTGGAAAACACAGAAACTGTTTGGTCCCTAATAATAATTCAGATGGTATTTCTAAGATGCCACATCTTTAGGGATTCAAGACAAAACAATCACTTCATAGTTGAACATAATTGGGCATGTTCTGTTATCCTGGCCAAAATTTTAAAAACAAATATATTGTACATATCAACTAGAAGGAACGAAATTAAAATTTTACTCCTGGCAAGTGTTTTATTTCTTGAATCTCAAGTTCCAAGCAATTAGTGAACATCTATCGCTTAACAAACCTGCTGGTCACATCTGCCCTCCGCCAGCCCGTTTTTCAGCCTGCTCAACAAGAATAGTAAATGGAGGTCCTTTACGCGTCAAATTCATCCTGGGAACAAGTGCGCTGAGAAAGTTTTCATTGCTAATTTTAAACTAAATCATAATGTTGTATTTTTCCTATGAAGTGTTTTTACATTAAATAACTACACATTATGAATGAGACTATAAGATCAGTTATATACCTATTTGATTAACAGGACCTTGAAGTCAATTTACCATGTGAGACCCGGTATCACCACAGCCTACTTCTTGTGGCAACTGTTTTCCCGACAGTGAAAATTGAAGATTATTGGGTAAGTTTTTTAACTCATACTGCCTTCTCCTCCTTCCCCCAAGACTCTGGAACTCTAAACAAAACAATTACTAACAAGATGAAGTTTTCATTCATGGAAGGGATTAGCATTCTTTTCTAACCAGGATCACTGAAAAATTTGACAACAGCTTTCAACAAATACACATATATGAATAAATCATTTCATTATTTCTGAAGATTGACCAGGAATACTAACCACCTAGTTTTACACAGCAGGTGTAGATGGAGTACTGAAGTCCATCTGTCTTATCTTTAGTATATGGTTGATAAACAAAAAAAACCCAAAAATATTTATACACTGATGTTTCCTTAAAAGGGCACCATCTCAAATAAACAAAACCCCACATTCGCGAGAGTACTATCCTAAAATGCTGTCCATCAAAACCAACCGCTCAAGTAACTGTGGATCCTACTTCACCCTCCAGAGTTCATGTCCCAGTTGTCTGTGTTCTGACCAAATTGCATTTTCATACTGACATGAATGACTTTATGAAAGTTTTTTTTAAATAACCCCTTTTCCAAAGATGAAAGTATGAATTCTTGCAACATGACTTGCTTCCATAGGACAGTTTATACTCAAGCAATACCAAAAGGCAAAGTCATTATTCTCCATTTAAGATCTTTTATATCAACAAAGTCTTCAAGGGGAAATTACTCCAATTTAAGATACTTGAAAGTCATTTATTAAAAGCACAGAGACACTACTTTCTACGGGGAAAGAGTGGATAACTTTCAGATTCATGATTCCAAAGCATAAAAAAAAAGCTAAAGAGTGAAATTTATGCTGGGCAAGGCGGATCATGCCTGTAATCACAACACTTCAGGAGGCCGAGACAGGAAGACTGAGGCCAGGAGTTTGAAACCAGGCTGAGCAAGACCCTGTCTCTACCAAAAAAACCAAACACAAAACCGGAAAAATTTCCCGGGTGTGGTGGTGCACACCTGTAGTCCCAGACTACAGAGGCTGAGGCAGAAGGCTCGCTTGAACTCAGGAGTTTGAAGTTGTAGAGAGCTATGATGATGCCACTGCATTTTAGCCCCGGGGAAAGAGGAGAAACCCTGTTTCAAGGGGGGGGGGGGGAAAGGTAGTGAAATGTATAGGGATCTCTTTAAAAATTAGTTTAGCCAGGAAAATTTCTGGAAGCAATTGTTTTTATAAAATAAACCCCACACTAAAAAATTTGTAATTCTTGAATTCTAGAAGGCAGAATGGACTGTTTTATTAATAAGGTCCAAGTTATATATCTATACAGTTACATTAGCCCAGGCACTTGTAATTTTTGAAAAAGCTAAAAAAATGACAACTTTAACTCTTTACATGTTATTTTCAAAAGTATTTTATATGCATGTGTTATATGAGAAAATAACTTATTTTTATTATAGGAGGAGAAACAAAAACTTATCTAATAATTCAGACTAATCAAAACTTAAGCTCACATTTAGACAGCAAATCAAAATAAGATGTCAGAAGTTACAATGAAAACAAGCTAAAGCAGTATCTTGAATTACTAACTAAAAAACTGGTCAAAGAATGGAAATAATTTGAAATAATTCTATTTAAACCAAGAACATCAGGTAATTGGGGGAAAAAAATCCTGTTTCAATGATTCTCCCAATACCCCACATTTCACACTGAGTATGTAACGGTAAAAGGAAAAAAGAGAAGCTAGCATTTCCCAGAGTGTGGCAGGTGGTAGGGGCTGAGATGCCCATCTATGTTCACACAAATACAAAATTAAAGACATACACTTAGGTGGCACGTGGGGCAAATCTAAGGGCTGTCACCTACGTAAAGGACTCAACTATTAGAAAGCTTTAGGAAATTAGTAATTCAAGCTACAGAAAGTAGATAATTCAGGAAATTAGTGATTCAAGTTATGGTCAGCAGACTGGGGAACTAGGGACAGCAACTTTAATGTACATCTTGGCATAAAGAATTCTACTGTGATGTTCACAGAAACACTCATCGCTCAGTGTGCATGTGGACAGCTGTTCAACCCTTTAGGTCTACATAGTCATGTGCAACACAAGTGCCAGGCTCCAATGCCATTTTCGTCCACTCTGGCTCCCACGGGCTGAGGACTGGGAACTCCATTTTGGGGAGGCTGCAGGGAGAGTTTAATGTGCAAGCACGAACCTCTAGCCACTGGTCAACCATAGGGATCCTCCCCTAGAAAAGGAAAATCAAATGCCCTGAAAATCAGAATGACTCTTCAAACTCAATTCATGTAGTGACAAAGTTTAGGAAACTTAGGGAATCCTAGGACATGCTTTTCAGGATATACTTAAGCAATGTGATATTGGCTAATTCAACTGACCTTAAAAACTAGTTTTAAAAATCCTCTAGGTACATTTCTGAATCTGATTAGAATGTTAAGTAACTTCTTTTTAAAAATAACTAAACACAGAATTTAAGATTTATCAGCAATGAGGGAAAACAGCATAAATCATTTTTAAAGGACATTTAAACTATAAATATACACAGGTAGACATGTATAATTCATGCATGAGGGCATAATGAGGATAACACCACCATTCCATTAGATTAACTGGGCACTAAATGAAACTGCACAGATTATTTTTAAAAAGTGGATGCTCTTTAAGGGCTTTAAAAACATACAGAAAAAATACATTGAAACATGATACAAATAAATGACAAGGCTGAATACATTAAAAAAAACACATCACTTTGAAATCTACATGCATACCTTCATGTCATGCTTATGATCTTTACAGTATCTTTCTAGAAATTGTGTCTGTAACTTATAAAAAAATCCTTTGATAAACTGTTCAGTTCATTCATTTCTACAGAAAGTCACATAATCACAAGTTTCTACAGTGACAAGATTTAAATAGTTGTGAAGTAGATAATACTGAGAGTTTATCAACTTTAAAGGAAAAAGTTTCATTTGGATATATTTCAGTTAAATTAAATGAAGTAAGATAATGTTGACTCACATGAAATTTAAAGTCAACTAAAACCTCTAAATCTTTAAGTGATTGATACGCAGGTTCTTCCCATGCTATACTTACATAGTTGATTTTTTTAAAACCAAAGGCTACAGCTGTGTGTTTATCCTCAGTAAATCTTATCGGAGGTCATGGGTTTTTTTTACCTTATACTCCCATACCTCTCCCTTTCTATGTTTACTAAATTTTTCTGCCAAGCTATTAATCTGTCTTCTGATTAAGATATCTGATATACAGATGTAATTTTTTTCCTAAATGAAAGGGAGGTTTTTCAAATTAAAGACTAGCTGACTCTGCTTATACTCAAACTCTAAAACTACCTTTAACAAAAAAGGTGAAAGAATACTTAAAACTAAATAACTTACCTTGGAGACTTAAACCCTCAATATCAAACTGACACACCAGATCTCACTGTGATAAGTGAGCACACATTACTATGTGGGGTATGAGGACCAGCTGAGGGCAGATCACAGTGCAAATGTAAATAGCACAGAAAACATTTACCTTCCCAAATGTGAAAGTATGTTTTACTGCCAGACCACTGGCAATTTTAATAAGCTCAGGAACATTCACAAGAAGCAAATAAAAAAAATCAGGCATAATGGCAGATTTTTTTAATAGTTATATTTCAAACAGATACAACAAATGAAAAAAAATCTTTCTAATTCATGGCAGGTAAACATGGGTACTCAGAAGTTATATTCACATTTACATTTGGGCTGTCAACATTCCCCTTACACCCCACCCTTTGGTTAAGTGGCCCGTCTTCACACAGTGGCAATGTAGGAAAAAACCTCCGTCACTGCACAAGAATCCACCAGGCACATTACCACTTCTTAAGTGAAGGTCTCATCTTGAAGGCACGGTCAGCCATAAAAAGAAAACTATTATGGAAAACAAGTGTTTTTTCCCACCACAAAGTGGTCTCACCTGCAGTTCTAGCTTTCTTTACTCCAAAGGATTCCGAGTCTTCCAAGCTTCTCTTTCGATTTGTTCCCATACTAATATGATTAGGAAATATACTCTGATGACCCCCATTCAAGGTGCCGTTATTATAGAAACGGTTCAGATGACAATTCTGGAGGTTCAAGAGAAACTGGGCACACTCCTGGAAACCCTGGGTTTGTGCAATGTCTGCTGCCGTCAGGCCACTGGCATTTCTCAGGCTGTGCGACACAAAAACACTGAATTACACACCACCCACACGCCAGCCTGGTCTCTGCTCCTGCTGAACTGACTAGCTATCTGAAGGTGACACGAAAGAGTAGACAAAATTTACAGCAAATCTTCATTAAAGAAGTAGGTAATCAACCTAGCTCTGTAACTAACTTCTCTTACACACATTTGATTTCTAAGCAAGATTTGGGAGATATTAATTTAAAAAAATCAATATACTAAACTTTAAAAAAAGGCATCTTCCTATTTAACTTCTCAAAATCATGTTTTTGGTTAGTCTGAAGAAATCTAAATTTATGCTAACTTCAGACTTTACCTGAAACTGA
Organism: Cheirogaleus medius; assembly: GCA_008086735.1. Taxonomy (NCBI): domain Eukaryota; kingdom Metazoa; phylum Chordata; class Mammalia; order Primates; family Cheirogaleidae; genus Cheirogaleus; species Cheirogaleus medius. The sequence goes on along the minus strand of VBSM01000605.1, from coordinate 3,934,597 downwards.
ATTCTATATTATCTGCACTTAATTTTAATAACCCATTCCTTTAGCTTGAGTAAAATCATAACAAACAAACATGTACTGAAATTGTCCATGGCATTCATAACTGGCTTCCTAAAAATAAAAGTAATGGCTTACCAACAAGCCAGATTTTATGCTAACATGTGACACTATAAGTGGAAGTTTAGAAGGATATCCTGACATTAAAGTAACTTATCAGACTTGAGATCTGTAAAGCTGAGTGTTTTTGTGTCTTATTTTGATATTTTTGGCCTTGTTTAGGAAAACTTGCAGGAGTGTTACATTTTGGCACTCCAGAGCATTTGAGTGGATGTTTCCTTTGAACAGTCTATTAATAGTGTCCTCAAAACTCATCCCCTAGACTATAAGAATCCTACCAACCAACATCTTGTCATACTTGGCTAATCACTAAAGAGTAAAGGTCTGTGTCTTCTACAGTAGCTAAGACTCAGATTAAAGTAGGAAGTGATGGCAGACTGTAAGTGAAAGATCTGAATAAAACATAAAAGAGTAAGTTGAACGTATAAACCTTTAGAACACTGAATTAAAATTGAGGGACCAAAAGCAACTCCATGTTGAAGTTCCCCTGGAAGACAAGAATATACACTGCTCTGTGAATTAAACCTGTAAAAAAGCAAACATTCTGTTAGCTGCAGGTTGATAAACTGACACTGGAGAAGTACTAAACAGCAAAGATAGCTCCCGTACCTGTTCAGCAAGCTACACTAGATACATACTAAAGATGTGATACAATAAAAGCCTTATTTTATGTCACTGAAATAACCAATCCAGAACCCCAATGCTTGTGTTTCTTGGGGTTACACATACATATGCACACAAAACCCCAAAACGTTTGATAATGAAAACTTGAGAACCAGGGACAAATAATGTTTCTTTTTAAAAGAGTAACAATAGCCTTTATTCGTATTTCCAGTCATCCATAAATCAATACAGCAAATAAAATATCTCTGTGGACATTCAATAAACACGTCTCTACTTTTTAAAGCATGAGATAAATGTGTCATACATTTTGAAGAAAGATCCAAACCCAATTTGATCAGATAGAAACGAGGAAGACGTGAGAATCCCAGTAATCAACAAAATGTTCTCAAAAATAGAAGGCAGCTATGTGCAGATCTATTAGGCACTAAAACCGACATTATTTGCCATAAGACTTCACAGCTGTGAATTTTGATGATTATTATACTACTTTTCATAATATTTTTATTTTGATAAAGATTTAAATGAAAAAGAAATGCCAAAGTGTGGGTAGATTAAATTACATTAAATTATAATGTAAATTGTATGTGAACAAAATCAACTAGTTATTGAAATTTAACATACACAAATATTAAGTGTATAGCTTAACTGTATAGCTGGATGATTTTTTAAAATGGTATTTTCAGAAGATATCAGAAGTGAAAATGGCCTAGAAAGGTCGACTCTTGTCAAGAATGTGAATAGAAAAATAAGTTGCCACATGAAAATTTAAAAACTCTTCAACATTTGAAAAGATAAAGACTGAGAACATAAAGTTTATAAAACGATCATTTCTATAGAAAAAGGATGGACTTGCTCTCCAAAATCAAAGAATACAGAAATAAGAAGCTATCGCTTAGTGTTAGGACAAATAAAAGTACCAACTTAATAAAGCTGACAGTAAAGATTACTCTTTAGTTGATCAGAGGAAAAAGAACAGCAAACAGATTTTTTAAATGGCATTTATTAATACAATCATAAATGCCAATTCACCAAGGAAAATTAAGATGCTTAAGGGGTATGCCAACACCTGAAATTGTTAAAAGAACATCTAAAACACAACTCCTTTACTCCGCATTCAGAAGCTGAACACTAGACTGAATTTGGGTGAGAACAGCAAGTTTACTGTTCTTCCAAGGAACTATAACCTTAAAAAAAGGCAACAAAATAATGTCAGTATGTGGAAATTCCTGGAGATTTTAAGTGTCTGGGGGTATCTGCCTGCTTCTGGCTAATACTGGCAAGGTCTCCCAACTTTGCTTCCTCCTCTATCAAAAGCAGTTACATAACTGCATGGCACTGTACTTGCACTAGAGCCAACCAAACTTCCATGTGGTTTTACATCCTAGAATTTACCCTTAACTAAAAGAGCTCAAAAGAGGAATTATAGCCAACTCATGCTATGTGCTCCTATGTATGAACCAAACAAGCGGGAAAGAATAATCGCAAATCAAACCACTTCTACTGGCTTCTCACATAATTCTGGGGGACTAAAAGTTAGACATGATAGGGAGATCAAAATCTGGGAATACAGTAATTGTGAAAGCATTAGAGATTATAATTTTGCTCAACATTTTCATGGCACTATCTGTGTAGTACTATCAGAAATAGGAACATATAGTGTGTGCTCTTTCTCTGCTTCTAGTGAGTTATTTCCACTCTGGTATCTCTGCTACTAGGGACTGGATGCATACAACATAATGGTATTTATATTCTCAAGCAGAAGGATCTGCTAACGCCTGACTCTGGTACACAATAAAACCATCCACCACTCCTCTCCTGCTTTCCTACATTCATTACCTCCACTCTCTATCCCTGTTTGAAATATCCTAATTCTTCTCTGCTCACATTAAACTTGCAAGTGGTAGCTCAACTGTGTAGTGCACATAAATAGAAATTGGCTGGAAATGATCATTAGTGATCACCTAATCCAAGGGTAGGCAGTTTTTCTATAAAGAACTAGATAGTAAATATTTTAGGCTTTACAAGCCATATATCCTCAGTCCCAGCTACTCAATTCTTTTGTTATAGCCTGAAAACAGCCTCAGACAGTTGAGTGTGGCTATTTATGGACACTGAAATTTGTATTTTATATAATCTTATGTGTTAGAAAACATTTTGATTTTTGTTCAGCCATTTTAAAATGTAAAAACCATTCTTAGCTTATAGACCATACAGAAACAGGCAGCAGGCCAGATCTGGTGAGTAACACTTAATCAAATAGATGATACTGATAACTATTCTACTTTTATCAATATTTTAATTGACATAATTGTACATATTTATGGGGCACATTGAAAGTTTCAATACAATGCACAGTGATCAAATCAAGGTAATTAGTATCCATCACCTCAAACATTTATGATTTGTGTTGGGAACATTCAAAATCCTCTCACAGCCATGTAAAAATAAGTTATTGTTGACTACAAGTCACCCTAGAATGCTACAGAACATTAGATCTTATTCCTCCTATCTAGCTATAATTTTGCATCCTTTAACCAATCCCTCCCTATACTCTCTCACCTTTCTCAGCCTCTAGTAACCACCGTTCTACTGTCCACTTCTATAAAATCAATTTTTTAGCTTCCACATATGAATGAGAACATGCAGTATTTATCTTTCTGTGTTTGGCTTACTTCACTTAACATAATGTCTTCTAAGCTCATACATGTTGCTGTGAATGATAGAATTTTCTTTTTAATGGCTAAATAGTATTCCATTGTGTATATATACCATATTTTCTTTATCCATTCATCCACTGGTGGACATTTATGTTTATTCCAACTCTTAGCTATTGTGACTAGTGCTCAATAAACACAGGGTGTAGATATTTTTTTGATACACTGGTTTTCTTTCTTTTGGATATATACCCAATAGTGAAATAGCAGGATCACATAGTTCTATTTTCAGTTTTTTCAGGAACCTCCATACTGTTCTCCATAGTAGCTGTACTAGTTTACATTCCCACTAACAGTGTGTATAAGAGTTCCTTCTTTGCAGCCTATCAGCATTTGTTATTTTTTTGTCTTTGATTAACAGCCATTTTAACTAGGGTGACATGACATCTCCTTGTGGTTTTGATTCTCTTCAGAATGAAGAAATCTTTCATCTTTTAATATTCCTTTACTCTTAATGAATTTTCTGAAAAATGTCTATTAATCTCATGCACTATTAAATTCAAAAGATTAACTTTATAAAAGTTGCCAAATCTGTCACAAAATGTTAAATACCAAGAAAAATATCTAAAGGTAAACTTTAGAAGGACATAAAACAAAATACCTTGAGAGACCACAGAGAGGTGAAACAATCCTTCCTACTCCAAGTGAGTATTTTCCATTGCACATTCTAAGTGCCTTACAATGCAATCAGGCAAGCTGCTTCTCTGGACAAAGTGAGATCTTCGGAAGTCTGAGTTCTTCAAACTATTTTTTTACAGTTTAATTTCAAATGTATTATAGATGCTGAAAATCATGAGAGTTTCCAAGCAAAAGATAAGAATAATTAAATTATATAGTTCTCAAAACACTTTCATTTAACAAAAAGATCAGGTCTTTAAGTTTTATTTTCATATATGCTTTCCTATTAGTTAAGCAATATTTCAATTTTGATGTTTTAATAATTGAACAGTAATCCTGGCTAAAATTCATCAAATTTGAACTCCCTTTAGTGTTCTAAGTTAAAGTACATACTAAATCTAAGCTATGCTGCTTTATTTCCCCAAAATTCAAGAGGTGTTGGGCACATAAATGAAACACTTGATTTATAGGTTCTTTGTTAATTTCACATTTGAATATAGTACTTTGTTCTGTCACAGTACTTCTTAAACAATCCATCCATCACCCTTCAATCCATGGTAATTTACTGAGTGTACTATGTGGACAGGGGTGTTTGCTATCTGCTGGCCACTCCTATCAGCCTCAGTGAGGCATTAGTAAAGACCATGTTCATCTATCTGCACTGCAGTATTTGCACACAGTACTTCAAAGGGAAATTTACAGTATCTGGAAGAAACTGTTTAAAAAAATTCTCAAAAACTGTATTTTGAATGAAAATTGTGGTAGTTATGAAAGTGTACACATTATTTTTAGACTGAATCTTTAAAACACACAGACTTCTGAATTTAGCACCTTCAGTTTGATGCACATGGATGCACACAGACTGTGCCTGACCTAAAATGTGTCTTTGTCCATTTCAGACAATAAGAGGAGTGTGCTGTGAGATCATTCTAAAGCTCCAGCCTACCCTCTCTAGTCTTCCCTAACGTCCATTTCAAAAATCTCTGAAAATGGGCAAAGATTAAAAAAAATTAGACAACAGGCAACTTGATGTTCAAATTGGTTCTAGTCTGAAGTTTTAAATATTAATTTTCTTTAAAAGAAAGTTGGCATGACCAGATTTTTAGGCTAAGCGAAATTCACTGCAATTTATTATGGAAACTACAATGACTGCGTAAATCTATAAATTCTATCTTCTGTAACACTCACCAAGACTTTGACAAGCAATCACTGAGCAGGTCACTCGTTTCTCCCAATAGTTCCTACTATTCTTTCAAAATGGGAATATTAAAACATGAGATGACAGAATAATCTTTACCATTAACTAAATGTTCTGCCAAATAACTGGCAAAACCTAATCAAGGTAGCATTAACCTTATAAAAGACAAATGGTTATATACTCTATTTTCTGTAAGTATATTCTATACAGCATATTAAAATTTATATCTAATAACTACTCCCACAAAAAAAACTTCAAAAATTCAACTCCTTTCTGCCACCAGCCACTGCTGCTGGCCAATGTCCCATCTAGTTTCCACTTATAGTGCCACAATCCTAGATTAATGAAGCCATTCTGATAAGGACAGTTTTTTGTGTTTTTTTTTTTTCAATTTTGAAAAACCACAGATCAGGAAATACCTGAAATTCAATTTTAGAATCCGAGTTGTCACATCATCTTCAGGATGTTTTCTTATTTTTAATGCCATGTGACAATAAAGGATAACCACAATTTTTATATAAATAATATTTCTGTTAAAATTCTGATCTCAACTTAGCTATTGTTAGTTTACAAATAAAAAGATAGATATCATAAATTAGGGTAAGCAAAGCATGCAAATCTAAAGAATCTATATCTGAATTCCTAGATTAGCATTAAAACCAATCACCGCAACAAATACCTCAACAGTATGCCTTGTGTGCAGAAAGGAAGCGATACTGAACATTCAATGCCACAACTGTAAGGTTTTCGGAGAAGCACCTGTGGCAGTTTCAGCAGTTTCTATATGGAATGCTCCCCCTTTCTAGGATTACTTGAAAAAATCAAGTCAATTCGAATTACGTAGCTGTAAAACATTGACATGTGTAGTTTTTACAGATTCAGAATCTTCTGTGTGATTTAAAACGGGCAATGGTTCATAAAACAGGAAACTTAAATAATAAGGGATCACATATTTGCAGGCAACATTTGGATTAAAGATACAAACACACACATGAGGTGCAGAAGCACATTTACTGAGCTTAAGCCACTGTTGTGTGACCACCTCAACCATGAGCGACTGCTCTAAAACACTGCCTTTTAAATTACCTTCAGTAATTTTTTAGCATGAAGCCAATTTAAATATGTCAATATTTCAACAAAAGTTTAACAGTATGGACTAAAAACCATCAACTCACGATTCTGGTTACTTTAAAATTTGGTATGCTGTATCTCAAATACATTAGTAACTATTCCTAGATGGAAATAAGCAAATACATGGAATCATTAAAAAAAGAAACATTACTAAATGTCCATTTGTACAGACAAAACATTAGCAAACATCTAAAATTTCTTCAGTAAAAGAAATTTTAACCCTTTGGTATCCAAACTCTTATATAATTATGAAGACTTTCTTAAATATATTCTTCAGTTAACAATAGGAAGAAACTTTTCTTTTAAAAGTTTCTACCTGAATAAATTTGGTGCCAAGTTTTCATTTCAAGTTCAATATTACTGAGGATAGTTTTACATTGTAACTGAACCATGATTATGTTTGCATACATTAAAATACAAAAACATCATTCAAGGAGTTGGATGTAATATTTAACATGCTCTCACTATAATTTAGCAAGGATTTGGATTTAGAAATCATTGGTTTTACTTGAATGCACTATAAAAGCAGTGGTTACACTAATATTAAAGCCTATACATTATACAAGCTGTATGAAATATAATCAAAATTTTAAACTCAAATTTGTCAATAACTCTGGAATACCATCAGCCCACCATCTGCTCCTGTCTGGCAGGCAAACTTCAATAGCTACCATTCCGAAACACTTTAATAAGAAGAATAACCAGGAAACAGTAAGATCACAGAAGTTTGCTACAGTGGTGATTAGGTAAAAGAGGCAAATACCAGGATGTAAGGATGACTAGAATTCAGAGACTCTAAAATCAGAAAATACTAATTCAGAGTCTTAATTCTGATGAATTTCATAACTAGACTATTATTCTAAAGGGTAAACGAAGACATAAATTTCCAAAATGAGTGGCTAATAAAGTAAACCTGGGTTACATTTTGCCAAGGGCCAAAAGTTGCAAATGAATTTCTAACCCTAATATTAAATATGCTCATTATCTGTATTTGCCATAATGAAAATCTGGCTTCTAGAAAGATCTATAGTAAGCAAATAAAGGTGGGTCACAAATGCCACCAATATATTAATAAACCAACTAAATTGGTTTAGTTTGGCTTAAAAATTTCTAAAAGTTCAGTAGCATTCTTTATAACAGTAAGTCCATTAACATCACATTCTAAGCTTTTGTTATTACAGCCTACTGTGTCTGTTTTCTAAACTAGGCAAGAAAGACTTTTCTAGAGTAAGTCACTGAATTTGCTTATATAAGGCTATATATAGATGCTTCTCCAGCTCACTAATGATAGTTAAGTTTCTCTTGGGATCAAAATAATTAAGTTAAAATATATTACTATGTAGCCCACTTGATATCTAGTTACCACAGAATAAACGGCTGCTAAGGAAATCCTCTCCTACAGAAGGGTATGAGACTTTGTGATTAAATACTAGCATCTATATGTTCATCTGTGTATGTGGTATTAAGATGGACTAGCAAATTTGCCTGACATGCAAGTAATTCTGGTTTCACTCTAAATCCAGCTAAGTCTCTGTATTTCTATTCAGTGGCATAAAGCTATTTTAAAATCTGGTTGATATGGAAACATTCTCTACTTTATCTCTCAAGAAAATAAAGATAAAGAAGTAGGCAAAATTAACTGGTACCAAGTTACTAAAAGTAAAGCTAATCCAAGGCTCAAAAGCTGCTATTTACAATGTTAGTAGTAAAAAGCTCTAAGTATCAGCAGATAGCAAGTTTTCAACAATCTTTTTCCAAAATCACATTAAGACTTAACCTTATGCTGTTATTTATTCGATGATCCAAAGGAAAAATGAGGTGACGACTTTTTCGTGTTAGTATATGCCCTTCTTCCCATCAAAACCCTGAGGGGGAAACAAGCAGTGTTCAAATACTGGCTGTGATGGAAAAACTTAACTATACCACCCAAGCAAGATGAAAGGTGGAGAAAACACACTTACTGAAAACTCCAGGCTTAGACACAGAAGTATAGATCCTTTAAAGTACACAAACATTTAGTTTGGTCACAGAACTGAGATTTAATCCTGTGTATTTTAATTTTTAGAAGTAAATAATGGCAAATAATGACCATCCTATAAGCCAGAAATAGAACTTCACATAGAAAAAAAAACTTGGCACCAAAACTCAAGATTTAAAATAAGAAAAGAAAAAGAAAGTCCATTAACATACTCACGTGTGGTGCTAGAAAATTTAATACGATGCACAGCAGCTGAAATGCGTTATCTTACAGATGCAACCTACATTAACAAGTAAGTTATGTAACAAACCATTCTAGCCACAGATACTTAAGTGTACTTGCCCTCCTCATCTACCTGATGTCCAAAAAAAAAATCACAATTTAAGACTTTGGCCACTTTATGTCACAGAGATATGAAAAGCAAAGCAGGAATTAAGAGCAAAATTATTAATTTAAAAATACTAACATAAGGCAGCTTTTAATCTATTCACAAGAAAGGAAAAATTTATATTTCCTCCTAAATATTATAGCATGTAATGAAGAATAATTCAGTCCATTCTGAACAGGAAAAAATACGTAACTTTAAATAAGCTGATCTTTAAAAAAAAAAAGGAGGGGGGTGTATTTTTTGCTAGGACTACACTTTACCATATGAGTAGCATTATAAGGGAACAAATAAAAAAGACCTAAATACCATTATTTGGGGGATTCAAACTTTATTATGTTGGTAAGACTAAAAGGGGTAAATTATAAAAATATGCAGAACAGATATCAAGAAGCAATTTACAACTTAAATTACTGGCAAAACTGATATTTTATCTGTATGTTAAAACTAAGTAACCACATAGGCAATAGCAATAAATTAATTACAATTACTTATGCTTTATCCCCAGGCCAAAGACTTATAATTTTAAGAATTGCTTTTGGCTAGGTAGCTCAGGTTAAATCTCTCTTCTAAAAAAATCTGAAAGCTCAGTCCAGGGAAGTCACCATAATGCAGGGTCTTGAGGGGTGGCTCTTATACTGAGAAGGAAAAACAGACTGGCACCTGAGGCCATCTCAGCCACACCTGGTAGAAAAGAGACACTTGAGGGCCCTGTAACCAAGGACAGAATTGTAAATAAAAATTCTCATTTTTAAAAAGACACCTTCTAAAAAAGGACATTGTGATAGATATTTATTGGCTCAAAGGATTAAGCTATCCATTAAAATGAATGAAACTAACATCTTTGTAATGAAATGCTCAGGACCAATTAGAGTATTATTTAGAAAAATAAGTCATTAAAAAATCAACTAATTATTTCAATAAATGACAATTAAGCAATTTAATCAATTATGTTACATATGACTCTGTATTTTACAATCAAAGCTTCTGTTATTAAAGATTTGTTTTTAATCTAAATACAGCTAAGAAAAATGCTTATGTCACTTTGCTGTAAAGCAACCCATTGAGAATTCTCTTAATATTCTCATAATATATAATATGTATTCATATTATCAGTTCTTTTTACATTACCTTATGCCATAGCTAGATATGAAGTCACCAGGGTCCCTGCAATGTAGCAGTAGATATAGCCATATTTATAACACTATGTCACTATATAATAAAGGATCCAAGCCCAATCTAATGATTAATCTTGCCAATAAACTTAATGAAACAGAAGCTAAGAGACTAATGACAGCCTCTGGTACTTAGACATGCCTTGTATTAACTTCTATGGTCTTGCTGTCCAGGATCTATTTTCAATATTTATTATAATACAGAGTCAAAGCAATGAAATGGAAACCAAAGGGTTAAACTAAGTTAGTTTTGTGGGTTTTACTTCTCGCAATGTCTAAATTTTCACATTTCCAATTAGAAAATGTGGTTTATAATTAATCATTATGAATCATTCATAACACTTAAGGTAAAACAAAAAAGCTGGTATTATCAGTTATTTTGGTTATTACAGCTCTATAGCTTACACTCAACATTTAAGGGTGAAAACCGCATCCATTTTGTTAATGCTGTGAACTGCAGAAGAAAAATTTTTATAAAATAAATTTTTAAGAGAAAGTTAAAACACATGAATTTAACACCTAAAATAAACGTATAATGCCATGGCTAGCTAATGTCTGCATACAAGATCCCATTTCTAAATTAAAAGACTTAAACATTAAGATTGTTCTATCAAATTATAATCTAGTTGATGTAAACTGGGCTAAAACAAAGACATTCTAGAACAACGCATCAGTATCAGAAACTCACAGCAAGTTTGAAGTCTTTAATGTACATAGTCATATCTTCCTAGGAGCTATAAATCATTAAGTCGTAACAGGCTTTAAACATCATGTTCTCATATCTGCTAAGGTGAGGAAATCAAAACGTAGAAAAGCTAACTGTCTTCAAGAATTTTTTGAGCCAAAGAGGCCTGAAAAGATATTTTAATTCAAGCCAAGCTTCTTGTTTTGAAATTAAAACTTGGCAAAGAAAAGTCTGAAGACTCGCCCATGGTGACACAACTAGTTAGTGGCAGAGTCAATGATGCCAAGTTCCAAATCTAATTAGTTAACTGTTTTTTCCATCCAAATACTCTCTCTCATGACAAGAATTCAGAGGCTGCTGTGAAATTAAGCCCCCTTCTGCTATTGGTCAATTTATGCCACACCACTGTCCTCACTAACACCAATTAGTCTAAAAGGCAATCTTACATTACTAATTTTAAAAACAAAGTTTTAGGACTTTTGCTTGCTCTAAGTACTGTCTTTAAACACAACATCCTTGACTACATCTTTACTTGGGAAGAATAAACGAAGACACTTACTCGATGTAAGCCCCATTCGCCACAAGGGCACTGACGCATTCCAGGCTCCCAGAGCGAGCCGCCTTGTGAATGGGAGTTTCACCCTCACAATCCTGAAACAAAAAAAAGCAACACATAAACACTCAGACCTAACAAAACTTCTGCCATTTTAAATTAAAATAATTAACATAGGCCAAAGATGACCTCATCCATCTTTGAAATATAACACTGTAGTAAGCAGGATTTAAAGCAGAACACAGAAATCTCTACATGGAGAGATGATAAAGCCAGCCAGGGAATGTTTAGCTAAGGTCAATGACCAAGCATCTTGGGGCCCCTCCAGTAGCAAGCAGATGCTCTCAATGGGATTCACAAACCATTTTATGGTAGATCTTAGCACAAATGTGTTGTACATTAACCCAAAATAATTATAACAAATTTAAAAAAAGACACCTCACATTAAAATAGTAATGGAGGCCAAGAGATAGCACATAACAGCTACCATATGGCCTGATCCACCCATGTTCCTTTGTGCCTACCACAACCCTAACCTGAGTCAACGGCACCAACGTATCGCTTGAATTTTATATTTTGAACTAGAATTGGGAACACATTTTACACAAGATGGTTTGGCAAAGAGAAGGGAGAACACCACAAAGGTCAAACACAGGAAGCTCTGCATAAGAATAGGATTTATGCTTTAGAACTCCATGATGGAGGTGGCAGGAAAGACGAAACACAGGCACAAGGAAGTGAACAGACCCAGGGAAACTACTGCGGAGCCTAAAGTCATCTAAAAAAAAGCTTACACTGTCAGGTAAGTAAGAGACAAACAGAGCAAATGTAATCAAAGGTACAAGTCATCAAGAGAAGAAAATCATTTCTGTTAAAAAAATTAAGAATTTGTGGCTGTGAGTTCTGAGGGCTCAGTAGCCATCACACTTCAAAGCCACCACAAGCTGGACTTGGCAGCAGGCGACCACCACATAATCAAGGGATAAAGGTAAAAAGCAGGAGTGGGGCAAGTGTGGCTGGTGTGTGACACCAGAAAACAGTTCAGTCAACATTCAGTAAATATCTTGGCTCCTTCACCAGTGCATTAACTCACTGGAGTTTTAAAGCTGGGGTGGGGGCCACTCGAAAACAAACAGTGGTAGATTAATTTACAGAAAAAACAGAGTAGGAAAGGCTCCACTGCTTAGCAGGGAGCCTTTATTTAAACAGGGGTCTATACAACTCTAAACAGAAAAATCTCATTTTTGAAGAAAGAGAAACACAGAAAACCATGTGGCTATGCAGAAAAACTATTTATTGAACTCAGATTTTTAAAAAAGCAAAAACCTAGCCCTACCCTCCCCAAAAGGAGAGGACAAAGAAGCAGTACAAAATAAGGACAAATAAAAATTACATTGATATTGCCAGGAAAACTAAAATTGAGATTTAGATGAGGTTTTTGCTCATCTCCCAAAAAAGTTTTTTTTAAAGCTATCCTCAGAATAAGATGAAATAAATAAAGGGTTTGTTACCTTGGGATAGTAACAAATGACAAAGAAAAATCAAAACTACCCAGCTCCTGTTTAATGTTATACAAGGAGAACAATCTTTAAAAGCAGAACACACAGGACACCGGGAACGCATGCACACAGAGCAAAGACCACATGAGGACACGATGAGGCAGCAGCCAACTACAAGCTCTGGAGAGATGCCTCAGAAGAATCAAACCTGCTGACACCTTGATCTTGAATTTTTAGCCTCCAGAATGGTGAAAAAATAGATTTCCGTCATTTTTATTTTTTAAAAAGAGGGTAGAACTCACCCTGTTTAAAGAAATTTGCCACCAAAAGGTTCCAAGAGTAAGAGCTATGTGAAGGGTATCCACGTCTTCAGCTCAGACTAGTCATCTCTAAACTATGGCAAAGTCTGGTTGATAAAAGGACTGAGAGTGGTGCTAGAAATCTGAAGATAGGTCAGGCACCTTGATTTTTAATAAAGGTGTCTGTCTAATCTAGATACTACAAACTAAAGGCAACATCAAATGCCAGCTAAAATCTAGAAGAGGTATTAAAGAGAAGGCTTGCAAATACTTACCTAGGCTAGTCAATACAGACTCTAAAAATAAATCACATGAAAGTTGACTTCATTTCCTCTTGGGGAAATCCAGATACTGAGGCTGCAGAAAGCACATTTGCGTTTCAGTAACCACCTAGGCTCACCTAAGAGATGGCCAGTCTGTAATATTCACCTTGAGGAAAATGAACTTAGAACTGTTAGCAGCTAACATGCCAAAACATTAACAGACTAGAAGATGAGTTTGCTATGTCAAGTTCAAAAAAATTAAATGTACATAAGCAATGAAGAATGAGAAAGACCTAAATCTGGCTTTGTATGAGTTTATATAGAGAAATGAGAGAAACTGATTACCTCAAGATGAGTCAACAGCGTGTTGGGGCAGCTAACAAAAGGGCTATCGTGACTTCAAGGGTCACAGGGTACCCATCACAAGAGAAGTCTGGGGACTGCTCCAAAGCAAACTCTCTATGGATGCTTCTATACCCGGATACCTGTCTTGTGCAACCAAGTCCCTAATAATCTGAACACTTGTGAGCACATGTGTTTCATTTAGGTGAAAAGACATTGAAAACACACCATGAAAAAAGTGGCACAATTATGTTCATGTTTGTATACTTAATTTTAAATCCCAAGTCTGTGCATCACTTACTCTTCCCACTTAGTAAATAACCCTTAGCTACTTATCTGCATCCAGTCATCATCCCTAACTTGTATCTAAAGCAACATTAACTTACTTGAGAGCTGACTTAATAGCCCTGTTTTTGCTAGCATGAATGTGTTTTCTTAAATAATTATCTGCGGGAATGAAGCTAAGGCAGCTGTGAGCAGGGAACCAGGAAACTTGGACTCCAGGCCTGGCTCCTTTAATTACCATCCATAACCCTGGGCAAATCACCCTGGACACAGTTGATTACCTTGAGTCACATAATAGTCACCTATAAAGCACTCTTATAAACACAAAGCATTGCTATAGAAAGGGCCTATTACCCACAAATAATTGAAGAAACAAATTCCAGTTTGCTCTCAGGTAAAGATATCAAACTCTAAGGTCTTAATTTAAAACATTACCATGTGCATAATTATAACTAGAAAAAGAAAAAAACAAAAGCAAACAGTCAATCACCTGTTTGTTAATGTTGGCTCCAGCTTGAATCAGCCAGACTAGGCACTGAGGATGTCCTCCAAAAGCAGCAATATGGGCTGGTGTCTGGGAGTACCGCGTGGTGGAGACGTTGAGTGTGGCTCCAGCTCTCACCAACTGTATTAAACACTCCAACTTCAAAAATAGGAGGGGGATGGAAATATGCAGACATGTCAGTTTACTATTAAATATTACACAAATAGCCTAAATTCTATAATGGTGATAAATGGCATTTTTGTTACTAATTTTTTTAAGAGAACAAAATTAAGTCCTTCCTTCCCCGATACCTTGCAAGTTTTAAAAGGCATTTAAAAGAACATTTCTCCTTGTCCTTATAAAAAAGTTGGCACACAGGAATAGAAAGAAATGCAGAAAGTCTAATACTATACAGATTTAAATATTTTGGTTTCCCTACATTGAATAAACCCCAATCAGAAAAGATTAGAGTGCATTATTCAAAGCCTTTACCAAAACTGGTTTTTTTGCACATACTATTCAACACAAAGAAAATGTTAAAGTAATTCATAGGTTATGAAACTTTTCTGTAGTCACAGTAAACTATAGTCAAAGACTGTTTACTGTGCACAACTGCACACTTTTATACAAGCCAGTACTGAATATTCATTCATTATCCAATATTCAATTGAGGCCCCTTCTCCATATTATTTTCTTAGTCTTTTAAAACTGATAGAAAACAAAGCTATGCAAAAAAAGGCCTGCAGCACAGCTGAGCTCTGCACCTTACAGGTGACTAACAAAAAGACTGGCAAGACAAGATTTTGTAGCCAGGTATCAATACTATGCTAGCCTCTGGCTAACAGAATTCATTTCCTTCAACAATGCCAGTGCCTACCATTTTGTCAAGCAATTGCTCAGCTCCACATGTTCTCTGGTGCTGGCCTGCCTATTTTCCCTCCTGGTTTACAAAGCATCTAGTGAAAGAGCAGGAACTGTGAGCAATTCTCCAAGAGGAGAGACCGTACTTGAGAAAAGATATCTGACACTCCCATCCTTATCCACCTCTTTAGTACTTTAAGCCTTTCTTTGCAAAGGATAGATCAATAAACACTTTTGTGAAATGAACTCACAGTTGGAATACACACATTTCAAACATGGTATGTCTTCAACAAACTTGAACCTAGGAGTGAAGGCTGATGAGACAACTTTTGTATATTTTGATTTACTGCCTTTATTAATTGACTGAGTGAAAAATGAACAGATTTTAAAATCAATAAAAATGAAACAAAGATGGAAATCACTTTGTATGCCAAAATGGTTAGTCTTTAACATCAACTGAGAGCTCACCAGACTTAAATATGTTACACATTGGTTTAATTTAGGAAACTGGGTTTGGAATTCTGAAAAGATACTGTTCAAGAGTGTATTTTATAAAAGCAAGGTGTAATTATAGGTTTTAAATAATGTTTAGTCCTCTGGGAACAAATAAGCCTCACAAACGATTAGGTAACTTGTGCACCATTGGCACATTTCTAAGAACACAAGCCTGAACCTATATACAAAGAGGGCAACCGCTGGCAAGGTGGGACGAAAGCCTGTCCTGGGAAGCTGTAGCCCTGAGTCCCGGCCTAATTTCTGCTCTGCCAGCTTTTTCTCACAGATGGGCATGGACAGGAGAGACAGGGGGGTTTCTAAGGCCCCTTCTGTACCTGAGACCATACAGACCTAATGATTAAAGACAGTCGAAAACAATAAAGGAAATGCCTCTACTAAAAACATTTGGTCTCCAAGGTAAATCTACTACTCAAATTCCTCAGAGATAGAGACTTTTTTTTTTTGAGACAGAGTGTTGCCCAGGGTAGAGTGCCATGGCATCAGCCTAGCTCACAGCAACCTCAAACTCCTGGGCTCAAGGGATCCTTCTGCCTCAGTCTCCTGAGTAGCTGGGACTACAGGCATGCGCCACCATGCCCGGCTAAATTTTTTCTATATAGTTTAGTTGGCCAATTAATTTCTTTCTATTTTTAGTAGAGACCGGTTCTCACTCTTGCTCAGGCTGGTTTCAAACTCCTGACCTTGAGCGATTGCCCGTTTCGGCCTCCCAGAGTGCTAGGATTTACAGGCGTGAGCCACCGCGCCCTGCCCGAGATAGAGACTTTCTCAAAGTTATTTTAGTTGGTTTCTTTAAAAAAATTCTGGTAAAATACACACAAAATCTGCAATTTTAAAGTAGTTATGGCAATTTTTATCCTCAGAGATAATTGGAAGCATCCCTGGGTTGATAAGTATTTTAAGTGAACATTTGTAATGAGGCTTTAAGCAGTCTACAGATTGTGCACTGATTATCATGATACTGTGTCATCCTCAACCAGGGTAGAGGAGGAAACCAACCATGGAGGGAGTCTGCTCAAAAAATAAAAGCAGTCCTTGATTGTAAGAAGACTGTTTTCTCCCCGAAACACAGGGACAGAAAAGATGTCGAGGACCAATGCTTTCAGTTTCCTAAAGCTTAATGTAAAAATAAACCAGAGCAAGAGGCTAGTCTGATTACTCAGTAATCCTCAGATTACTGACTGCCTTGGGAAATCTATTCAAGGCTAGAGGCAGAAGGGCAGCAAAGAGAGTGCTTTAACTTTTGTTTGTTAGGAAACTGATTTCCCATGGGCACTCGTTTTCTGCAGCTGGTACTGGAATAGCACAACTTTAGACAGAGCTGGGGGATCCAACAGCCCTTGAGGGTTGATTAACTTGTTGGCCCCATCCTCACTGCAAAACTGCCTTTCATTTCTTAAGTCTCTGACTTTTCTATTTTACAAGGAAAATCAGGAACTGTTGCCCAAAAGATACAAGGATGCAGTGATGCAGCACTAGGGACAGCAAGGCACCTGAAGCTGCTTCTGCTGGTACAAGAATCTCCCATATATTTCAGCAAAACCATTTCTTTATTTCAACCTAACCTCATTTATGAGGGAAAACATTTATAAATGTTACTGAATTTGGGAAAATTAAAAAAGGTTAATCATTAAAGTGGATCATTTTTTAAATGCATGGTAAACTCAGTTTAAGACAACTACTTCTCTGAGCAAATACCCCAATCTACTTCACAGATGAGGAAACTAGTTATCTAACCTTTTTGAAACTTAAAATAGCACTATTTTCCCCCAAAACTTTCAATTAAAGAAGCTGAAGGCAAATGTAAATGCGCCAGAGGAAGATGATGTTGCTTAATTTTTTTGTTTGTTTGTTTTGGTGACATCTCGCTGTCTCCCAGGCTGGAGTGTATTGACGTCATCATAGCTCACCCCAGCCTCCAACTCCTGGGCTCAAATGACCCTCCAGCCTCAGCCTCTCGAATAGCTCGGCCTATAGACATAAGCCACCGCGCCAGCTAACTTTCCTTTTTTGTAGAGACGGAGTCTCGCTGTGTTGCCCAGGCTGGCCTCAAGCGATCCTCCCACCTCGGCCTCCCAAAGTGGGATTACAGGCAAGAGCTAGAGTACCGGCCAATGCTACTTAATCTAGCCACTTTCACAGTAATTTAGAGCCGAGACAAATACAACTACTAATTTTACTACACCTGCGCAAGCTAAGAATTTTAAAAACAAATATGTGACTTTCTACGCCCTAAAAACATGGAAAAGCGTCAACATTCCACTTACACGACCATCTGGGGACTTCCCAATCTACTCAGGTCAGTTAGTCCACAACTGAAACCAGCTCAAATACCACCTGCAGCTAAAAGCGAAGCTGCTGCAGGGTAGAAGCGGAAAGGACAGTTGTCGCGGCCGGCTCGCCCCTCGAGGCTACGGGTAGCGGGAAGCCTCCGAGACACCTGGCTCTCTCGAGGGCTCAGCGCCTCCCCCGGGACTCTTGCCCAGGCCAGCGCCGCGCCCCACGGCCCTGCTCGAGCCCCCGTGCCAGGCGCCAGCAAGCCGGCCAGACTGCAGAGCCGAGTCTCCCGGGGCCCACCCCGCGGGAAACGTGCACAGCCCAGCAGTCGCCGCACATGCGCCCTGGGCCCCACCGGCCGCCCACCGCGCTTCCGCCCCGCGTTCCCGGCACGCCACGCGCCCACCCTATACCAGGTCCCGAACCACTCGCCGCCGCACATGCGCCTTAGGCCTCTCCGGCGCCTGTGGCGCCGACCCCGCTTCCGCCCAGCGCTCCCGGCACGCCCCGCCCCCCAGCCCCTGCCTTCCCGACCCCCAACTGGAAAGCCGTGGAAAATGGCGCCTTAAAGCGCCCGCGCCCACCTTGCCGAAGTGCGCGGCCCAGTGCACGGGCGTCCAGCCATAGAAGGAGTCCTCGGCGGCCAGATGGGTGCGCGGCGTCTGCTGCAGCAGCGAACAGAGGGCGACCAGGTCCCCGTCGCGGCAGGCACGGTGCAGCGGGAAGCGGAGCGAAAGCAGCTCCTCGCTGGAGAAGCCTGCCTCCACGCCCGCGCCCGCTCCCGCCGCCGACATGGTCCGTCACCGGAGAGCGCGAGGCTAGCGGGCCGAGAGAACGCGCGGGTGAGGAGCTGAGAGGCCGCAGCCGCCCGAACACAAAGGAGCAAGAGCTGCAGCGCCGCCGCGTTCCACAGGCTGCCGAGCGGAGCGCGTACTGAGGGACGGGGCGGGGCCTGGAGCGCCGGGGCGGGGCCCGGAGCGGCCAGAGCGGGGGGCGGGGCCTGGCTAGGGCCTATTCCTGGGGCCGCCAGGGCGGGGGCGGGGCGGCGGGGCATAAGCCAGGGCCGGGACCAGACGGGGCCGACGCCCCGAGCGGCCAGGACAGGGGGCGGGGCCTGGCTAGGGCCTATGCCTGGGGCCGCCAGGGCGGGGGGTGGGGTCCGGGGCAGCGGGGCGGGGCCTGGGCAGGAGGCGGAACCTGGCTAGGGCCTAGGCCCGGGGGCGGGGCCTGGGCAGGAGGCGGGGCCTGGGCAGAAGGCTGCTGGAGCGGGGCTTCGGCCGCGTCTAGGTTCCAGGCTCCTGGGCGGGCAGTGGCCTGCCCAGCCGGATGAGGAAGGTCGGGCTGCGCGAACCTTCCCGAGAGAGAAAGCCCTTCCCTTCAACGAGAACGAGGCTTTCCGAGTTGCACGTTGCTGGGGTTCTGCGCTACTCCCCGCCCCGCGAGCAGGTGGGACTGCCGGGTCCGTGAGGTCCGCTCGGCAGCGCGCCTTGGATTCCTGCAATTAATATTTATTGGGCGCCTGCGGGCAGCAGAGCTTCTCATTAAAAACCTGAAAACCAACAAGCCCTAGTTTCTTTACAGAGCAGGACAAATGATTCGGCTTTATCTCCTAATTAGGAACACCTGCCTCGTAACCAAGCACAACTTTAAAAGCTTAGTCATAAGACCAGACAGCCAAAAATGAAAGGCTTTTTATTGAGAAGTATGTTACTGTAAGGAAATATTAAATTCCTTGTTTCAAATGATAGAATGTCATGGTCGTTTTTAAATAGTTTGTTTCTGATTTTGAAAACCATCAATCATTTCACTGTCAATAACTACTATTAATGTTTATGAATATTTTCTTTCCTTACAAATATATGGTCTTCTAATCACATTTTGTTTTATTTGTATAAATTGTTTTTCCTTGTGTTTATCTCTTTTCCTTTTGCAAAATTCTGCATCACAGACATTCAACTTTAAAGTAATGAGATGTCTAGGGAAATACTGATGCATAGGAAAGCATATTGCAGCATTAGTTAATAAAGCCAGAAATTGGAAACTTAACAAAGGGAAATTGTTACGTAATAGTGTAAACATACAACACAGCCATCTATTCATACAACAGAACATTTGTCAAGTACAATGGAGAATGAAACAGATGCTGAGAAATGCTCTAGATATTATCAGAGAAGCAGCAAATATTTCAATTTATTGAGCAATTACTAATTAATGGGAAATGTGAATGAGACATAGAATCTATCTTCTCTCAAGGAGTTTACTAGATGTGACAAGAAAAAACATTTTAATAGTTTAAGCAATACTTTTTGTTTGGACCAAAAGAATAGGCTATAAACTCATTTCAAGCCTTGTCCACTCTATAATTTAATCATTTTTCTTTGCACATTTCCAGTTTTAATCTAGTTATCTCTTTAAGACATATCCTCTGGTAATGACCTCCACCCTTCTTAGAAGAGAGGTGCAAAAGGACATAAGCATTCTTATGTCTTGTCATCCACAATAATGAGAGGGAGATGACTCTTTAGGCTGCGATCTGGGAATGGTGAAACAGAGACACAGATAAGCTTGGGAGCTTGCCCAAGGACAAATTGCATGCCTGTGGCAGAGCTTAGAATAATATCCAGACCTAGTTTCCAACCCACTGTTAGATATATTTTTTTTAACCTTGGATTTTATTTTGCAAAAAGAGTTTTTAAGGCCTGGAAAATAAAATAGGTTATGGTGATAGGATACTTAATGTCCATCTTTACTCATTTAAGATGACTCTGGTTTTTTAGGATTATTTAGACTATATGCGTATTATGTAGCCATACAGAAATAGGCCAACATACATATATATGGTGATGGATCCCCAAAATACGTCTTATGAAAATTGTGGGCATGAGAATTGTGAACAGGGTGGTATCTACTCCCAAATGCCAACGTTCCAATTGGGTGATCTCCCAAGTTTTGCCCAACTCTTATAATCATTATTAATTACAGATTTTCTTTAGGACTCTTGTTTCTAAAAAGCTCTAGGGAGAAGGAAAAAAAGTAGATTCATAATTAAGATCTTTTGTCTTTTATTTGATAAAACAACCATAAAAAAGCAAACTTAGGTATTTGAACATATGACTCAAATACATAAACAGGGTGTGGCATGGTGATTTGCACCTGTAATCCCAGCACATTTGGAGGTTGAGGTGGGAGGATTGCTTGAGGCCAGGAGTTCAAGACCAGCCTGGGCAACATAGCAAGACCCTGTCTCTACAAAAGGTTAAAAAAAAAATTAGCCAGGCATGGTAGCACATTCCAGTAGTCCCAGTTACTTAGGAGGTTGAGGTGGGAGGATTGATTGGGCCCAGGAGTTTGAGGCTGCAGTGAGCTATGACCACATCCCTGCACTCTAGTCTGGTGACAGAACAAGACTCTGTCTCTAAAAAAAAAGAAGAGAGAAAGAAAAAAGAGAGAAATGAGGAAGACTGGAAGAAGATTCAAACCTCAAAATATTAAAAAATAAAAAACCCTAAAACAAAACAAAACAAAATCCTGCCTTTAGGATTGGACTTGTATTTTTGAAAAGAGGATTGCATTGTGTGAGGAATTGCTCAAGTGGGGCTGGGCTCAGTTGCATGAATGGCACAGTCACTGACGCTCGGTGTCCATACCTGCGACCGACATTGGTGGAGTGTCTTTTGAGTACTAGTATTACACTAGGATGGTGTAATACTCCTGGATTGGAGAGCAATACAGTGGGATTGGAGAGGAAGACAGGTCCCAGATTATTTCCCATAGTAAGTGTATCATGCTAAGGGTTCTTTTTTAATTTCAAAAAGTGTTGGGAACTAGTGAGGGAGTTTGTGGTGCCAGTTAAGGAGGCAGTGAAGATGTGGGTGGAGGGAGGGTGTCTGGCTCTGGGGTTGGGGTGGGGGAGCCCGCTCTGCTGACACCTCGGCCTGGACTCATTTGGGACCAGAGTCTCCTGTTCTCTCCCTGTCCCCGCTCCCCACCCACACCTCACCACACTGGCAGATCTATATTTGAAAAGGCAAATCTGTTTTCAGTTTGACATAAGAACAGTTTCCCAAACTTCAGCATTCAGATACTACCTTTCTGTGGATTTTCACCACCTCTGTGTGGATTTTTGTATCTACATGGACTCTACATAGGATTGATATTTTTCTTAAAACAGATTCACTTTTTGAAACTTACCAACTTTATTCACACCCTCTTCATTAACCAAACATTAGTGAGCTTATAGTGCTAGTTATGTTTCTTCCCTACCCACCTAAACAAATACATAGCAAGATACAGTTTGTTCCCAGGACTTCCCGATTGGCTGCTGTCATCTGTGGTGCTCTGACAGCTTTGGAAAACGCCCCAGAGGAGCGAAGCGGCACATCTGAACCTGCCGGGAGGTGTCTCCACAGCAGGGCCTCCCACCTCCCTGTGGACTTCCTGCTATGGCTGCAGGGCTGTCGGTTAGTCCATCGCATCCTCGAAACTAAGGCTGCTTCTGCCTGGAATTTTTCTCCCTGCCCCGCCCCCCAGCATCCACTCCCTCTGTTCTGAGTTGAATTGTGTCCCCCAAATTCATGTGTTGAAGTCCTAACCCCTAGTTCCTCAGAGTGTGGCTTTATTTGGAAATAGGGTCATTGCAGATATAACTAGTTGAAATGCGGTCACGCTGGAATACAGTGGGCCCCTCATCCAGTGTGCCTGGTGTCCTTATAAAAAGAGGAGGTTTGAACACACACCTGCACACCATGTGAAAACGCAGTCAGAGCTGGGGCTGATGCGCCTACATGCCAAGGAACGCTCAAGACTGTGGGCAAACTGCCAGAGCTGGGGAAGGCCTGGGGCAGACCCTCCCTCGAAGTCCCAGAGGGACCCACCTCCATCTTGGCCTTCCAGCCTCCAGAACGGTGAGACAATAAATCTCTATTGTTTAAGCCACCCAGTGTATAATATTTATCACAGCAGCTCCAGCAAAGAACACACTGTCCCTGCCTGGGTCCACCCCTCTCACCCGAGGCTGGGCCTAGCGTCCCCTGGATCCCCCAGGGTGGCCCCACTCCCTGCACCTCCTTTCAAAAGCCCTTACGCCTTTCAGGACTGGAGCTGTCTTCCCTCCAGGCAGACCCCGAGGGCTTTAAAACTGTCTAGAATTTTAGTGTCCTGTCATCTCCAAATGAAAAAATTTAAAAATTGGATAGAAAAATGTTACTCATTTTTAATCATGAAAGAAATTGATTAAAAGAAATCCTGGCTGTGCAGGGGCATGCCTGAGACTGCACCCTGTACTCTAGACTCTGGCTGATTAGAAACTGCCAGAGCTTTGCTTCTGGCTCAGAATATGGGGGTGGTGGGTGGTCTTCCTGGCTGCCTCCTCTCTGCCTGGAGGGGAGCTCTCCCCAGGCCCCTCAGGCAGGTGGAAGAACTTACTCTAGAAGTACTTCTGACTCCATGGGGGGTGGTCTGTTGAATAATGTAGTAGATGGTGCTCTCTCTCTGTCTCTCTATCATTACTTGAATGCAGGGCAGTAACCAGACTCTATTAAGTCCTTGATACATATTTGCTGAATGACATGAAGTTGAAGATTGAAATTCAAACCGATTGATAGCTCCTTTTCAGGAAGGGCAGACTTGTAGATGTATCTTGCTTCTGTCTTGTTAAAAGAGTGATTAGCAAAATCACTTTAAATGAGCAAAAGTGATTACCTTTTTTCTTTTTTTGAGACAGAGTCTCACTCAGTTGCCCGGGCTAGTGTACCGTGCCATCAGCCTAGCTCACAGCAACCTCAGACTCCTGGGCTCAAGCAATCCTTCTGCCTCAGCCTCCTGAGTAGCTGGGACTATAGGCATGTGCCACCATGCCTGGCTAATTTTTTCTATATATTTTTAGTTGGCCAATTAATTTCTTTCTATTTTTTTTAGTAGAGACAGGGTCTCGCTCTTGCTCAGGCTGGTTTCGAACTCCTGACCTTGAGTGATCCACTGCCTCGGCCTTCCAGAGTGCTAGGATTACAGGCATGAGCCACTGCGCCTGGCCTCCTTTTTTAAAAACGATGAAAAGGTACTATTAGGCTTAAAGAATTCACTCTCCCCAAACTTCCAACCAAACCTCCTATAAAACCTACCCCTCTCCCCTTGCTAGGGGTGTGTTAGGCAGGTAGCCTTTGCCAGAACCCTCGGCAGATAAAAAGTAATGAAATGCAAAAGGGAAACTTACTTTCCTTATCCCTCCCAGTTGTTTGAAAAGAATTTATTTACTGCCCCCAGAAAAACCCTCTATAAAACGCAAGGCTCTCCCCTTTTCTTTCATGTATGCCTTTTTTGGCCTCCACCCATCTGCACCCAGATGCTCAAAATAAACAGCATTTTGCTACACATGAGGCTTCTCTCTCGGCTCCAGATCTAACAGGTCCCACATTCTACTCTGAAGCAAGGAGGGCTCATCTGCTCTCAGGTGAGGGCAGAATGGAGAGGGATGGAGGGTGAGGGACAGAGGGAGAATAGGAAAGGACAACTCACTGCCTGCCACCTAAAGAGAGAGCCAGCCAGGGAGGGGCTAGTCCTGAGAGGGGCTCCTGGGATGAGGATGACCTCACAGTGGTTTCCTGACATCTTGGTCTTTGAAAGGGCACCCATGCAATCCTTTAAAATGTTTTCAAAGTATTCCTGAATTTCCGCACATCATTACCTTAGAGGACGTCCCTAGTGAGTCGAGTCATTGCTAGATTAAAATGTGCTGCAGCTGATCCACCTGGGGGGTGGGTACTGGACCCCTCTGCAGAGTGGGCCACAAGTTGCTGGTCCCCGAGGCTTCTTCCTCTTCTCCCTCTCAGCCCAGCCACGCTCCCAGGCACAGGCTGACGGCCTCTCCTGGCTGGGCCAGACTCTGAGGCCTGGTGCAATTGAAGGGATTATATCTTCCTCACCCTTGAAATTGCCACTGTTGTATTTATTCCTTAAGAATATTCTAGAAGCAAGCACTTTTAACCTGTTACCTAGGATAAAATAATCTTAACCAATTCATGTTATAACAGGAATTGGGTTGTTGCCTGTTACTACCTAACCACACAGCACTAAGTGAAGGCGGGAGAGCCACGTGGGATTGTTCACAGCTGTCCTGTTCACAGCTGAACTTTGAAGTGTTGCCCCAGTTCTTGGGCTCCTGGCTTGGAAGAATCGCAAACGTTGGCCCGAGAGAGGGAGAGAGATGACAGACACCCAGCAAGTGTGCGTGAAGACGTTATTGTAAGGAAGGTTTAAGGGTGCAAAGCAAAAGTACGTTTCCTAAGGGGAAACGGGTCTGTCTCCAAGAGTGGAGAAGACCTGTCTACTTCCATGTTTTTCCTTTTATATGTTAGTAGTTTAGGTAAATGTTAGTTATAATTATTCATAACTATACGTCACTGTTTTGGAGATTAGATTCTTTCTATGTTTGGACATGACTTAAAGGTTGTGTTCCAGTAATTCTTTCTAGTATATGTATGATGGGGAAAGTTCCATAACTGTTTATGGTGTTTTTCATTCCCTGGTGGTCAGTGTTCCATGGCCTAATTACCCCATTCTTTAAGACTGAAATAACCATTCCCTCTTTATATTTTTCTGCAACCATCTCCTCCTTATTGTTTTTCTATAACTGCTTTCTCTTTCTGTCTTTCTGGTTTCCATTACCTCTCACTTGTGTTTCTGTTCCTAACAGGAACACCAGTGCGTGGGTGGCAAGAAGACACACGTGCTCGAGTCACAATGTGATCTCTGCTTAGAGGACAAATGCTTAGTTGATTGTCTTCTTTTATCCCACTGCATCTAGAACCTTCTACTACCCTTCCTGGTCCTTCCACACTTGAGGGAGGCAGCCAGAAATGGGGAGAGAAGCCAAAGAAGACAGCACAGTTCCGCGGTGGCAGAGGCCCCAGGGATCACTGCTGGGCCCGTTTCACTTCTCACTATGTCAACTTCTCCTTTCCCTGCTTCTGAAGGCTGTATTGATATACATGGAAAGAATACTGTGCAGGTCTCCTTGCTGGACAAAGAGTTTCTTACTCTCTCTGGCTCAGTTTCCTCAATTACTAAAGGAAAACAATATTGTCCTGTGTAGGTGAAAGGTCATGGTCAGGGTCAGATGAGATTATGGATGTTAAAAACGATTTTTAGATTGTGAAGATATTGGCTACTAACTGTTCTCCTGAGTGTCTTTATTAATTTACACTGCCACCAGCAATTTATAGAAATCTCAGTTACCAATTCTTTCGGATATTAGGTATTGCTATTAGATGGTTTGGTTTTTTGAAGGCTAAATTACAGTGGTAATGGCTTCCAGGGACTTTGTTGTCAGAAACTGGCACCCCTCAGAGTGCACACCAGCTCCTGAGAGAGTCCCTTGGTGTCCACTTGGGATCCTCTTGCCCTGCTCCTTCTACTGGTGGCCCCTTGGGAGAGGGCCTCTCCTAGGCCCTGCCATCTGCAGAGGATGCTGCTGCTATGGCATTCTGACCTCTAGCCTGGGATGCGGCTCTCCCCGGCCCCTTTATCCCAAATGCAAGATGGATCCTTCCTCTTAATTCTCCAAAGTGCAGCAGAAAGCAGCGATGACTTTGCCCAACACTTACTGAAGGTTGGGGCATACTGACAAAGACGTACTGTTAGTACTTCACAGAGAATACCTAGGAACTGGTACATGGGCCCAGAGACCCAGAGCTGCTCTTGTCTTTTACATGAAGGCTGCCATGCTTCACCCTAGCCTGCCCCCCTGGGGCAGTGGGCAGAAAAAGAGCCAAATTTAGAGCACTACTTCCTACCACACTCGAAAGTCTGGTTCTTCCTACCACACTCGAAAGTCCAGACTTAAATGTGGATTAGACTTAAATGTGAAAGCAAAATTAAAGAAGATTTAGAAGAAAATATAGCAAAACGGCTTTATGACATCAGAGTAGTGAAGGATTTCTTAACAAGACACATAAAACACAGCCAGAAAAATAGACAAATTTGACTATAATTAATAACTTCACTTTTACAAAAGGTACCATGAACAAATCAAAAGACAAATTGTTTGCAAGTCATTTAACAAATACAGTGACTTGTGGCTTGATGGTAGGGATGTGTTCTGAGGAACTTTCATCATTGTGCAGACATCCTAGAGTGCGCTTAGACAGGCAGTAGAGCCCACTGCACACCTAGGCTGTGTGGCATTGCTCCTGGGCTGCACACCTGGACAGCAGGTTACCAGACTGAATACTGTAGGCAACTGTAACATAATGGAAAGTACTTGTGTATTTAATCATATCTTGACATAGAAAAGGTTCAATAAAAATACAACGTTATAATCTTATAGGACCACTGCAATATGTGGGGTCCATTGTGGACTGAAATGTCCTACGCAACTGTAAAGGGTTTGTATTCAGAATATAAAAAGAATTTCTACGAATCTATAAGAAAAAGATGAACAACAAAGTGGGCAAAGGATATTGACAGGCAATTTACTAGAAGCAAACACAAATGTCTGATAAGCAAGATCCTAACTTCTGTGCTACTGAATGGGTCAGTCCTGCCGGCAGGCAGATCTGCTGTGACCACCCATAGAGGCGCTCTGCCTTAAAACAAGTGCGTCGCTCTGCGCCACGTATAACTTGTCAGGACCATCCATCTCTCTGCTCCCCTTCACAGTTCAACTGCAGAGAATCGTCACAGTTATTGCTCGCAGGCCCCTCAGCCCCTTCCACCTGGCGCCAGTCCCAGCACTCCCAGGGTGTAGCTTGGGTCAGAGTCATCACAGACCTTCAAGTCTGCCAAACCTAGTGATCAATTCTCTATCCTGATCTTATTTAATCTTGTAGGAACATGCAATAAGTTGACCATTTGCTCCTCTTTGACACACTCTGTTCCGGCTTTTGTGACACACCAACTCTTTGGTTTGACCTCTAAATGTCCAAGGACCCCAGGGCTGGGCCTTAGATGCTCAGTTCTGCTGTTTTTTCTTCCTAGGCAAAGTCATTTGATCCCACACCTTGGAGTACTATTTATATGCTGATGATTCCTAAATTTATGCATCTAGCCCTGACCTCTGCTCTGAGTCCCAGACTTGTAAATCCGATGGCTTAGTTAGAATCTGTATTTAGATCTCTTAGAGGCATCTCCACTCATGCTCCAGATGAAATTCTTCACTCACCCTCCACACCTGTCACCCCATCCCACACATACATAGTGTTCTCTTGCTCTGTAAACGGCACCACTCTCCGGCCAGTGGCTGGAGTCCAGCACCCGAGGCGGAGGGGGCGGGCATTGCTTCCTGACTCCTAGGTGCAGGCCGGTCTGCAAGCCCTGGTGGCTCTACCTCCACATGTATCTCGAGTCCACCTCTTCTTTCTCTTTCTACTCCTGGCACCATGATCCATACTCTTATGCTGAAACTAAGGCAATAACCTCTTAATGTTTCCTGGCCAACAGCCAGAGGATCTTTTTATAATGTAAACCTAATAGCACCAGCTTAAAACCTTCCCATGCCTTTTCATCGAACTTGGAACAAAATCCAAACAGCACTGCGACTTGGTGCCCTGATGGGCACTTGCCGATGCTACAGCCCGGCCTGTCAGGTTCTGTCCTGCCTTCACGTGCTCTGGCACGTAGGCCTCTGGCTTCCTGTTCCCGGAACAAGCCCTTGCTCACTGGGAATGCTCCGCCGACTCTCACAGAACACACGGCTTGTCTTTCTGGCCTGCGCTCAAACATCTCTGCAGAAACGTTTTCCCTGAACACCCTCCCCAGGTCGTCCTCTCTAATACCACCCCCACGCCACCCTTACCTCCTTCTAGCTCTTATCCTGGGGTGATCATATTTTTTATGCACTGTCCTGTCCCCCCACCCCCGAATGGGAGCCCCACGTGCCAGAGACAGAACCTCACTCACAGCAGATGCTCAAAATGTGTTATCTAAATTTACAGGGAAGTCGCATCTTCAGGGGTCGGGCTACACATTTTAATAGTTTGCTGCTTGTTTCCCAGTCAAAACCACCCCTACAAATCTTCTTGAATTGTTCGTGAAGGACAGTACACAGCTGTGGGGTCCAATGCAGTAGCCACTGGCCACACGTGGCTTTTGAGCTCTTGAAATGTGGCTAGTGAGGCTGAGGAACTTACTTTTAAATTGTATTCAATTTTAATTTATTTAAATTTGAATTGAGAAACTGAAACCTGATTCAATTATTAGACAAACTTTATGTATGTTTGGAACAATTTAGATATGTGCACCTGTTCTTTCAATTTTCACTGTTATGAAATTTAAATATGGATAAACTATTCTCAATGAAAGTTTAATGCTCCAGTTGAGATATGATATAAAGTATAAAATACACGCTGAATTTCCAAGGCTTAGTGAGAGTAAAAGAATATAAAATGTATCATTAATAATTTCGAATGTTGAATGCATGTTAAAATGGTAGTATTTTGGAATATATTAGGTTACAGAGACTATATTACTCAAATTAATTTCACCTGTTTCTTTTTACTTTGTTTATATGTAGCTAGTGGAAAAGTTTAAGTTATACATATATATCACAAAGTTTATGTATTAGTTTCCACCTGTCATCGGAGACTAATACATATATCATCCATCAATAGATCAATGCAACTAGTTGCTGTCTTTTCCCTTATGGGGACAGACAGTTTCTTTGGTTGAGTACCAGGCTTGACGTAGGACCTATCTTAAAGAAAAAAACAAATGTCTTTAAAGAGTAGAATAATTCCCAGGGTAGGAAATGCTCATGAGAGACTTGTGAAGACAGAGTAACTGAACCAATTGCAGGGCCAGGTCTTCAAACTCCCTGCCCAGCATACACTCCCCTAGCAGAAGGGCATCGGCCTCATCCTCTGCCACTTAAATTCTGTTCTCTGTCTCTTCTTCCCTCCCTCTTTGCTGAGTGTGTACTGTTGAAATCACATCAATAACATGCTCACCTGCTACGTATGCATATGATATAAGTCCACTTTAACAACTTCTTAGTTTAAAATAATAAGTATAATGTAGTCTTTTTTATTTTAAGGGAGTCTTATATCTGCTTATACTTCTCTCTCCCGATAAATAGATCCGGGAAATGATTTTCACCTGAGAGTTTCTGTGTGCTGCAATGTGGAAACACTTGTTTTTTGAACATTTCTATATTGCTTGACTTTTAAAATGAGCAATTTTTTGGTAAAAATAATTGTTCTGGTAACTAAGTCTAGACATTACAGAAATATATGAACTAGAAAGTGAGATGAAAGCCCCTTGTAATTCTACTGCGGAGACAGTTGCATTTGTTGTATATATTTCTATGCAATACATAAATATAAGTACAGGTTGAGCATCCCAAATCTGAAAATCTGAAATCCAAAATTGCTCCCAAATTCAAAACTTTGAGTGCTGACATAATGCTCAAAGGAAATGATCATTGGAGCATTTCAGATTTCGGATTTCCAGATTTGGGATGCTCAACTGGCAAGTATATGTAATGCAAATATTCCAAAATCAAAAAGAAAAATCTGAAATACAAAGCACTTCTGGTCCCAAGCATTTCAGATAAAAGATACTCAACCTGTATATTTGTATATTAGTATACCCATGATTTTTCAAGTAACATGATCATATTACAGACACTGTAACCAGAGTCATTTACTTAGTAAATTTTAGGCAGCTTTCCATGCTGGTAATAGACATCTCTGCTGTTCCTTTTAATAATGCAATATTCCAATGTGTGCTTGTAGCATAATTTATTTACTCATCCTTTATTGATGAAAGCATCTTTTTTTTACAATTATAAGCAATGTTGCAATGAATATATTTATGTTAATATATAGTTCTTTACTTGTCCAATTTTCTGAGGTAGAATCTCTGGGTCAGTTTTATGTATATTATAATAGCTTTTCCAGGTCTCATTTCCTAAAAACATTTCCAGGTTTCCTTCCAGAAAATTCTGAGTAATTTACACTACTATCAACAAAGTTTGAGAGTACCTGTTTCTACACACCTGGCTAATATCAGATACTATCCACATTTTTAAAGTTAGGAAGTTCACTATGCAAAAACAATTCGTTCAACAAGTATTTATCAAGCACCTACCATATGCCATTGTTAATTTTCACTTTTAAAATTATTAATGAGCCTACTACTGAACATATTTCTATTTTTTAATGTTTTCATATATTGTGTATTTCTGCTGTGAGTTGCTAATTGGTGTGTTTGGATTATTTGTAAATGTTATTAATTTTTAAGGGCCTTTTTATAATTAAGGGTACCAACTCTGTTGTGTTGCAGAGCTGTCTTACCTATCTCACAGCAAAACGTCTCTGTTTCAGGTAGTCAGGTCTGGCATCATTTTCTCTTTATAGTCTCTGTTCTTGGAGTCACACTAAGAAAAGTGCTCTGAGGCTATAAAAATATTTCTGTGCCAGTTATCAACTTATTGCCTTTTAACTTCAGATTGGGTGTCTACTCTGCCCTAACAGACTGGCACTTCTCCTTCCCAGTGAGCGCAGCGTTAGCCACTATCATGGGAACACGCAGGACGACAACAGGTGGAGCAAGGGACTTTCCCCTCCTGCTCCAGCAGGTGTGCTGTTTGCTCTCTTCCTCATTCCTACTCAAGGGTCTACCAGTGGTGCAGGGAGAGGGGGACATCTGTGGGGATTTGCCACAGCCACTGCCCAGGGGTTGCAGCCCCTCAGCCTCTCACAGCCTGGCCAGGGGACCCCCTAACCAGGAGTCTCCCGACACAGACCTGTGTGCCCAGGCCCTGGGTCCTGGAGCCCGTGTCCTGCTACCCTGACTGGGGACCAGCTCTGGCCAGACAGCTTCTCCACCACCGGTAGTTTGCAGCCACACCTCCCCATCGAGTCTGGAGCCCCGTGTTGGGGACAGGGCCCCTTCCACATTTGTCCTTCCTTGGGCCCTCTCTCCCAGCCCTGATGTACCTGTTAGAGTTCTCTTTTCATCTTTATTCTTTTATCACACTTAGTAATTCTTTACAATAAAGTTCTCCTGTTTAAATTACTTACTAGATTCCGACTGGTACAATTCCCTTATATTTTCTTTTAGTCTTTCTAATGCTTTTATTCTTAATATTTGAATAATTAACTCATCTCAATTTATTCTGGTATGTGCTAATGTTCAAACTTAATGTTTTCCCAGTAGTTTACTCACTGTTCTCAAACCTTCCCATGGATCTGAGACGATCCTTCATCATGTGCTAAATACCATGGCTCTCAGACTTTCTGGACCCTTTGCTCCATTCTGTGGATGCTCTGTCTATTCCTGTGCCTTACTGTTTTATACCCTGCAGCTTCATAATACATTTTGAAATATGGTTTGGCAAATTCCCTTGTACTTTTCTGTTCCAAAAAAGGAAATCTCAATAATCACCACCATATCCCCTCCCCCTAAATATTAGACAATATATGCACATAATACAGTATAAAAATAGCAATTAAAAAATAACTAACCTCATGGAAAATTTAAAATTCTAACTTTTTCCAGAAGCAAAAGGAAATAATTGAAATTACATGGTAGTTGGGGGTTAATGACACCGCAAATATGATATATAAAAAGCTCTGAAGCATTGTACATCTTCTTCCTAAAACTATGCCTCTTACACCCAGAAGCCAACACAGAATATATATCATGCATACGTGTTTTAATTTGCAAAGCTAAAATGTGGATGCAGCTTCAAACTATAAAAGCCACTGAGACTGGTTTGGAGCTAAAGGAGCATCTTGCTCCATTCTGCAGGGAAGAGGGGAAGGATAAAGGAGCAGAAGACGTCCGCCTGCAGCCCCACACCAGGCTTCACACTCTCCTTTGCCTCGCGTCTCTTGCCCTCATTCTCTCCTCTGCTAACTACGCAGAAGACAAAGAGGCTTCTCCTTGCCTAGACCAACCAGTCCTCCCTTGGCTTTTGATCTTGGGCGACCAGACATGTTTGCTCAGAGTATGCTGCACCAGATGAGAGCCATGGGTGCCCTGCACTGGTCAAGCACTGGGTGCCCTGCACTGGCCAAGCATTGGGTGCCCTGCACTGGCCAAGCATTGGGTGCCCTGCACTGGACGAGCCCTGGGTAGCCACCAGGGGGAGAGATTCCTCATTTACATTTCTGAGTCTAGATTCAATCCCAAAGAAGATGTATGGAAATTGTAGAAAAGAAGCATCAGAATTAAACATTCTATTGCCTTTGTATTGTCCATGAAGTAGGAAAAGTGCTGATATATTTTAGGTTCTAGTAAGCCAGAGAGGCACGTGGTAATAGCTGTAACCACTAAAAGAATGTATAACTAATAATTTAATAGAGGAAAAAGTAGAAATAAAAATATCTAATAAATCTAACAGAAGACAAGAAAGGGGACAAAAAGGAATATAGAAAAGATGGGACAGAGAATAATTAAAATGGACTAAATACTCCAATTAAAAGCAAAGCAAAAGCAATGGTTACAGTAGGTTTAGCAGTCCTGACCAAAGGGCAAACTGGCGCACTGGAAGCTGCCTGCACTTGCTCCTCTCAAAGAGAGGAGCAAAGGTTGGGCTAGAGGCTTACCTGTGGATGGACCACCTCAGGGAGAGCATCGCGAATCAGCAGAGAAGCAACTGGAGACACCCACAGCAGGGCAGAGAGAGATGGGGTGATTCAGTGGACAAGAGTGGAAGGTGCCTGGGGGAAGTGTCCACATGTAGAGAAGGGTCAGGGGAGAGATCACTGGGGCCTCACACTCCTTCCCTCCAGCAGACACTGAAACCGAGCTGCGAGGGGCTCCCCCACCACAGCAGGCCTCCCAACCGACCAGGGAGCTGTGTGGACTGTGCAGCATTGCACCGCAGAGCAGGCACAGTGGGGTCCTGCCAGTTTCTGCTCTCGGGTCGCTGCAACAGACACCACACTGTGCCCAGCCCCAGAGCACTGGGTCTGCAGAGGGGTCAGCTTCACTGCAGCCGCCTCCCCATTACCCCGCCAGGCCAGGGAGGGAGCACGAAGGGTGGGTGCCCTCACATGCACTGTGACTAGGTGCTGTGCATCCCCCAAACCGCTCCACCAGTTGTATTCAAGCAGAGCAGGCGCCCACCAGCCCTCAGCCTCTGCCACCACCATCTCACTATCTCGTTAACTCTGCCGCTGCCATCTGAGCAGCAATGCAGCAGCTGCCATAGTCGGACCTGGGAGGAGGGAGAGCCCCAGCCACTGCCACTCCCTGGGAGGGTGTCAGCATCTCCCTGGCCCCACCACTCATGGGTGGCTCAACTGCTGCTGCCCCATGAACCACTCCGCTGCCAGCCACAGTCTCATGATCTTTCCAGGCACCAGCCAAGGCCCCCCAAATTGTCTAGGTCCCTGCCAAAGTCCTGTGACCTGCCCTGTGGCCAGCTCTGATCTTGTGACATGCCAAGGTGTCCACCAATGCCTGATGACATGCCCAGGCACCAGCCAAGCCCCCTCAAGCTGCCCAGGCACCTATCAAAGTCCTGTGACCTGCTCAGGCACCTGCTAAGGTCCTATAACCTACCCAGGTGCCAGCTAAGATCATGCCACCTGCCTCCATGGGGAGAAACTTGCCCAGCCCATGGCAAGAGCTTCCAACAGCATCCTGGGAATTGGTGGGTCAACCCACCAAATCCAAATGAATATCCCCCAGTACTGGCTTGGATTGTGACAACCACAGGGGAATGAGATGACACAGAACAGCTGCATTACAGGTTCTCAGTGCATCTATCCTTCTCCTGGTGGATCAATCCTCCAGAATAGGACACAAAAGCACTCTGTGGGGACTTCACTTCCTTCTCACTAATAGGAGAGTTCCCAGCAAAGAAGAACAGGTGTGCTGCAAACCTATCAGCCCTGAGCTGAGAGAAGAGGTTTCAGATGAGAAGAAACCAGCAAAAGAATTCTGGTAAAATGAAAAAACAAACTAGTTTGACATCCCCAAAGGATCACAATAGATCTACAGCAATGGATCCCAATGAAAAAGGAACTGATGAAATGTCAGAGGTGGAATTCAGGATATGGATGGCAAACAATTGAATGGGATTGAAGAGAAAGTTGAAAACCAACATAAAGAAACCAAAAAAAAGATTTCAAGACATAAACGAAAAATATGAAAAATTTGCTAAACAGATAGACAACATAAGACAGAATATAACAGAACTTAAAGAAATGAAAGGGTCATTTAGGTAATTACAAAATATAGCAGAAATCTTCAGCAACAGCCTAGACCAAGCAGAAGAAAGAATCTCAGAGCTTGAAGACAAGACTTTCAAACTAACTCAGTCAGTCAAAGATGCAGAAAAAATAATAAAGAAGAATGAACTCAGAGAAATATGGGACTATGTGAAATAAGCCAACATGCGATTTGTAGGTATCCCTTAGGGAGAAGAAGAAAAAGCAAAAAGCATGGAAAACCTATTTGAGAAAATTATTGAGGAAAACGTTCCTGGTATTGCCAAAGATTCAGATATCCAGATATAAGATGGTCATTGACCATATAAGATGGTCACCAGGAAGATTTATAGCAAATAGGAGATCTTGAAGACATATATTCATCAACCTGGCCAAAGTCAAAATGAAGGAGAAAATTCTACAAGCTATAAGGTAAAAGCAACAACTAACCTACAAAGGAAAACCTATTAGGCTAACAGATTTCTCAGCAGAGACCTTACAAGCTAGAAAGAATTGGGGCCCCAGATTCAGTGTTCTTAAACAGAACAACCGTCAGCCAAAACTTTTGTATCCTGCCATACTAAGTTTCATAAATGATGGAGAAACAAAGACTCTTCCAGACAAGTAAACACTAAGAGAACTTATCACTACTCGATCTGCCCTATAGGAAATGCTTAAATGTTCATTATACATGGAACAGCACAATAGATACCAACCAGTGTAAAAACACCCCAAATTTAAAGCTCACAGCTCCTACAAAATAATAGCACAAGAAGGAAAACAAAAACATTGTCATTCAACATGATGAACAGAACAGCATCCCACATATCAATACTAACACTCAACACAAATGGTCTGAATGCCCCACTTAAAAGACATTGACTGGCTGAATGGATGAAAAAGCACAACCCAAGCATTTACAGTCTCTTAGAAACGTATCTAAACCACAAGGACTCGCACAGACTCAAGGTAAAGGGATGGGAAAAAATATTCCTTGCAAATGGAAACCAAAAGCAAGCAGGTATAGACATTCTCATATCAGATAAAATGGACTTCATTTTTATTTTTTTATTTTTTTGAGACAGGGTCTCACTCTGCGGCCAGGCTAGAATGCAGTGGTATCATCATAGCTCACAGCAATCTCAAACTCCTGGGCTCAAGAATTCTCCTGCCTCAGGCTCCCAGGAACTGGGACTACAGGTGTGCACCACCACACCCAGCTAATTATTATTATTATTTTTCGTAGAAATGGGGTCTCGCTACTGCCCAGGCTGGTAGATAATTTCTATTGATTATTCTTTGAGTTCATAGGTTCTTCCTTTTGTCATCTCCATTAGCTATTGAGCGTTTCGAGTGAAGTTTTAAAGCATTTTTTGTTTAAAATTCTTTCCAATTCTATAATTTGCATTTGTTTCTCATTTATATCTTTTTTTGCTGAGATTTCTTCTATTTTATTAGTTTCAGGAGTATTTGCAATTGCTTATTGGAGCATTTTTAAAACTGCTGCTTTAAAATCTTGTCAGATAATTCTAGCACCTTATCACCTTAGTGTTGACATCTGTATTTGTTCCCTAGGGTTGCCATAACAAAGTACCATAAACTGTATGGCTTAAAACAACAGAAATATATTCTCTCACAGTTTTGGTTGCCAGAAGACAGAGATCAAGGTGTCAGCAGGGCTGTGCTCTCTCCAGAGGCTCTACGGGAGATTACATTCCTTGCTTTCTTCTTTTGGTGTCTGTCAACATTCCTGGACTTGTCTCCATCTTTGTATGTCCTTCTCTCCTCTTCTCTGACTCAAAGCTCCCTCTGCCTTTCCTTTATGAGGACATGTGTCAGTGAATTTAGGATCCTGTAGATAATCCAGGATCACAAAACTTCAAAATCCTGAGCTGAAGGTAACAACACAAGATGTGAACATAGCCTCTCTTTCTGTGGGCCACCATTCAACCTCCTACAGCATCTGTGGATTGTCTTTTCTTATTCAAGTTGTGATTCCTGCTTCTTGGTATATTCAGTGATTGTTAAAATTTATACCCTGGACATTTTGAGTGTCATGTCATGAGACCCTGGAGCCCATTTGATCTTTCTGGACAGGGAGTTGCCCTATTTCTGTGTTGCACATAGGTGTGGGTGAGGGTGGGTGTTCAGTTCCCTGCAGGGGGGCCCATGGCGTGGGCTGGGGTGGGGGCGGGGCAGAATTTGGCCATGACCAGCACAGTCTCATTGCCACTGGGTGAGAATGGAAATTAGGCTATCTGCCAGGGACACAACATGTCCACTCAGCTGTTTTTGATACTGTCACTTAGATCACACAGATTTTTATGTGGTCAAAATATTAAATCATTGGTATTAGGTTACGAAAGTAACTATAATGAGACATATTATAAGGTTCAGAGGATGAACAGAAAAGGAAAACATCAAGCTACTAGTTCAACCCATAGCAAGATAGTGAAAGGAATACTTTTGTGTTTTGTCTTACCTGGGGCAGTACTTCTGGATCAAAGTACTCCTTGGGGAAAAACTGACTACATCGAAATGTCCTCAACAGTGATGTGGTCATGATTTTAAAGACATCTCGTGGGAGGCCCCGGCCCCTGGGCTGGAAGGCCTGGGCTGGAATACTGACTGCAGGCCGTGGGTGGCATGCGATGAGCAAGTTGCTTAACATCTCTGGGCCTCAGGTCCACCCACAGAAAGTGGCGGTGACACCTGCCAGCAGTGCTGTGAGGACTGAATGTATAAATCACCAAGTGCCCTGAAAATGTTCCTTGAAAGTCAAGTATAAAACCAAAAAGCAAAAACCCTTACACTTAAATATCGATTAACTGAAATATCTATTTGTTAATCCGTTTATTGATAAAACATTACAGAATTATTTAGTAGACACAGGACAGTGATGGGAGCAGAAATATTTGCATCCTGTGCTGCCACCAACTTACCCGGTGACTGTCGTGTGTCCTCTCTGCCTGAGTTTCCTCATCTGGAATCAAGCATTGGAATAAAAGCATGGAATGTTCTAGCACAAACATTCTCTGGTTCTGGTCCCTCAGTCCTCTCTCAAGAAGAGGGCACAGCCAGCGATGACAGATAAATGGAATGGTTTGATTCAATTTGCACTGCCTGTGGAAATGGCCTTTGAGAAAGAACCAGCCCATCGCGAGGACCGCACACAGGGAGCAGAAGTTCTCCACCCGGCAGAAGTTCTCTAAGGCATGACTCACGAAATTCTCCAAACCTGCCTTTCTGGAGAAATGGGAAAATCACACATGTTAATGCAAATGACACTCCCCAGGCCTGACCACGTCAACAGCTTGACTAGAGCCAGAACCAGTTTGTGTATAAAAACTTGGAACCACCTTTGACAGTTGCTGAAAGAAAGGTTCTTTTTGTTCCCCAGAAAATGCTGTTCAGTCCAATTCTTTGCTGCTAAAATACTGATGACAAGATTTATTTGTACAAATGCTTTACCAGTTCCTGAAGGACTTTCCATTTTCTCTCAATCATAGCCTACTTCCTTTTGGTAAACTAGAATTTCAGTGCATTGAAAATTACTTGAAAGTGGGTCATTTTCTAGGGATTGGAAAGGCTTTTTTTCCCCTCTGTAGATCTTAGTTTCAGTTCAAAATACTGAACACCCCTTGAGTTTGGATCCTGGTGGGGAATAGCCTGCCATGCAGAAATGGAACCCGGGGGAGTCCACCCACGTGCACACCCTGGAAGGTGTCTCATCTCCACACCACACGGGCCCAGGGAGCACTTCCTGAGCTTCACAAGATAGTGAAATTTCCAGTGTGCTCACATGTTTTGCACACGTGCATGTGTGTTTTACAAGGTGCTGCAGCAGGAGGGAGGCATGAGAGGGAGGACTTCCAGGCCTTCATAGACTCTGTTCTTTATAGACATGGTTTATTACAGGCTGTGATGGTTAATTTTATATGTCAAACCTTATCCTGGGTGTTTCTGTGAGGGTGTTTTGGAAGAGACCAACATCTGAATTCATAGGCTAAGGACAGCAGAGTGCCCGCCTGGGGTAGGCAGACACCATCCTCACCACTGGAGGCCTGAAGAGGACAGAGGCTGGGCCTCCAGCCTAGTGCTGGGGCTGGGCTTTTTCCTGCCTTTGGACTTGAACTGAAGCTTCAGCTCTCCTGGGTCTCCATCTTGTAGCCTGCAGATCTCGGGTCTTGTCATCTTCCACAGCCACGTGAGCCCATTCCTTGTGATAAACTTCTTTACATGTGCACACATGCACACACACATACACACACACACACATACACACTCAGCCCCTGCTGGTTTCTCTGCAGAAACTGATTGATACACAGGCTCCAAGGCTTCCTTCCTTCCTTCCTTCCTTCCTTCCTTCCTTCCTTCCTTC
>VBSM01000605.1:3847988-3866557 GCA_008086735.1 Cheirogaleus medius | reverse complement strand
GCACATACACACCACATAATACAGTGCACACACTACACAAAACAGTGCACACACACTCAACACAGTGCACATAAACACCACACAATACAGTGCACACACACTCAACACAGTGCACACATACACCACACAAAACAGTGCACACACACTCAACACAGTGCACACATGCACCACACGATACAGTGCACACACACTCAGCACAGTGCACATACACACCACACAATACAGTGTACACACCACATAATACAGTACACACACTACACAAAACAGTGCACACACACTCAACACACTTCACATACACACCACAGAATACAGTGTGAACACACATACGACACACAATACAATGCACACACTGAATACAATGTACATGCACCACACACATACACAAATTCACACACACACAAATAATATGGGGACACATACACTGCTCAGATAAACACAGACACCCATACACACTATACACACAGACAACACAAGATATACCCACTATACACACAACACACACATGATATACCCACACACCATACACATCACACACACACTATACATACACCATCAAATACTATACACACACCACACACATACACACGCCACACACATACTATACACACTATACACTTACACACACACACACACACTATACTCACACCACACACACTATACTCACACCACACACATACACACACCACACACATACTATACTCACACCACACACACACTATACTCACACCACACACACACTATACTCACACCACACACACTATACACACACACCACACACATACACACACCACACACACTATACACACACACCACACGCATACACACACCACACACACTATACACACACCACACACACCACACGCATACACACACCACACACACTATACACACACACCACACGCATACACACACCACGCACACTACACACACACACACACACAACACACATATGATATACCCACCCACCATATACTCCACAGACCACACACACTTCCCCATCAGGGCTGACTTGCAGAGTTTCCCAGGGAAGGAGAACACCCGAGAATGTCCAAGGAATTTCGATGAGGCTCGTTTGCGTTTGTCCCGTTGGTGTCTGATGCCTGGCTTGACCCTGCCCATCTGTTGGTTTTTAGGTTTCTTCCCTGCAGAGGCGTTTCCCTGCCTACCCTTGGACTGCAGGCTCCTTTTGTGAGAGGAAAGCAGAGACGGGTAATGTGGCGTTAAGCAGGAGATGGGCTGACAGTGAACGTGAGCACAGAGGTGGCTCCCGCAGGGCTGGAGGCCGCACCAGCCGGTCACGATGCTGAGCTGGGCTGGGCTTGTGCTCCATTTCTGCACTGAGCGCCAAGTCTCTCAGATTTTGAGGGACTGGCCAGATTTTAAAAGTTATTGCTTTTTATGTTCTTACTTGCCCTAGAAATTCAAACAGAATTACATTATAACTCACGTTCATTTTCAGGAACCAACTTTGATCTCGCCCTCCATTCCCCTATTCCTTAAATTTCCTTTTCTGCTACTTTCTTGGGGCATCAGTCTTCATAATGAATACATTAAATCCAGATTTTATTTAATCAAATTTTGATTAATTTAGGGACCAATGGGGTGTATTTGCAAGGTCACTTCCTGTCTTATTATTCCAAGGCCACAACTACAGAGTTTAGCTGGGTCCCTAATACGGAAAGGGTTGATTCTAATTAGTTATGATTTGTTTAACTAGTGCCTGGGTATGTTTATATTAGAGCTACATTGAGAAAAATCCATTTATTTTGCACATGTGACGTTTGTGACTCTGACATCACCTACATAAGCATGGATTCGCTGAGCAGCAAACATCTGGAGATGCCAACCACATGCCACTTACCGGGTCGGGCACGTGGTGTGCAAATGTGAGCAGTTCCACCCGAATTAACCGGCTGCCAGCAGCGCCCCTGGGTTCTACGTTTTCCTCTGCCTTTAGGCTGCCCTGTGTGCTTCTTGAGCAAGTTTTGGTAATTCAGACCAGGTGGCAGTAGGCTTTCTTTAGATCTTGGAGGCCAGATCTGTATTTGTCATGTCTGTGATTACATCTTACAGCTGTTTCCATAATAAATATTTGTTCAATGAATCAACAAGTTAATAAGTGAATGAGATAATGAATTAATAAATAAAAGAAAGTTGTTCTTGGGCCAAATTCTTCCATTTAGTACAGCATTTAATTTTTGTTCCTGACAAATATCTACAGAGTGAACAGCACTTTCGTAGTGATGTGAAAAATCATGTTAACCTTGGCCTCATTCCTGGTGAAAATAAATAGTTCTGAACATTCCTGAGCCAGGACTCAAACTCGGGTGCTCTCTTCCTTGCCATGCTGTCTCCTGTGGCTTTTGCATGAAACAAAGTGAGAAAAGAGTCTTGGAAGGAGAGGGAGGTGAAAAAGGAAAAGGGTAGGACAGAGGAAGACCCTCCCCCATAAAAAGGTATGAGGATGGATACGACACAGAAAAGTAAGAGTGTGGACAGAAACCATAGGAGAAAATTTGAACTCCAGGCACTGAAGGGACCAGCCTTCTAGTCAATTGTTTGGAGGATATATTTGCTTTTTAACATAAAAAGTATAGTGTGTCCCTAGAATGAAAAGCTACTTTCTTGGCTTATTCTGTGAAGAGGTAGTCCTTTTATTAGCAGATATTATTTTGAGGATAGAATAACAATAAAAATAAAAATATTTGGAGAGTAAAATCATTGCAGTATTCTAGTTCAAACATACTACAAATGCCAAGTTTTATTAGAAAATCATATATGAAATTCTTATATATATCTTAGTAAGCCTCCATCTTAGCATCTAAACCTGCATTCCCCTTTAACTACCTGAGTGCCAGGTATTTGACTTTTAAATTCAGTCATGTTTTCTTTTCAGTTAGGTTCTGCTGTGGCTTGATTGTGACTCCCAAGGTTCATGTGTTGAAACTTCATCCCCAGTGCAGCAGTACTGAGAGGTGGGGCCCGGTAAGAGGTGGTTAGGTCATGAGGGCAGAGCCCCATGAATGGATTAATGTCATCACATGAGTGGGTTAAGTATCAGGAGTGTGGGGTTTTTATGAAAGTGAGTTCAGTCTCCTCTTGCTCTCTCTCTCTCTCTCTCTCTCTCTCTCTCTCTCTCTCTCACCAGTGTAACTTCCACCATGGGATCATGCAGCAAGAAGACACTTGCCAGATGTTGGCATCTTGGCATTGGACTTCCCAGCCTCCAGAACCGTGAGAAATAAATTTCTTTTCTTTGTAAAATCATCCAGTCTGTGGTATTCTGTTACACAACACAAAATGGCTTAAGACAAGGTCCCTTTCTCCTCTCTTTTAAAAGGAAAACTTGCTATATTAGTAAGAACTTCTCATGACCAATAACATTTTTTGTTTCCTTTATTTATTTATTTATTTATTTTAATTGGCCAATAAAACTGTATATATTTATGGCATATAACGTGATGTTTTGAAATATGTGTAC
The DNA here is from genome assembly GCA_008086735.1 of Cheirogaleus medius. Taxonomy (NCBI): domain Eukaryota; kingdom Metazoa; phylum Chordata; class Mammalia; order Primates; family Cheirogaleidae; genus Cheirogaleus; species Cheirogaleus medius. The sequence goes on along the minus strand of VBSM01000605.1, from coordinate 3,863,076 downwards.
ATTGTGGAATGGCCAATAACAATCTTGAAAATCCTATATGAATCTTTCCTTCTTGCTATAAATAGAGGTCTAACTAAATTGTGTTATTAATAGCTTATTAAATTCTTAAAAGCAAAAGTAGAAGCTGTGATTTAATATTTTGGGGGAGTTTTTGTTTTAGTTAAAATTTTTATTTTGAGATCATTGTAGATTTGCATGAAGTTGTAAGAAAAATAAGAGAGATTCTGTGTCCTCTTACCCAGTTTCCCCTATGGCAACATCTTACCAAACTATAGGACGATATATCGCAGCCAGGATATTGACGTGGATAAAGTCAAGACAAAGGATATTTCTGTCCCACCAGGACCCCTGCTGTTGCCCTTTTGCAGACTCACCACTTCCCTCCCACCCAGCCCCTTCTCAACCCCAGCAACCACTAATCTGCTCTCCTTGGCTGTACTTTTGCCATTTCAAGAGTGTTGTATAAGCTTTGGGGATTGTCTTTTTTCACTTAGCCTCATTCTCTGGAGGTTCCTTCAGGATGCTGTGTGCACCATTAGTTTGTTCCTTTTCGTTGCTGATGATTCTTCCTGTGATGGGACAAACCACAGCCTACTTAACCATTCAGCCATTGAAGGACACCTGGGCTGTTTCCAGTTTGGGGCTATTGTGAACAAAGCTGTTATAAACATTGGTGTACGGGTTTTTGTGTGGACACGAGTCTTCAGTTCTCTGTGATGAATGCCCAGGAGCGCAATTGCTGGGTCATTCATAGTAGTTACATGTTTCTTTTTTTAAGAAACTGCCACAATGTTTTCCAGAATGACTGCATCTATCTACCTGTCATCAAATCAGCTTTATTGAAATATAATTCATATATCATCAAGTTCATGCTTTTAAAGTGTACAAGTCAGTGGATTTTAGTACATTGGTAAAGTTGTGTAGCCATCACCACTACCTAATTTCAAACCGTTCTCATCACCACAAAGAGAAACCCCATACTCATTACCAGTCACTCCCTACCCCTTCTTCAGCCCCGGGCAACCACAGATCCATCCACTTTCTGTCTCTGTGAATTGCCCTATTCTGGACATTTCATGTGAATGGAATCATACAGCATGTGGCCTTTTGTGTCTAGCTTCCTTCGCATGGCATAATGTTTTTAAGATTTATCCATGTTGTGGCACGTGTCAGGACTTCATTCATTTTCATAGCCTAATAAAGTTCCATTGTATGGATACCCCACATTTTGTTTATCCATTCATCAGTTGGTGGATATTTGGGTTATTTACATTTTTTTATCCATTATAAATAATGCTGTTATAAACTTTTGTATATAAGGTGTTTTTTATGTGGAAATATGTTTTCAATTCTCCTGGGTACATACAGAGGAGTGGAATTACTGGGTCGTATGCCCTGTTTACCATTTTGAGGAACTGCTGTTCAAAGCAGCTGCACTATTCTACGTTCCCACCAGCAATGTGTGAGCGTTTCAACTTTTTCACATCTCCAACACTTGTTATTATTTATCTTTTTGATTATAGATATCCTAGTAGATATGAAGTGGTATCTTGTTGAGGTTTTAATTTGCACTTCACTAATGACTAATAATGTTGAGCATCTTTTCATGCATTTGTTGGCCATTTTCATATCTTCTTCAGAGAAGAGTGTATTCAAGTCCTTTGCCTGTTTATAGTGGGGTTATTTGTCTTTTTATTGTTGAGTTGTAAGTTCTTTATTTTGGGAGGTTTAAGTCCCTTATCATATATATGATTTGCAAATACTTTTCTCTGGCTGTACCTTTGTAAATTTCCAGCAGTAGTGTATGTAAGAGTGACCAGTTTTTCCACTTTCGCACTAGCACTTAGTGATGTAGCTATTGTCTATTTTAGCTATTCTAATTGGTGTGTGGTGATATCCCATGTGGTTTTAATTTACATTTTCCTAATACTTAATGATTTTTCAATACTTCAAATACATATTTGCCATTTGTATGTCCTATTTGGTGAAATGTCTGCTCATTTGCCCATTTTCTAATTGGATTGTTTATTTTTTTACTGTTATTTTGAGAGTCCTTTATATATTCTATTCAGTCCTTTTCTATATATGTTGTTTTAAAATATTTTGTCTTACTCTGGAGCTTATCTTTTATCCTCTTAACAGGGTTTTTTTTTGTAAAATAAATGCTTTTAATTTATGAAGTCCAATCTGTCAATTTTTTCCTTTTGTAGATTATGCATTTAGTACCAAGTCTAAGAATTCTTTGCCTAGCCTGAGATCCCAAAGATTTTTCTCTAATTTTCAAAAAAGTTTTATAGTTTTATGTTTTGCAGTTAAGTCTTTGATCCATTTTGAGTTAACTTTTGTATAAAGTTTGAGACTTAGGTTTAAGGGTTTTTTGTTTTTTTTCCTTTTTTCCTTTCTCTATAGATGTCTATTTGTTTCAGCACCACTACCTGAAAGACTATCTTTCCTCTGTCAAAGTGCTTTTGCACTTGGTCAGAAATTGGTTGGGTGTGTTTTCATGGGTTTATTTCTGGGTTCTCTACTCTCTCTAGATGTACGTGTTTGTCCATCTGCCGGTGTGAGACGCCCTGATTACTGCCCCTACAGGTAAGTCTTGATGTTGGGCAGACAGGCTCCTCCCACATTATATTTCTTTTGCAAAAACTGTTTTATTCTATTCTACTTCCTTGTCCTTTCCATGTAAATCATAGCATAATCTTGTGTTTGTCCACCAAAAAATCCCACTAGGACAACGATCTACTTTCAAGATACTCGAGTTGTGTGCTGGCTGGTCTTTCACATCTTTGTCACCACGGGGCCTCCTTGCCCAGGGACAGCCCGCCCTTCCCTCCCACACCCGTTTTCTTCAAGACATTTATCACTTTCATGATTGTAATCATTTAAAAAATCTGTATGCTAATTAACGACCAAAATGAAAACTCCATTAAGGCAATGCCAAGCAAAATGCCTGGCACACTGTAGGAACTCAGTATTAATTGGTTTAATGAAGGAATTGTGGGTAATTAGTTAGGATGATAAGTGAATCTTTTAAATGGATTCATGAGAACGAATGTAGTCTTTTTGCCTGTGATGAATTAAGATTTTTTTTAAATAGTAAATTCATAATTAAATTTTACTGTTAAGCCACTGACTGGGAATAATAAACAGAATAGAAATTTTAAAAATAGTCATTGTAGATGATGATGTAATATTTGAATTAAAATTGCTTCTTAACAACTCGACTCCTAGGCTTTAAGAAGTCCTGCAAAGATATTACCATAGTTTCTTAAGAGCTGTGCTTTCAAGGAAGAAGAATGAATACATTTTAAATGATATGAGTTTTTTACACACCTTTTTTGGATAATAAACTTATAATTCCTACATCTATATTCTTCCAGTCCCATCTATTTCACACCTATTATTAGTTACAAACATCTGGTAATATTTGGGAGGAAAAAAATACTGCAATTTAATTCTGCCCTAATCCATGTCTGGCCTTCCAGTGTTCTGGGACAGGCAGAGCAGGGCCAGGCCACCCAGCTCTGTCCCAGGCCAAGAGCAGCTCTGCAGGCAAACCCCGCCCCCCACCTCAGGTCTTCCCTACAGGGGTGGGGAGGGAGGAGGGAGGTGTCTTCACTGGGTGGAGGGAGGTGTCTCTTCCTCATATTTCACACCCCTTCTCCGCTTGGAGTGCAGCCCTGCATACCTACAGATCCTGGCTGTGGAGTGGAGGGTTCCAGGCCACTGAACCTCCGAAGTAGCCACTGCTCAGCAAACAACTGCCCCTTCTGACGGCAGCATCTCCACTGGTGACGGTGCAGGCTCAGAAGCTGGAAGAGCCTGCCTGCTGGAGTAGGGGGACATGCGGCCTGGGGCCAGAGGCGACTCTGAGACAACCAGACTGGTTTCACACCCTGGCTCATCTCCCCACTGCCCGATTTCCCTTTGCCTCTATTTTCCCATCTGTAAAGTGATGGTAATCCTTGCTGAATTGTGGACTGAATTGTGTCCTCCCAAAATTCACATGTTGAAGCCCTAACCCCCAATGTAACTGTATTTGGAAATAAGACTTTGAGGAGGTAATTAAGGCTAAATGAGGGCCTAAGGATGCAGTCTTAACCTGATATGGTTGGTGGCCTTATAAGAAAAGGAAATCTCTCCTTCTCTCCCTCCCTCTCCTTCCCTCTTTCTAACTCTCTTCCTCTCCCTCTCTCCCTGCTTACGCTCCAAGGAAAGGCCACATGAGGACATGTCAAGGAGGCAGCCATCTGCAAGCCAGGAGGAGAGCCCTCACCAGGAAATAAACCCTACTGGACCTTAATCTTAAGCTTTCAAGCATCAAGAAAACTGTGAGAAAATAAAGTCCTGTTGTTGAAGCCTCCCAGTGTGTGGTATTTGCCCGGCAGCCTGAGCGGACTGGGACACCTGTCTTTAGGGCCACTGGAAATTTAAGTGAGACGATGACTGCCAAGCACCTGGCATGGGGTACACTGTGCAGGGTAGCTCTTACTACCAGAAGAGCTACGTTCCGAGTCTCTAAGTCCTCTGTTCCCCGGGCTCACTCTCCTCATCTGTCCCGCCTAGCACAGGTGTGAGTCTCTAGAGAACCACTGAGAAGGCGGAAAAGCCATGTGCACCCGGGAAGCCCAAGTGGGGCCTGAACTCGCACACACTGTAGGCTGCAGAGGGTGTCATGACACCTGCCTTTCCATAGACACCCTCAGGGGCTCTGAGAGAGACTCTGAAAGGAATATTATGACAAAGAGGTGGCCCCTAAGCCCTGGAAGAGGGCCCGGAGAACTCAGGGAACTGATTTGAAGTAGGAGAGACAAAGGAAGACAGCACAGTGGTCTTCAGACATATGGAGAGGCTAAAAGAGCTTCTCAGGGGGCTCCTGTTGTGGCCTCATGTCCATTTTCTGCAGGACTTGGAGTGAGTTCAGCGTTCAGAAAGCTGTTCATTGTTTCTCTCTCTCTTTTATGTACTAATCAAATACCTGTGATTTTCTGCCATGAACCAGACATCATGCTGGATGCTGGGGTAGGATGGTGAGCAAAGGAGAAATTATCTCTGCCCTATGGAATGCACAGACTTTATATAAGACTGCTAATATTAACGAAAATATGATTAAATTATGATAAATCTACAAAGGTGAGAAATACAACTATGAGTGGAAACTTCAAGTGAAGCCTACTTTAGCATGCTTGTTCTGGGAAATTGCCTTTGAAGACACAGCCTTTAAGCTAAGACCTAAAGAAAAAATTAGAATCAAGGAAGACTATAGGAAAAAATCATAAAAAGACTTTGAGAAAGGCAAACAAAATAAGCAAAAAAACCAACCTAGAACTCTAGAGGTTGTAGAAAACAAATAGAATGCAAATAATTCTTGTCCATAGAAATGCAAATTATGTGAAGTGGATTGCAATTGATTATTGCCCTATGGATAGTGGCCAGTTTTGAATCTATTTCTAAATTCATTTCATCATTCCTTTTATAACCTAAAATGTGATAGTCCTTTATAGTCACAAATGACTACATAAATATGACTGGAGTCAGTCCTTACATGACTAAAAAATTTTGAATTCTTCTTTGTAACATCCATGTCTGAACATCTATGAGCTCTGTCTGTGTCTGTGGGATTATTTGTAACTCAAAATGGCCTTTACTTCTTGTGGGACTCTGTAATGTCTTCCTATTTCTGGACAGTATTAATTAATTAAATTATAAAATCTCTTAAGTTAAAAGAGCTCTGTGTGATTGGCTTACAGAAATAAATAAGCACTTATATAAAGTGAAAATTCTGAAAAAATAAGGAAATTGAACTTAATTGAAAGCATGTTTTAAATGGGATATTTTAAAATATGATATTATTCATACAAAATCTAATTCTGAAATGTTTTAAGAATCCAACTTTATAAATTAGGTCAATCTTTGGTTAATGAGACTAGTTCAATCTAGTCTAAAATCTAGTTTTAACACAGCTCTCCCTGATTTATCAGTGTTAAGTATAATATTTAACTTCTTGGGTTTGTTCTTCCTAAGCTAATAGAGGTTTACTGATCAAATGTTGCTCCTTTGTAATGTTTAAGGTTATGAAAAATGTAAGTTTTTGTTCAAGTAAATTGAATCATTATCCTGACGAGCTTTTTACTTCAACAGTAATTATGTTTTGTACTGTTAGCTTGAAGATAATTTCCAAGATCTTTAGATAATCTAAGATCTTAGAATGATTTCAAATTGAGTTAAAGTATAATTTTTGTATACTTAGATAATTTCTGAGTAAAATAGAACACTGAGACATTGATTAATAAGCATAATTTTAAGATTATATACTTTTGCTTATTTTTGTATGGTACATAGAGGCTATATCTTTGGGTCATGTTAATGAACACGTTCATTTTTGCCACATTAAAAAGGGATGTGTATGGCATGTAGAAAGTGGTACAAAAACATGGCTACACCGCTAAAGCGTTCACCGCTAAAAACAGACAGTGAAACAGAACAACAAAGTGTATAGATACACAGAAAGAGATTGATTAAAAGGAATTGGTTCACATGAGTACCAAGAGCTATAGCCAGCACGCAGGGCCCCAGGAGAGCCCATGGTGGAAGTTCCAGTCTAGAGCCTGCGGTTCACAACCCAGAAGAGCTGATGTTTCAGTTCAAGTGCAAAGGCAGGAACAGACCAGGCAGGAGGAATTCCCTCTTAATGGGGAGGAACCAGCCTTTTTGTTCTATTCAGGCCCTCAGCTGGTTGGATGAGGCCTGCCCATGTAGGGAGGGCACTCTGCTGTCCTTGGTCTACTGATCAAGTGTTAATCCTGCCCAGAAACACCCGAGCAGCACACCCAGAGTGACATTTGACCAAGTATCCCAGCACCTGCGGCCCAGTCAGGTTGGCGCATGAAATTCACCGTCATGTGGTCCCCCAGATTTCTTTTTGGAATATGAGTGACTGAAAGCACACTAGCAGCAATAGTGACAGAGAATGCACCTGGGGGGGCCTTTGGTTTTGGCAAGGAAAAAGCTAGTTTTGTCCTCGAAAGGTGGTTTCGCTTTTTTGGGTCTCTGGACAGTTTTAACATTCTTAAGACTTAATGAAGACCTCAGCATTTGTTTATGTAGGTTATAAATGTTCAGACTTATTACATTAAAGCTGATGAAACTGAGAACTTTTTAAAAATATTTATTGTTTCATTTGAAGCCAGCCATAATAAACGCATTGTATGTTAATGTAAATAAAATCTCAGTGTTACTGTGAAATCAATTTTGATCTCATGGACCTTCTGAGATCTGCTTCAGAATGCTAAGGTACATTAAAAAGGACAAAAATTGGAAAGTGAATTTAATTTGCTTAGTTTTATAATATCTGAATCTGAAAAGTAAAAAAGCCATGAAATTGTGAAATCTCAGGGAGGTTCACTGAATTTTGGTAGGCTCGTCTCCGTGGCTGTTTACCACCTTTCCCTACAACACAAAGAGTCCTTCTTCTCTCCATATAAGTTGCCAGATTGGGGAGATTCTGCAATGACCTGGGATGACTTTGGGTGCTGGCTGTGGTTTGGATGTTTGTCCCACCAAATCTCACGCTGAGACTTGATCCCCAGTGTGGGGGTGCTGGGAGGTGTGGCCTGGTGGGAGGCTTTTGGAGCAAGAGGGCAGATCCCTTGGAAGGGCCTGTGGCCCTCGGAGGTGGAGGGTGAGTTCTCTGGAGAGGCTGGATTGGTTCTTAGGAAAATGGGTTAGTCCCGTGAAGCCTGTTATTCCAAAGCTAGGACATCTCCGGGTTTGCCCTGGCTCCGGGGGTCTACTCTGCTGCGCTCTGCGGCAGCCCAGAAGCACCAGATGTCAGCAGACGCCAGCGCCAGGCTTCACATGCAGAACTCGAGCCCAATAGACCTCTTTCTGTATAGATTATTAGCCACAGGTATTCCTTACAGCAAGCAAGTGCACTGAGACAGTACTGTATCTTGACTCTATGCTCTTATTATTTAAGGGGTAAAAGGTTTTCTCACAAATGTACTACCTTTTCAGATTATCACATTATTTTCTATATTTATTTTTAAATGTTTTATTGCACCTTTGATTAAATGCTAACCAAGTTATCTCCTGCACTCCTTTCCCTACCTCCTGGGGATAGGGGCAGCGAGGAGTCCACCCTGGAATCTGGGGCTCCACTGCCAGGGGCCCGGGCCGCCCTGGGGGGGAAGAAAGGTGTGCACCCTGTTCACCTCCCTCCACCCCTCAGTATGAATCCTGTCTGTAAGTTATGGAAGAACTGGGACATTTTACAGAAAAACACACACACACAGAAAAACTAAAACAACAAATACACACACAAAAACCCAAATAAAGAAAAAACTTTCAGAATATCTTTTATACCTAAAAACTGCCAAGATTTCCCAGAGAGTCCCTGAAAAATCAAAGAAAATTGTTTTCCTACTTTATAAAAAGATGAGTGCTAAAAGTAGTATTAATAATTCAGGTTGATACTGTTACATGATAAACTTTCATGGGAAGGGTTGTCAAATCAGAAGCGGTGTTCGGCCAGGTGAAACTTGTGTAGATAAAATACAATTCATATAAATATTTCAGAAATTGTATGTGTGGTGGATGGAAGTCCCTTGCTGTCCACAGTACGCTTCAGTCAGTCTCAGCAGAACACAGACCAAAACTCTTGAGAAATAGTCTGGCCGGTTTCCTCCCAGTTCTATTAGGCAATAACAGTAAATTGTTAACAATCACATCTGTAGTTATTTAAAATCTTCTAAACCAGTGGTTTTCAGTTGGGGGTGCACCACAGACTTACCAATGGAAGTTTCTCTGTGTTAATCGGTATAATTGTATGATTTTTGTTCTTAGCCCACAGATGTGGCCAATGCCATAGGTGATTGTGGCTGTTGGCGCAGCCTTGCACACCTGCAAGGAAGCCCACTGGGGCATGGCATGTAGTTCTTTTTATACATTGCTGGATTAAATTTGCTAGTATTTTTTGCATGTAGGTTCATGAAAAATATTGGTCTGTAGTTGTCTTTTCTTGTAATATCTTTATCTGGTTTTGGTATTAGGGTAATGCTGGATCTACGCAATGGGTTAAGATGTGTTCCTTCCCTCTGCTTCTGTTTTCTGGAAAGGATTTGCAGAAATGGATTCACTTCTTCCTGAAACATTTCATAGAATTCACCAGTGAAACCATCTGGGCTGGTGCTTTCTTCTATGAAAGGTTATTAATTATTGATTCCAATTTAATAAAACTTAAATAGTAAATTAAGTAAGTAAATTGCTCACCTATATAAATAGGCCGATTGTTACAGAAGTTATTGTCACTAGAGACAATAACTGCCTTCTTGCCTTGCTGCCTTCCTGCAGGCCTGACTTACAGGCGTCTGGCTTCCTGGGCTATTATTGTACAGGCATTGGTGTCTTCAGCGTATCACTGCAGATTGTGGGTCAAAGTTCTATTTTTATATGTGGTCTGACCATTGTCCATTTATATATTTAGTTTCTCCACATGTATTAAAGACATAAAATTCTGAATATGTGACTACACTAATTTATGAGCTTAATGTTCTATATTTCTTACTAGAATATTTTAAAACAAAATCCTAAGATATTACGTGAACTAAGTAGACACATTCCCAGAAACTTCCTTGAGAAAGCAACAGTTGCTACTATTTAAAGATTTTTCTTAAATCATCTGCCCGGAAATCTGAGTTGGTTTAACTGTGAAGGTCTCTTCCCCGCTCCTGGCCCAGCGGGTGCGGGCGAGGGAGCGGCTCGCTGGAGTTCCTGCCTCAGGGAGCTCTCTGCTCAAGCCCGACTTTTAAATCCAGGGTCACAGAATTGGGAAGGAGCTCAAAAAGTGACTCACTGAGCCCCTGCCCCTGAAGGGTACTTGCGAATTGTTCTTTAAAGGGTTCCATGAAGACCAGCATATGGTAATCTTACTTGGCAGCTGATTCTGGGATTCGAACTTCCAGAAAAGTCCAGTGGAAAAAGAGACAAGAGGAGCTGAACGCCTGCTGGGACTGACCCCCTGGAGGACTTCGGGAGGAGGCCTCGTGGGCCAATCTGAGCCTTTGCTGCCTGAGGTCACCAGGAGGCTGGTCAGCTAACGCCCCTGCCAGGAGACAGTCTCTTCCGGATTGGTCAACCTTACAGTTCACATGTTCAGAAGGCCTGGGCTAAACACCCTCATTCCTAACTCTGTTTAAGACTTCACCTCCTTAGCCACAGGCATCGCCACTATTTTTAATAAACTTTTTTTAAAAAAAATCTCAAACTCACATAAAAATGGCCACTAACACTACAATGAAACGTTTTCCCTCCTGAACCATTTGATGGTAAGTTGAGGTCACGATGCTCTGTAATCCTATTACGTCAGTATGTATTCTTCACAAACAAGGGCTTTCTCCTACACAGCTACGAAATATCTGTCAAAATCCAGAAAACAACCCTGTTACATTACACAGTATGTAATAACAAATTCCAGAACATTATCACTCTCATATCCACACACCTAGTTTAGTATTAATACTTAGCCTCAAGTTTAGTAAGACGGTGAATATTAGACTAATAGAATCAAATAAATAGCTTTCCCATATGTAAATAATAATCAACCATAGACGTAATTTTAACATTTTCTTCCTGAGGGGACTTCAGAAAGTTCATGGAAAAAGTGGAATTAGAAGATAAAAATATAAAATGTAAACTTTATTTCTCAAAGTTAAGTTCCATCAAGTTCAAGACACTTTGTTGAGTGTGACATCAGCCATTCAGTCCATTGCTAAAGAACGGAGGGTGCTGGAATTTCACCCGTGAGTGCAGTCGTTGTTACATTTTTAATGGAAGGAAAATGGGTGCTCTTTAAATATTTTTTAAGATTAGGAAACAAAAAGAAGTCAGAAGGAACCAAATCTGGACTGTACGGCGGATGCCTGATGATTGCCCATCACAAGTCTCACAAAATTGCCCTTGCTTGGTGAGGGGGTGAGCAGGAGTGTTGTCCTGGTGGAGAAGGGCTCTCTGGGGAAGCTTTCCCTGGTGTTTTTCTGCTAGCGCTTTGGCTGTCTCAAAACACTCTCATGACAAGCAGATGTTATCGCTCTTTGGCCTCCAGAAAGTCAAACAAGCAAAATGCCTGAGCATCCCCAAAAAACTGTTGCCGTGACCTTTGCTCTTGAACGGTCTGCTTTTGCTGAGACTGGACACAAAGCCTCTTGGTTGCAGCTTTGATTGTGCTCTGTCTTCGTCATCTACTGGTAAAGCCATGTTTCACCTTGTGCTACAGTTCTTCAAAGAAATGCTTCAGGATCTCAGTCCCACTTGTTTAAAATTTCCACCGAAAGCTCTGTCTTGTCACCCATCAAGTGGAAAGTTTAACTTTAATTTTTCAGCCAGAATTGTGTGAGCTGAACCAACTGAGCTGTCTATGGTGTTGGGTGTTGTTTCTGCTGATCACTGTCCTCTTCAGTGACGGCATGGACACGATGAAGTTTTTCCTCAAAAACTGATGTGGATGGAAGGTCTACTGTTGTGGGCTTCATCATCAACATCATCTTGTTTCTTCTTAAAATGAGTTATCCATTTGTAAACTGCTGATTTCTTTGGGGCTTTGTTCCCACAAACTTTTCATAAAGCATCAATGATTTCACTATTCTTCCACCCAAGCTTCACTGTAAATTTGATGCTTCTTCTTGTTTCACTTTTAGCAGAATTCATGTTGCTCTGTTAGGGGCTTTTTTTCAAACTGATGTCTCATCCTTCTTAGTGCTTCAAACTAGATCCTGTTTAGACATGTTATAGCAAGTTAATGCATGTTTATTTTGGTGCAAAAAAATTTTGACCTCCATGCATAGTTTCTCATAATACACATTTTCCATGAGATTTTTGAAGACCCCTCATAATAGCAAAAACTATACTAAAAATAGAACCCTTCCAGTGAAAAATATATAAAAGATGTCATGGGTTAGGGAAATGTAATGATGTTGGATATTTCTTCTTAGCCATCCAGAAATGGCCCCAGAGTGGAAAGGAGAACAAGAAGCAGAGATGCCGAGCCCATCGCAAAGTGTGAAGATGAACCCCCAACCCTCTGAATGGGGGACAGCTACTGTGCTTATAAAGTGCCCACGTCCCGTAGGAAGTTGTGGAGGGAGGACATACTGCTTCGTTTAAAAAATAAAATGAAAAGTGCACCATGCACAATGATTTCTATAACATTGTTAAATTTATGTGTTAAAAAATACCACGCACGAAATGACATCACATATTTGACCACTCTGTGTACACCGTGCAGCCCACAGCGTTTTGGTCAACGCCAGACTGCACGCAACAGTGGTCCCATAAGATTATAACAGAGCTGGGAAATTCCTATGCCTAGTATTAATTATACCATACTTTTAATCATTACTTTAGAGTGTGTTACTTCTACTTATTTAAAAACAAAAAAGCTATCTGTGCAGCAGCCTCAGAAGGCGTTCCAGAAGGCGCCGTTAAGAGTGACTGCCCTAAAGACCTTCCAGTGGGACGAGACACGGGGGGAGACAGCGGCAGTGATAATCCCGACCCGCGTGGGCCTAGGCTAGCATGTGCCTTTGTGTTTTAGTTTTTAACAAAAAAGTTTAAAAGTAAAAAAAAAGAGAGAGAGAGAGAGAAAATAGAAAAAGCTTATAAAATAAGGATATAAAGAATGTTTTTGTACATCTGTACATGTGTGTTTTAAGCTAAATGTTATTACAAAAGCATCAAAAAATTTTAAAAAATTAAAAAGTTTATAAAATAAAAAAGTTACAATAAGCTAAGATTAATTTATTATAAAATAGAGAAAAATATTTTTTATAAATTTAGCATATCCTAAGTGTACACAGTGGTAAAGTCTCCAGTGTGCACAGTAATGTCCTGGAGGCCTTCGCACTCACCGCCTCTCCCAGAGAAGCTGCCGCTCCTGCAAGCCCCACTCGGGTAAGCGCCCTGTACAGGCGCACCATTTTAATCTTTTATTCCACTTACTCCATTTAATCTTTTATACCTTTTCTAGTTTAGACACACAAACACTTCCCGTTGTGTGACAGTTGCCCACGGTATTTAGCGCAGTCACGTGCTGTGAGGTTTGTAGCCTGGGAGCGGTAGGCCACGCCATGCAGCCTGGGAGTGTAGCAGGCTGTGCCACGTAGGTCCGTGTAAGTGCACTCTAGCATGTTCGCACAACGACAAAACTGCCTAACAACACACTTCTCAGAATGTTTCCCAGTTATTAAGCAACCCATGACTGTATTTTCCACGAGACCACGTGCATGTAACTGTACAAAAGCTCTGGAGAAACCGTATTGACTTGATATGAGGCGCCCATGGGGAAGCGGAGGAAGACACTAGGTAGGCATGTGTGTTCAAGGACATCTTTCGTGGTATCTAGTATGTTTCAGTGTCTTGTAATTACTTTAAAATGCACTTGCTTTGCTTACGTAAGTAAAATATGATTGAAAAGCTAACTTAAAATTTATGGACACTTTCTCCTCTTGTCAAGCAGTAGAGATCAGACCAGGACAAATTCTTGTCCTTTCACGGGTCTCCAACTGACTTCAACTTGCAGGAACATCGCTGAAGATGGTCTGAATAACAGAAGGTCATCCCCTTACTATCAGGGAAATAGCCACCACAGTCACACCACCGTGCACAAACAGCATGGCTCTAATGAAGGAGAGACACAGGCTGGATCCAAAGGAACTTGGATAAAAATTTAAAACAGTGGCTGACATTAGCACTGCCATTTCCGGGGACACTGGCACATGCTTACTCAGATGACAACTTCTAGCATTAAAATGGAAGTTTAAATATAATCTTTAATCATTCCCATTACTATTAGCTCTGCTTTTCTTTATTATTATTATGCTTCTGTGTGTGTGTTTAAACTAGAGATGTCCTTACCTATCGACTGCCAATCAACCCTCTGCAATCTGGCTTCTGCCTTTGCAATCGCTCTTGCCTTGTCTATTAAAGGCACGCTACTTGCCAAATCTGGGAAATATTTTTCAGGCCTTTTTCGTATTCTCTTAGACATTTGACTCTGCTGGCAGTCCTTCCTGAACTCTTCTCCCCTCCTCCACGATGCTACCATCCCTGGTTCTCTTTTTTCTCTCCTAAATCCTCAGTCTCTTTTAGCTGCTAGTCTTCTGCCTATTCCTAAGCCTGGGTGTTCTCCAGAACTCAGTTCTGGGTCCCTGTGGTGGGTTGCCAAAATAGCTCCAGTTCTACTTCCACCCACCCCACCCACCATGCCCTTGCAGTGTGACTTTGCAGGGTGGGGTCTGCTTCCCTACCCTGGAATCTGGGCTGGCCTGCAGCTTGCTTCGGCCAGTGCTTAGCAGAGGACATAGTGCTGTGTCAGCTTGGGGCATAGGCCTCCAGACGCCATGTGTGTGTTACCTTTCTCCAAGAACCACGCCAGGCAACATGTGAGTGAGCCCGAGCCAGGCTGTGGATGGTGCAAGAGACACAGCCCTATTGCCCTGGCTGCCCAGCAGGCTGAGACTGGGTGAAGAGGAGGAGGCCCTCGCCTTGGGTCACACAATTGGCCCGTTGTGAAATTGCAAGGTCAGATCCCATTTAATCCTGCAATCTATGTCCTGACCAGCTGCCAGCAACCCTAGAAATACAGTCACCTGGCTGACCTAGGCCTTGGAGGCGCAGCCAAGGCCAAAAGAACAGCCCAGCTGAGTTCGGCCTGAATTGCTGACCCACAGAATTAGGTTAATAATGAATAAATGGTTGTTTATTATGTAGCGAAAAGCTGACTGTCACAGCCCCCTTTCAAGAGGCCCTGACTCTCTCTGGGCCTTCTACTCACACACGAGGCTTCGGCTCCTGTGACCCGATGGTCTCAACCCAGTCCCCAAAATGTTTTGATGGGATGAAGCCACAGGCTTTCAAGGGGACACCTTTGAAGAATAACCATTCTTCAAAGATTTATTAGCTCTAATACATCTTTATTTAGGTCCACCTCCTTTTGTTACCGTCATGCCTTAATGTTATAAATATGGTCATTATTTTCTTTTTTTTATTTTTTATTTTTTTATTTCAGCATATTATGGGGGTACAAATATTA
>VBSM01000605.1:3812468-3837986 GCA_008086735.1 Cheirogaleus medius | reverse complement strand
GGGTGCACCAGGTGCAGAGCAGGCCCTGTGAGCCCTGTGTTATTGGGCCCTGACTGTGAGCCTGGTAGAACCCAGTGTGGGGCTTACTTGAGCCCCCACTACAGGTGCAGGAACAGAGGCGAGAACTCAACAAGCTTTGGGGCGATTAGAATGTGCCCCACTAGGATCTGATGGCTGTCAGTGACAGCAAAGCTGAGGTCTGGGGAGAGAAGCGGTGTGGCGGGAAGCACTAGAGAGCTGGGAGCGGAATCTCAAAGGAGCCTAAGGCGTGATCCTGGCTCGTAGGGCCTGATTGGAGGCCCCCTTGGGGGCACCAAGAAAAGTGTCTCGGCTCCTCCTGGACGGAGAGAAAGCATGGCCACTGTCCCTTCATGATGCCTGCGGGGATGTGGAGTGTGGGGCTGGGCAGCCCTGGGGGTCTGAGGCTGCGTCACCGGCGTGGCTGTGGACAGGAGAGTGGCCCTCAGCTCCACAGCTGTCTCACCCTCTGCCGTGGGGACAGCCCCGCACGGTTCTTCTATCCAAGGTTCTAAAGGACCCGAGAGAGGTCAGATCTCCAATTAACATGGAGAAAGCTATAAAAATGTACAGGTCCACATCGTTTACAGTCTGGTTTTAGTGATATAAGAATAAAGAAAAAGACCACATTCTAAAGCAGGCCTGAGGTGTTGCCCACTGCTAAATTACACAGCATGTGACAATGTCAGGAGAAACGTGCTCCATGAACACACGGGCTCCCGAGTCGGACAGCCCCAAGCACAGCTCCATTCTCAGGCGTTCATCACATTAATGCCGGTGACGCCTCTGCCCACCCCTCCCCCGCCCCTGTCCTGTTTGCTGCTGTCCTCTCTCCATGCTCTCTGTCGTCCTCTGACAAAGTGTGACTCAGCCCTGATCCGCTCTCCCATTCTGTGCTGCGATGCTTTTAGTGAAATTCTGTGTAGTGCCAGGGAGCCTCGTGACAGACTGTCCCCATGTGCTCCATGGCAGTGATGCCTGCGAGCCTGCACAGCTGTGCTCAGTCTTGTGCCTCTGCCCCACGTTGCCATGGCAGGCATCGTGCAGTCCCTACTGCGGGTTGTTCCACACCGTGCACTTCCCCGCGGCCGAGCTGCCATGCTAGGCCGACACCCTGCTCAGAGGGTGCCTGCTGTCCCTGCACCTCCTGCTGCCATCACCAGGAGAGGCCTGCCTGTCTCCTCGGTCAAAGCATCCACGGACTCACCCCTGTGCATTCAATGGCAGCAGGTGTGACTGGGAACGGTCGGAGGCCCACTTGACACGTAGCAGAGACCACATCTGGCTGGAGAGAAGTGGGGGAAGCACTCTCAGTCTGCCCGGAGGAGCCCCTCTTCCTGGCCATAGCTTGGCCAAGACTTCTGGGGGCATCGTCCCCCCTGCACAGATGCCCAGTTGGCAGCCAGGACACTGACGAGCTTGCGGTGCTGGGGCAGGCAACACTGCTAGACACGGCTTCTAAGGCCGACTTTAACCTCTTCTCTTTCCTCTTTGTCACAGGGTAGAAAAAAGAGCTGATCCAGCACCCACTGGGCTGATTTTAGATCTTGGGCACAGCCTCGGAAGGTTTCTGCAGCTCGTGCTCAGATGCTGCGGGGAACGCGGAGACCTGCGTGCAGATGCTGTGCCCAAATCCTTGCGCCTTGCCCCTTCCTTCCCGACCCACAAATGACCACAATGGCCAGGAGAAATGCTCAGCTCATTTGAGTAATTGATTTTGACATCCGAAACTAACAGAAATTAGAAATTCTGGAATGAATCAGAACGAATCAGAATGAATCTGGGATGAATAGACCAAATGAATTTAAATCAATCATCTTAAACAGTAGGTTTAATTTTTAAAGAGTGTTTAATTTTATATCTCTAGTCATATCTTATTATTCAGTTTTTAGGCTCTGTGCATCAAGGCTTTAATCCCAGAATGAATGCAAAGCTGTCTGGCCCTCCCCCGCAGATCCGGATGGACTTAGGAAATGCAGGTGACCTGCTGGTGCAGCCTGACATGAAGGCCTCGCCAGCATGCCAAAGCCACCATGCTGGTTGCTGCTGCATTTCCCATGCCAGGCCACTGCGTCATCGCAGACATTCGCCGAGAGCTCAGGTGTGTGGGCCCCTTCTCTACATCTCACGTGGCCTTTTCACAGCGGGCCATGGTGTGCCTAAATCTTAGCTTTCTTGCAGTGAAGTCACACTTCTCAAATACTGGCTATGTTACGGGACGGACGGCCATTTAGGCCGCAGCTTTTACTCTGCAGGCTTTGCTCTGCCCGGCTCATTTGCACTCTTAACATAGATTCACTGGTCATTAACAGCTGTTCCACCAGGACGGCAGGGCCCACAGTCATGCTAAGTCATGTCCCCCGTTGGCCCCGTTTGAAAGGCTGAAACAGTCTCTCTAGGCCAGTCTGGTTTGGGCCTTTTTGTTGTGACTAATGCATTGTGGTGGAGACACCTGCCCACAGGAAGGAGACAGAAGTCCCCGCTGACCGGCAGGCATTTGGGCCCAGCTGTCCCTGGCCCTGATGTGAACCGGTGACCTAGAATCCAGAGTCTTCTTGCCAACCGGTAGAAACATCCTGTCACATGTTATTTTTACTTTAAAGCTTTGGCCCGCTGCAGATGCCAGCGCTGAGACGCCCGGCTGTGGTCGGCACGGCACTGCCCGGCTCGCGGGCCGATGGATCCACAGCTCTTGCTCCTGAGCAGACACAGTGCGTGGAGCCACTGCCTTGCCGAGAGGGCCAGTCCCTGACCCGTGTCCCACGGCATGCCCCCCACTCCCCCTGCCTTCTCCCCACCCCCTCCGTGGGACATTACCTCACCACCCAGGGACAGCCGGGAAGCTCAATGGGCAGTTCCTGCCCAGGCTCCCCTCCCAACTGTGAGGATGGCCAGGCCTGCGCTGAAGTCCCAGCCTGGACCCAGCTTGGTCCTGAGGGCCTTGCCGAGCAGACGGTCAAGTGCAGGCTGGCCTGGGCTTCGGAGCTGGGACAGAGGCGGCTGCAGGGCTCCTCAGTTCCTGTCACATCCTGCCCCCTTCTGGGTCTAAACTATTTGAGAGATTCTGCAGGAGGCTGATAGAGTGAGAATTCTATTAATATTATTGGTCAGGCTGGATTTGGGAACAGAGCATGGACCTGGACCCCAAACTAGGCTTCCTGCCACATATGCCCCCAAACTGAAGTCACCTACTGAGTCACAGGCAGGACAGTCCCCTGCCAGGGGAAGGTGGGAGCACGTGTGTGAAGAATGGCAGGTCCCTCACACCAAGAAGGTCTAGAACATCCTCTCCAGGGGGAATGGCCTGGGCAGGGAGGAAGGGAGGCACCCCACCAATGCCTCCTAAAGGCGGAGTGTCTACTTCAGAAGCTGCAGTGGGTTGAGCAGTGTGCTCCCAAATTCACATCCACCTGGAAGCTCACAATGTGCTCTTATTTGGAAATAGGGTCTTTACCAGTGTGCTTAGCTAAAGACCTTGAGATTAAATCCTCTTAGATTTAGGGTGGGCCATAATCCGTGACTTCTTAGGAGAAGAGGAGGGGACACCCAGGACACAGCAGGAGGCCACGTGGAGGCAGAGCCAGAGACTGGAGCCATTGGTGCCGGCAGAGGCCAAGAAGGTCCTCCCTGGGGCCTTCAGAGGGAGTGCGGCCCTCCACTAGCGAGGTGTCAGGCCTCCAGCCCTCAGGACTGTGAGAGAAGATGTTTCTGCTATTTTAAGCCGCCCAGTTTGCGGCTGTTTATTATGGCAGCCCTGGGAGTAACACACAAGGGCCGTGTTAACACACAAGCCCGGCAGAAATACGGGCAGAGAGATAATTGTTCTGCCCCAGCACTGCAGGTACCCAAAGCTGAACTTCCACAGCCAACCAGGACAGGTGGCCGCAATGTGAGCACGCCTGCCCGCTGAGCCTCGTCCTGCTGGGAGTGCCTTCCACCCCACCAGCCCTGCTCAGCCGAGCCTGCGCCCTCGTGGACAGTGCGCGAGTGGGCAGGGGGCGGCTGAAACCTGGGGGTGTTCCTCACACAGACACCGCCACTTGAGGGTCCTCACTAACAAGTCTGTGGTGACACTGCACTCAGAATCCCGTCCAACAATCTGTCCCCCGAGACTGGCTTCTCTATGAACAGTGAATCACAACATTGAGTCACGGTTTTTATTAGAGTTGTGATATTTGATTTCAAAATATTTGAAAGTTTATAAATTCATCCTTGGAGTTGATTTAGGCTTTTTCCCACCTTAAGAATCTAGCTCTAATATCAGGCTAACCCTCTCGTAGCAATGACTTACATGGATGGGAGAAGAACAACTTCTCCGGAAGCGCTTCCTCGTGTCTGCGTGCCCCTCGCCGAGCCAGGAGGGCGTGGGCTGCAGCCGGCCGCCAGGGCAGGGCAGCCCAGTGTCTGGAAATGGGCTTTAGGACATTTTAAAATGACTTTTAAACTGTGAGCTTTGATGATATCAGGTGGCATTTTTACATGAGTGAAACTGGTAGTGAAAAGACACCACAAATGTTCACATTTGCTCACAAATCACGTGTGGGCTGTTTGACATGTTCATTCTTCTCAGGGACAAGCTTGTCATCAGCTGTTCACTCCACACCTGTCCTACCCGACTCCAAGAACAGGAACCTGGGGTAGTCCCCTCCCTGGTTAGTCCTCTCCCTCGGTAGTCCTCCCTCCTGGCTAGTCCTCCTTCCTGGCTAATCCTCTTCCTAATTTGTCCTCTCCCTGGCTAGTCCTCCTCCCAGGTTAGTCCTCTCCCTGGGTTAGTTCTCTCCCCTGATTAGTCCTCTCCCCTGGTTAGTCCTCTTCCCTGGGGTACTCCTCCCTCCTGGTTAGTCTTCCCCCTAGTTAGCCCACTCTGCTGGGGTAGTCTTCCCTCCTGGTTAGTCCTCTCTCCTGGGTTATTAGTCCTCTCTCCTGAGTCATTAATCCTCTCTTCTGCGATAGTCCTCCCTGTACCCCCAGCTCCTAGCACAGTGCTAGATTCAGAGTCGGAGGCAAAAAATATCTGTGAAATTGAACTAAATATCAAAATACCAAACGTAACTCAATTTTTAAAAAACAGTACGATACAATAGTTCTATGGCAAACAGGATGGAGATTCCTCAAAGAAATAGATGTAGACCTACCCTTTGGCCCAGCGAGCCCACTGCTTGGTATCTACCCAGAGGAAAAGAGGTAGTTTTATAAAAAAGACACCTGCACTCGAATGTCTATTGTAGCACAATTCACAATTACAAAGATGTGGAATCAACCTAAGTGCCCACCAATTCATGAGTGGATAAAGAAAATGTGGTATATATATAAACCATGGAGTACTACTCAGCCATAAAATGGGATGAAATAATGTCTTTTGCAGCAACCTGGATGGAACTGGAGACCATTAATCTAAGTGAAGTATCTCAGGAGTGGAAAAACACACACCACGTGTTCTCACTGAAAAGTGGGAGCTAATTGATGTGCAGCGCAGGTGCAAACAGCTGTAAAGGTCATTGGAAATCAAGGAGGGGTAAGGGGGAGGAAGAGAGGGATAAAAACTTACCTATCAGGTACTGAACACGATTCAGGTGATGGGCACAATAAAAGCCCTAACTTAAGCATTGCAAAACGTATCCATGTAACAAAAACAATTGCACCTCCTTAGTATTTTGAAGCAAAAAAGTGACAAAAATACAATAAGATAGTGAGAAATCAATTGGGGAATGTGAGATGATTGTGGTTAAAAATTATTAACCACTTCGGTACGAGTGTCGACTATAGTCGACAACCACAGATGAATGTGCACAGCTGAGTGTCGACTTTAGCCGACAGCCGTGATATGGAGGTGCACAGCCGAGCGGCGACTGTAGTCGACAGCCAAAAGCTTTTACTTTTACAGCTTTTATCTCTGCAGTTGCAGTGTGTATGTTCAGCTAATAAGTTACTACAAATCTGTGACCTTTTAACAAGTCCTTAGTAGGAGTTATTATAGTTATTTTCCTAAAGCTGCCTGTAAAGTAAGACAAGCTTTCAGTGCTTTAAAGCTTTCCTCATCACACAAGAGCAAAACGGATTCGTTGTCAATGCACAGCACAAACTATCATTTTTGCGGCCGGTGAGAGCGGTACCGAAGTGGTTAATGTGATTATTTGAATCTGTGAAAAGTTGAAAACAGCCTGTATATTCATCCACAAAAGAGTTTAAACATAAACATAAACATAAATGACGATACTCTGTAACATGGAACACTGTAGTAATTTTAGAAAATCTATATTTTAATAATCATAAACATTGATATGGGAACTATTCACAATATAATATTGAATGATAAAAGGCAGATTACAAAACTATGTGTAGCATGATTCTATTTTTATGTTAAAAATTCTGTACATGTAAGCAAATGTAAAGACTCAAGGTACGTACCTCAAAATATTAACAATCATTTTGTCTGTGTAGATACGGTTATAAATGCTTTTATTTTATACCGGGGCTATTCTGAATTGTTTAATTTTTAAACTTATAAACAAACACTATTACTTATAAACAGATCAAAACTATTATTAAAAAAATTAAGTTGTGATGGTGTAATAGTAAATTAAGTAGTAAAGTTTTACTAAATTTCAATGATATTCAGGGAGGTAGCGAGCTGATATTGAAAACGTTCAAAGACATTTTTTGTGCACATACTAATCAGTGCATATGCTTTCCCAAGTGGTTTCACAGGGTACACAGTAGTCAAATTTGACTTGCACGTTCTCCTAAAGCAACCATAGCGTGGCTCTTGAAAACATCCACCAGTGTACAGAAACCTCTCTGTGGAAGACTGACGATCACCAGCGACTTAGAGCTTTCCCAATTTGGATAATTTTGAGCAAAGATGATTTTCTTTGCTTAAGTTGTGCAGATGAACTATTGGCTTCAAATTCCAACATAACTACCTCTCAACCACTTAACTTTCTAAAACAGTGTCTCTTGACTCTTGGCATTTCAGCTGAGCATTCTGCTGGGGGGCTGTCCTGCACATTAGTGGGTGTTCAGCAGCACCCTGGCCTCTACCCACTGATGCTACTAGCACTTCCAACCCAGGGTGACAACCAAACACGTTTCTGGACACTGTCAAATGTCTCCTGGGGGGCAAAGTTACCCCCAGTTGAGAACCATTGCTCTAAAAGAAGCATTATTACTAAAAAATAGAGAAGCAGAAGCATCTCTTTACCTAATTTGCATTGTTTTCAAAATCACCCCTATTTTTGTAACACTTTATGCAGACATATGATACATGAAATATACCTGTAGTGTAAAAAGAAAATCAAAGTCTTTCAGGGCCATCCCACTCAACTCTTTATTTAAAAGAGAAGGTAAAAGTCTCAGGCCCCTGCAAAGAGCTGGCCCCACAAATCATTCATTAAGGAAATTCCTTGCTGACCTCTCATAAGAAGGACATGCAATTGGCACCGATATCTAGCACCTAAAACTAAGCCTGTTCATCCCACACTAGTAAATTACAAGTTTATGTCTGTAAAGTTTGCCAGCAGCGGAAGAAACAGAGAGAGAGAGAGAGTAGGGCCAAACAATGTGGCTTTATTGAGAGCCCCCCGGCGAGGTTCACGGGCCTCAGGAGAATGGGGCCCGAGAAGTCGTGTCTGTTTGGAGGGGTTTAAGGCTTTTATACTGTTTGAGGCGGAGTGGGGACTTTTGGCAGGAAGCGCTGGGGATTTTCCACTGTGACCGTCTGTGGTTATTGAGAAATAGGAGGGGCTGGCGGTATTTGCGAAATCCAGGAATCGAAAACTTTCTTATCTGGGTGGACATCCAGGTGTTGTTGTTTTCAGCAGGGGCTGGCAGTTGTCTTTGGAGAGTCTGGTCTCGTGAGCCTTTTCTTTCTGATCTAGGGAGGAAGGGGGCCGCCACCAGCCTTACAATGTCCAGGTAACAGAACTGGATACAACAGAATCAGACATTCTTTCACCTACCCAGGGACATCCACATAGCTGATGCTCCCATCACCCCCTTTTTCTCTTCTACAATTGCCCTGATTTTATGTAAAGTGTGAACTTTGTGGGCTCACAAGCATGTAACCATTTTGCCTCACCCCTCCTTTTCCTTTCTCTCTGTGCCTGTCAATGTTGAGGGTTCCAACAGCCACAGCTTGTCTGAGGTTCCTGTTTCTCCCCGGTGTCCTCAACTTTGGCTTCATAAACCTCCATAGATTGAGATGTTTTTTTGCCTCAGTCATTTACTTGGGTGACACCTTCTGCAAAGGTAACCCCGCCCTGCTTTTATGTCTCATCCACTCAGTAAATGTGAAGCAGCCGGTGCAGGTGGAGAGGCTTTGCAACCCGCCTCCCACCTGGGAACACACTCCTTTGCCATATTGTGGCTTACTCTGGGTTTTGTTTTGTCGATGGAAAAGAACCCAAACTCTGTACAGTAATTTAAAGAGGTTTATTCTGAGCCAAATATGTGTGATCATGGCCCGGAGAGCCATACCCAAGAAGACTTGAGAGAGTGGACTCCCCATGGCTGGGTTACAGTTTGGTTTTATACATTTCATGGAGACAAGAATTACATGTAAAGTCGTAAATCAATACATAGAAGGCATACATTGGTTTGGCCCCAAAAGTCAGGACTTGAGCTGGGGATTACAGGTTATAGGTAGGTTTAAAGACTCTTTCGCTTATAATTGGTTAAAGAAATAAAGCTTTGTTTAAAGGCTTGGAATGTTTTCAGTAACTGATGACCTGCAGGTGTGGTTTGAGCTTTGTCTTGAATAGCCTTAGGAGTGAGTGACAAAGGATATCTCCAAGAAGGGAGGAGGGCATGATGTGTCTGATCTCCCTTCTCATAGCTAGTAACTCAGCTTTAGGGTATTTCTGGGGTCCCCTTGGCCAAGAGGGGGCCCATTCAGTTGGCTGGGGGCTTAAGATTTTATTTTAGTTCACAGTTTCATTGTTTTAATCATTATCTTGCTATATTTGTATCTCACTGTGGCTTGCAGTTTTGACATTTGTTGACTTAGAGGATAACCAGGGCTGCTGCGGGGTTGCAGACTTGGTGGCGCTAAGGACCAGACAGGGGAGGTGAGTTAGGGGAGTGTGGTGAGGCCGTCAGGAGGGTGGGCACCCACGGTGCAGCTCTGGGTGTCAGTGGGATTATCGCACAAATGCCCACCCCGCATTGCCAGGTGGCCCTATTTTTTTAAGATGAGTGAGAAACACATATTTTATGTGAACTCTTCCTATTTTTAAATATGCCTAACCAATTTAAAAGAGATTAAGACCACTTTTCAGCTCCAGCAAAACCTTTCTGCAGGCCGGACATAGCCCCCTGGTCTCAGGCACCATCGGGTCATTAGGAAGCCGAGTGCAACTTGTTCCTACACCTGCTAATTGTTAGGTCTGGAGCAGAGAGGGAGACACACAAAGACTCAGGTGTAGCAAAATGCTGTTTATTTGAACATCTGGGTGCAGATGGAGCCTCCACCCTGAGGGAGGGGAAGCTTTGGGTTTTGTAGGGGTTTTTCTAGTGGTGGGAAGTACAGTGAGTGAGCCAGAACAGCTGCTGTAATGAATTCTTATCAAACAGCTAGTTCCTGGGCCCCCTGCCTTGGTCACATCTGCATCTACAGTGTCCTTATCAGGAGGGGTAAGGAATGCAAGTTCCTCTCTTACATTCCATTCCTGTATCTCCTAGGGGTCTGGCAAAGGCTACCAGCCTGATGCTAATAACCCTCAGCTCCAAGAAGCACTCAGCATTCCAACATAATGAGCCGCTTGCCAAATCAGAATCATGAAAATTCTAACCCTTCCAATAACTCCAAAGAAGCCTCACTAGCCGGTCTGGCGGGCGAACTAATCAACTTGGGTAAAGCTCTATGCACAGGTCTCTCCAACTCAAAGAACACTGTGGAAGGTTTGCACGTCTCCTCCCCGAAGTTTCGGAAAAGATAACCATGGGGCCTGCGGAGCAGCCACGCACCACGCACGGAAAGTAGACGGGCTTGAGCTGAAGTTATGCTTAACATACTCCATCTGCCTCTGCTGTGTTGAATTTCCAGGGTTCTCTGTGACTAGAGGAATCAGGGTGCGTTTCTGCGGGTGCAATATTAGGGTTTCTCTATCTCGATGTGACAGGAAATGGAAGAAGAAATTGAGGGTGGGCTGCTAACAGGCAGGAAGCCAAAGAAAAGCTGCAACCCAGATGGAATTTCCACTGTCTGAATTCTAGTTCCCTAGAATGCCCTAGGGACGCATTGTAAGGAAAATGGCAACTTTTTAGCTGGCATTGATATTTCTATTGAGCGATGATTGATAGTGCATGCAAACTTGAGATCTTCAGCAAAGGAAGTGAGCACATAAAATAATCAACAACTCGGACTTTAGACTCCGCTCCAGACCTGGGCTGGGATTTACTGAGCTGTGTTTGGGTGCATTGGTTGGCAAAGTGCCTCCATCTTCCGGCAAAAATCTGCTTCATTCTTAAAGCTGAAATAATTTTTGACTGAAATATGTGGTCTTAACCAATTCTATTCAGTTTTGTGTAACTTACCTGTGTCGATAAGTAGTGGTAGAAAAGCTGCCAAAAAAGATGAGTTTATAAAAAGCTTCTGAATTTCTGGCCAAATGTGACCCCGGAATGTTTGCAAGATTCCATTGTTAACTAAAAAAAGATTGACACGGAAGCCTAAGGAAATAGCATTTATTTGGGAAACAAAGAATTGCCATTTTGGTACAACAAATCAGGGCAACCCGGAATACTGTCCTGTAAGGCAAGTGCTGGAGGGGTTTTCTATAGGGGATTTCTACACGAAGTTGGCTTTGGCAATAGTGCATTGGCTGGGCAGAAATCCCATATCGAAAACCTGTTCTGATTGGGTAGTTAAGGAGGATACTCCCAGCCGAGAGATGTTGAAGGCCAGTGGATACTGACTTCAGTTGTTTATCCAAGTCTATTGGAACATTCTGTGGCTTGACCTTCAGCAGGTGTGAGTGTAATCCGCCCGCAATCTCGTACTCCACTTTAGAAAGCCTTAGCCTTGGCTACTTCATTTTCTTTCACACCATTAACTCTAATCCAAACAGGAGGTATGAGTTTCAGACACATACAAAAAAATGTTTGCTAGATATTTTGCAAATGCTTTCATGACCGTATATAATATACTATCTCAAAGAAAGAAAGAATACTGCTATTTAAGTTAGATACTAGTCTAATGGGCTTTTTCTATTTATACATATTAATTCTGTGACTCAGTTAAAAAAGAAACCACATTCAGTAAATCTTATGGTTTTCTATGTCCCATTTCCCAAAATAGGACAAAACCCTCCTGCCTCTTTAACACTGCTTTAAAATGTCCACTGGTGACTATTTGCGTGACAATATCTTGCTCGCATTTTTGTTTCTATGCTACTAATAACTTGAACTGTTCCAATAATGGGTAAGGGGACATTGAAGATAATGAGGGGAACAAAACATGAGATCAAGAACATTTAGGTCAGGCTTTCTCAGATGACATTTTGTAGGGAAATTGGTTGATTCTAGTCAAACTAGAAACTTTAAAATAACTTGTTAATAATTCATTCTTTTTCAAATTTGTTGTCCAGTACACTTTAACCCTTTAAACATTGTTTAATAATATAAACAAATGAATAAATATATAAGTGAGGAAAGAGGAAACTCTCTCTTAAAGTAGCAGGAAAAATGAATTAAGAAATCATTATGTGACAACCATCACAGCCATCTGACCAGTGAAACAGCAAGATAAGTCATGGGTTATCTACGTTGTCTCTATCTAAGTACTCTCCATGAAACAATTATTAATTACAAAGGTTAAAAGGCAAGTTTGCCGCTGAAAACCCCAACAAAACCCCTGTCTTGATCAAAGCTGATGCCACCAGCAATAGGACAGGTGGCATCATGTGTCCCGGGGTAGAACGCAACAAGGATGCAAAACTTCTGTGACTCACTTGATGCCTGACCTTGGCCCTGATCACGAGGAAGAACACATCAAGCCATATCACAGGGTATTCCACAAAATGACCAGCCTATAGTCTTCGGAAATGTCAAGGTTATGAAAAGTGAGAATAAGGAATGCTCCAGATTGAAGAGACTAGAGAGACATAGTGACTGGGGACAAAGATTAACCCTAGGCTGGGTCTTCTGTTGAACACAATTTCAGGGAACCGAAGGAATCTTGGATGAGGTCATGGATGAAGGGTGAGCAGGAGTTGTTTGCACTATTCTTGCAACTTTTATGTAAGCTTGAAATGGCCCTAAAATAAAAATTTTAAAAATCACTGAGACCACTGCCCCCATAGCAGTTTGGTCTATGGCAGCGACAAGCAGCAGAAACGGCCGGGCTGACGCGGGCACAGGCCTCGCTCCAGGTTGCTGGTTGTGTGGCTCTGGGAAAGTTACTTACCCCTCTGAGCCTGAGTTTGCTCCTCTGTGAAGCAGGGACAGTGTTAGCGCCTCGCCTACAGGTGAAGTGTGATAACTCTCGCAAGCTCAGCTCAGTGCTCAGCACGTAGAGAACAATAAACTGTAGTCAGAGTGAACTGTGCAGTGGTTTTCTAGGTCCCCCATAACACAGGGCCACAAACTAGGTGGTTTGAACCAGCAGCAGTTTATTGTCTCACAGCTCTGGAGGCCGGAAGTCTGAGACCGAGGTGTTGGCAGAGTTGGTTCCTTCTGAGCCACAGGGCCGGATCCATTCCCGTCCTCTCCAGCCCCTGTGTTGCCAGCAGGCCTTGGAGCTCCTTGGCTTACAGAAACATCGCCTCCGTCTCCACCTTCATCTCCACGTGGCGTTCTGTGTGCTGAGAGTCTGTGTTCAGTGTACCCTTTTCATAAGGACACCAGTCATCTTGGAATTAGGGCCCACCCTACTCCAAAATGACCTCATCTTAACTAGTTACATCTGCGATGACCCTATTTGAAATAGGGTCACATTCTGAGATATTGGGAGTTAGGACTTCAACACATGAACTTGGAGAAGATGCAATTCAACCCAGAACAAACAGTGTCATTATTATTAGCATATAAGAGAAATCCAATACTTCCTCGTAGATAAGCCACTTCAAAGAGTTTTTGGAGTGAGGACAATTTGTCATTATTTCTTTGATTTCTTAACAACTCAACACTTGCAGGGTAGTCTGACCTATCAACAAAACTAATTAAAAGTATCTGTCGTTTAGAAAAACTTGCAATGCTTACTCAAGATGCCAGGAGACAGCAAACACTCTGGCGCACCATGAAAATCCCACCAGATGGGATGGTGGCCTAGAAACAGTTTATATTTCTGAGAAAGAAGACAAATGTGAACATTAGGATCCCATTCTTTGAGGCTCTAGCTTTGGAGAGGTTGTGTCTAGCTAGGTCTAGAGAGAAGATAAAATCTAAATGAGGTGTGAAGAGCTAGGATAGCCACGGGGCCCCTGTGGTCTGGATGTTGGGAGGGCCCCCCCAGAAGGCCCTGGGCAGCTATGTCTGTGTGGGTTGAGACCCCAGGCTTGAGCCATCTGCGAGCACGTGGGTGTGTGGTTTGGACTGAGAGCTGTGTGGGCTGCTGAGCTCCAGCCTCCTGGGCCTCTTCCGGCCCACAGCCGTGTGTTTGCACACTCTACGGGACCAACACAGGGAGTCTGGCCTCCAAAAATGAAGGTGCAAGACAGCAGTGGAGTCTGTGGGCTGACTGCCACATCCATTACCCACAAGCGAGCAGTCTAAGTCAACAGTTTTGCCCTGCCAGGGAGTGAGAGAGAGTGTGTGTGAGTGTGTGCACATAGCACTTGTGTGTTCCTATGTTTTTTCATTTAAAGGATCACCAGAAAAAAATGATTCCCTACCTATTTCTCTTCACTTGCCTGTCGACAATCCCTGACATTTTACCCTAAATAATTTCTTGTTTGATAACTTGCTCTATATTCCTGAGAAGGACAGGTCATCTACTCATTCACTGAGCATTTATTGAGTTCTTTTTTATGCAAACAAAGCACCATGACAGGCATTGTGGATATAGCAAAGTTTAAATCGTAGGCCCTGCTATCATTAATCTATAACCTCCTTAAGGAAATTGCTCAGGGACTATGAATAAAAGCAAAAATTACACCAAAGTCCACAAAAGAGGTATGAACTCTGTGTAACAAAAGTTTAGTCTCAAAATATGTGTTCATTGACTAGATACATTGTTAATGATTTCTAATTTAATTCTACTGCAGCCAGTGAAAATATTCTGTAAGAGTTGAATCTTTTGAAATTTATTGAGACTTTATGTTCCAGCTTGTGGTCTGTCTTGGAGAACATTCCACATGTACTTTAAAAAAATGTATGTTCTGCAGTTGTTGGGTATGGAGTTCTGTAAATGTCAATTAGATCGAAGCAGCTAATAGCATTATTCAGATCTTTCATGTCCTCATTGATCATTCGTCTAATTGATTCACCAATTATTGAGGGAGAAATGTTGAAATCTCCAACTATGAGTGTGAATTTGTCTATTTCTTCCTTTAATTCTGTTAATGTTTGCTTCATGTATTTGGAAACTCTTATTAAGCACATACACATTTATGTTTGTTATGTCTTCTTGAAAAATTGATTTTTTTATCATTGTGAAATGTCTCTACATCATTGTTTTGTAGTCTACTTTACCTGAATATAGCCACTCGAGATTCTAATACCATTTGCATGGTATGTCTTTTTCTGTATTATTACTTTTAACCTATTCATATTTCTATACCTACGATGCATGTACTATTAAATAGTGTAAAATTAGGTCTTTAAAAAAAAACCTAACAATCTCTGGAGTGTTTAGTCCATTTACATTTAATGTAATTATTGATATGATTGGATTTTGGTCTACTATTTTGTTATTTTTTTTCTTTTTTCCCCATGTTTTGTCTTCCTCTGCTCCTCATTTCTTGTCTTATTTTGGGGTAATTGAATGTTTTTTTATAATTCTCTTTTAATTCCTATTTTGAATTTTCCACTAAGCTCTTTGTGCATTTTTCCATGGTTGCTGTAAAGTTAACAGTATAGATTTTTAATTTACCACTGTCTACTTAGAGTTAATATTGCACCACTTTATGTAAAATATAAGAAACTTTGCAATCATATATTTTAATTTATTGCCTTCTTGATCTTTATGTTATAGTTGTTATATGTATTACATCTGTATGTGTTATAAATCCATGATAAAATGTTATGATATTTACTTTAAATAGTCACATGTATTTTGAAGAAATTAAGAAGAAAGTATTTACCCATTTAGGTATTATTTCTGTGCTCTTCTGGTATCATTTCTTTTCTGCCTGAAGAACCTCCTTTAGCACAGATAGCTAGTGGTGAATTCTCTCAGCTTTCATTCATCTAAATCTATCTTTATTTCACCCTTATTCTAACAGATATTTCTTCTGACTTTAGAATTTTATATTGATAGGTTTTTTGGTCCTTTCAGTGCCTTGAGGATGCCATTCCATTGTCATCTAACCCCAGTTCTTTCCTGATGAGAAGTTAGTGGGAATCTACTTTACTGTTCCACTATATCTAATGTGACTTTTTTCTGTTGGCTGCTTTTAAGATTTTTCTCTTTACCTTGATTTTTAGCAGTTCCACTGTGCCACATGTGGTTTTCTTTATATTCATCCTGCTTAGAGTTCACTGAGATTCCGGGATCAGTAGGATGATTTTTTTTCACCAAATTTGGGAAAGCTTTAGCCATTGTTTTTTCAAATGTTTTTCCTGCCCTCATTTCTCTCTGCTCTCCTTCTGGAGCACCAATTATATGTATGTTAAACCACTTGATGTTGTTCAAAAAATCACTGATACTGTGTTAATTATTATCTTCTCCCTATTTTCTCTCTGTTCTTTAGACTGGCTGAGTTCTACTGGTATATATTCAGGTTTATGAATCTCTTTTTCTGCCATCTACAATCTACTATTAATCCCCTCTACTAACTTTTTATTTTAGCTATTGTAGTTTTTAGTTCTAGATTGTTATTTAGTTCTTTACATAGTTTTAATTTCTCTCTCAAAACTCCTTATCTGTTCACTTCTTCAGGCCATCTTTTTCTTTAAGCCCTTTAACATATTTACAATAGCTATTTTAAAGTTCTTGTCTGCTAATTCTAGCATCTTGGTCATCTCAGTGTCTATTACTATTTATTGACTTTTTTCTTTAAATTTTCTTGCTTCTTAACATTCTTTTAATTTATTAATGGTAGTTGGACATTGCTTTATTGTAAGGATTCCACATTATGATGTTTGCCTATAAAGAGTGTTGAGTTTTGCTTTGGATGGCAGTTAAGTTATTGACAATAGTCTTGATCCTTTAAGACCTGGTTTTATTCCTTGTTAGAGTTGGTCTGTTTTGGTTGTGTCCTAAGTCCTGGAGTGTCAACATTACTCTATGCCATAGTCCTTAAACCTAAGACTTGGTGGCTGAGAAGTTTTCCAATAAACCCATGCCTGGGCCATACGTCACATATTCTGATTTAATCTGTGATCCAACCCAGATTTTAAGGGTTTTTTAATTTTCTTAGATGATTCTTAAAGGGTAGCCAAGGGTGAGAATTACTGATTAAGCAAATAATGGTAATTCCATTTTCCTTGATAATAGTTGTCTCGTGGTTAGGTGTACCTAGGCCAAGTTGGGCCAATGAGCAGATTGTTCAGAACTTCTGGGGAGAACTTTCTCTTACCAGATACAAACAAGGAATCATCATGCCCTAATTACCACCAGCAGTTATCCTATGGCCACAAGATAAACCAGCCTTGAGTGACACTGACCTTGTAAGCAGCAGGGAGAGATAGGTCTGCCAGGGTCTAGGATGCCCTAGTGGAACTACAGAACCAACCTGAACTAAGTCCAGACTTCTTGTTGGTGAGATAATAAATATCCTCATTGCTTAAACCATTTTTAGTCAGAGCTTTCCATGATTTGCAGCCAAAGATACCCTAACTGATAAAAAAAAAAAAAAAGTTGGTTGCTTCTTCACTGTGGAGTCTACTTGGTACCTGGAGTGCTAGAAGGCAGCTCCCTACCCGAGAGCAGAGTGAGAGAAGCAGCCAGCGCTTCACAGAAAGAGGCAGGAGGCAGAACCCTGGGAACTCAGCAAGGTGCTCAAAGTGTCCCCTTGCCCTCTGGACTC
The DNA here is from genome assembly GCA_008086735.1 of Cheirogaleus medius. Lineage (NCBI taxonomy): Eukaryota > Metazoa > Chordata > Mammalia > Primates > Cheirogaleidae > Cheirogaleus > Cheirogaleus medius. The sequence goes on along the minus strand of VBSM01000605.1, from coordinate 3,820,842 downwards.
TTGGAACTTTGTTATTGTTTGGGAATAAAAGTTAGGATTTTTTTGAAGTATAGAATCCTCCTTTTCACCCTTTTTTGCTATAAATAGTTCAAGAGAAAACAGGAACACTTGTGCCCTGTAGGACTTTGCTTTGTGGAATTTGGAGGCGGACAGGGCATAAACAAATCATCGTTGACCTCCCACACTGCCCTCACTTCCAGTCCTCATCCTGTTAAAAGCCACAGGTGACTTATGCCAACTTGGAGACCCTACCTTATTTGTCTGGATACTGAACATATTTACTGTCATGTCTTTGAGTCTGTGAGCTGCAAGGGGAGCAGATACACCGTCCTGTCTCCCTCCCTTCTACGGCCAACGTCACAGTGAGGTGTCCTCCCCCTGCCTCACCAATCATTCCCACCTCTGCCTTGTGAAATCATGGAATTGAAACCACACGCCTTAAGACCACTAATAGCTTCTCAACCTACAAATCCCACTGACCTTTCCCCAGCCCTCATTCTACTTCCACTCCTCTGTCTTGTGCACATTTAGCCACTCCTCCCTTTCTTCTCTCCTCCCTGACTGCCACAGCACTCCCTGCTTCCACTCATCTCTTAAATTCTGGGAGCTCCCCAGGGCCCTGCCCGCAACACTTCTCATTCTCCACACTTCACACCCTCACTGAGCCTTCCGACCCCACAGCTTGAAATTTCACCTTGTCGTCAGGGTCCCTGATTCCAGCTTTCTCAGTTCCCACAGTGGCGTTTCTGGTTCCCAATCAAACATCTTCATTTGTTTATCCCTCGGGTACTTCAGGCATCATATGTCCCAAACAGATTGTTCGTTTTGGGACATGCCCACTCCCTCTCCCACAACATCCTTTCGTTTTACCTAGTTCTCCAAACTAGAAATTCATAATTACAAATTTCTATCCCCTCTACTCCCCAATTCCATCAGCTCACTGAGGCCTTTTAATTCTGCTTATTGATGTTGCCGCACACTTTGCACCTGGGACCCAGGACGGCCTGGAGGGAGGGGAGCTGGGCCCCAGGGCCTGGTGTAGCGGGTCCGCCGACTCTCCAGAGCGGCCAGAGCATCAGTCCCAGCACGAGAAGCAACCGGATCTGTGCCCAGTGCAGGAAGAGTTTGTCATCTGAGGCCGCATTTCCACCCAGGGGCTCAGAGAGGCCTGGGCTGTTGCCGGGAGAATGCTGATGGGGACTGAGCATCCAAGGACCTGAGGGTGAGGAGCCCCCACCCCTCGGGGATCCCTCCTCCCACCTGCTGAGAGAAGGCAGCAAGTGCATGGCCGAGAGGCCCGTCCAGCCTGCCAACAGGCCTGCAGTAAAATATTCTCTCTTCATTTGTAAAATGACTCCATTACGTCTAGTTTCTAGAACTTTCTACTGAAATATGAATGAGAGTCCACGGAGTCATGGAGTGGTGAAAATGTTCTATTATATTAAATATAGCAGAATTGCAGCAGTGAACAGGGGTTACATGACTATATATCTGTGGAAACTTATCAAATCATACACTTTAAATTGGTATATGTATGTAAATAATATGTCAAATTGACCCCTCAAAAAAATAGTAAGAGCCTGGTGTTTACCACACATGGGAGCCAGACGTTATAATCTTTTTCATTAACATCAGTAAGAAAGTAGATAAAAGAGTGAACAAATATAACTGAGTTATTCAAATAAATAAATATAACCAGACAAACGAAACCCTCAAATACACATATGGAAGCCGTTCACCCCAGCCCGCGCCTACTCTGTTCTCCATCGTAGCCGCGACCCAGGTGTTTACCACGCGGCCCAGGCTGTGAGCGTGGGCCTCACGCCTCATCTCCCTTGCCCTCAGCTCCACGCTCAGCCAGAAGCTGCGTTCTGAAAACACTGTTGCCTGGATCAGCAGGGACTCTGCCCCTGGGCTCTCCCCACCACGCCTCCCTGCGGGACACGACCCCTCCCGCCTCTGCAGCAGCCTCACACTGGGTCCTGGGCCTGGCCTGTTTCTGTCCGGAGCACCATCCCTCGGCACTGAGCGGGCAGCGTCCTGAGGACACGTGCGCCGTGAGGTTTCCATGCTTTACATGTACCGGGGCACGAAGTCCCAATCCTGCTCGAGCACGTGGAGACCCACGTTCACTCTTCCAGCAGCCTCAGGGCCGCCGCATCCGGGCACCTGCTCCCCTGGGGAGAGTCCTGGGGCTCCGAGGCTGGGCAGTTAGCCTCCCTGGCGCCTTGCTTTCTTAGCCTGAAAATGGGTATCACAGTAATAAACAACAACAGGAATAACAATAGTGTGTTGGGGTTTTGTGAGTGTTAAAGGAGTTAGTATGAGTTGGTTCAACTTATAACAGTGTCTGGTTTCCCATAAGGAGAGATTGGTAATGTGAGCCACTGTTATTTCTGTGATTTCTCCTTGCCTCACAATTTAAACTTCAGCAATAATGGAAACATATGCTCCAACACACAAATACACATATACACAAGCACACACACACCACTTGCATATACACACAATGCACATGTACCACATACATACACCATGCACTGCACACATGCTGCATACATGTGCACACATACGAACATACCACACATGGTTGTATACACATGCTTGTGCCACACACATATACATACACACTGCACACATACATACATATACACACATACACACCATGCACCTGCACACATGCACACTTGTACACACCCCCAGGCCTGGCCTGTTCTCACCCCTGCTGCCCAGATGCTCACCTCCCACCCCCAGGTCCTGCTCGTCCACTGAGACTCAGCTCGGGACTCACCCTCCCCACGGGACTCCTTTAGCTCCACCCACACTGAGGGTAACTCGTCTCTGCACTCTACTCTGCCACCGCCAACTGCACAGGGAACACACGGGTGGCCCCTGATGATGCCAGGAGCGGGGAACCGGGAGCCCTGCTGAGCCCTCCTTGCCAGTAGACGTGGCTCCGCAGGCCGAGGAGGCTGACCTGCTTTCCTGAGGAACCTGCAAGGCCTCCCGGGGGCAGGTGTCTTGCAAGGCCCTGCGGGTCCTGCTCAGGGCCCCTTTGGGCTTCTAGACCTAGACCTGGACTGGAGGGCTGGCAGGCCTCGAGGGGAGCCCGCACTGCAAAGGCATTTGCGCAGACAGCAGTCTGGGGTGCGCGAGGGAGTGGGCGTGGAGGGTGTGGGATGGCAGCAGAAGGAACATGACGCTGGGTCAGGCTGAATTCTTGTCGAGAGGGCACCAAGCAGAGCTCCTGCCTCCACGTTCAGTCTGGGAGGCCGGAGGGCTGTGCCCTTGGCTTGGCTGAAGCGCAGCCCGAAGGCGCCTCTGCTCAGCGGAGTAAGAGCGCCAGGCCTGCCTGGGCGCGCCGTGGAAGGAGCGTCCAGGGGCTTGGGGGGACAGGTGGCAGAGTGGATGGTCCTGTGAGACCTGCTCATCCGGGAAGGTCTGGAGGCCACAGTGTTCACAACTGTAAGAAATGAGTCTGTGAGGGGGATTTGCACCCTAGAAGAGCTCTGTGGTTGCTCTTCCCTGGAGGCCAGACCTCTCCGCGGGAACTGCTGCCACCCAGCGGGCATCTGGGTGCGCTGGGCGTCATGGAGCAGGGCGGCGGCAGGGCCCAGTGCAGTGCTCCACCGCCGCGGGAGCAGCAGAGGCTTCGGCCGTCAGGACAGTCTGACTCGCACGGAGACCGGCGGGGCGGGCGGATCGTGGTGTTCCTAGAATGCAGTAAAGTCTTTCTGGATCTGTGCAAACGGAAGAGTTCTAAGTCAGGTGAACAAAAGTCACACACACTTGCGTGAATCATAAAGAGAGAGCGTCGTTGCCCCTAAAACAATTCCCAGACTTGAGCCAGCTTATGATCCAGATTCCCTGGAAAGAAGGGAGGCTGGATGTGCCTGAGGCAGGCCCGGCTACACTGCCCCAAAGGAATACTGCTAATCTCTCCATCCTCCCCCAAAGGGACCTACGGCCTTTTCCCAAGGTAACCGCGCACTGGGAGAAAGGAAATAATCAGATCTGTCAGGGACTCCTGGACCCTGGCTCTGAGCTGACACTGATTCCAGGAGCCTCGAAACGTCCCTGCGGCGCCCAGTCAGATCAGGGGCTTGTGGAGGTCGGTGTCAGTGAGCTTAAGCTCAGATCCGTCTAGCAGTGGGCCCAGCGGGTCCTCAAGCCCACCCTGTGGTCACTCCCCAGGTCTGGGGCGCATGACTAGAGCAGATATAGTCAGCGACTGGCAGAACCCTTGCCTGGCTGGACCTTGGACAATGCCATGCACACACTAGCTTCTCCAGAAAACCGTGGGATGGAAGAACAATCTAAAGAGTTAGGATGTTTTTGAAAAGGGTAAGTGCACAGGATCTGCTGCAGCTGAGTTTGTGTTTGCAGCTGCTGGTGTGTGTCAGCCATTTGTCCGAGCTCTTGCTCAGCGAGACCACATCCGCCAGCGCCGCCTGGGCCTCTGCAGCCCTGTGGCGGAGCAGCTTGCTTTCACGCACTGCAGTTGTGGCAGCTGCTGTTCGGTCGCTCCTGAGCCCCAGCTCATTGCCCTTTCATCGATGTTTCAGGATTCTTCACTAAGCCCCTGAACAGCCCCTTATTAATTTAGGTCATCTTGGAACATGCGGTGCTCTTTCTTTCTCAAATATTTGTTGAGAAAAGATTCTGAGTCACGACTTCGTTTGTGATTCCATCTTCCCTATTTCCTGGCTTCCTTGGTTTTAATGTGGAGATGTCACCCCATATTTTTAGGGCAGAGTCTCCATGACAATGACTCACCCATGTTGAACTCCTGTGATGGCACTGGGCTTGGCCACATTCTTTGGCATTGCCTTACAGCCTTGCAAAGAGTAAACAGAAATTTTAAACTGAAAGATGGCAAGTATAGCAGTCTGTTTAATAGTTCTTTCTTGGTCCATAAAATGGAAACCATCACATTTTATCTCTTTACTTATAGACACATTTATCCAATCGCCCAAAAGTATTTAGGCCACTTCATTATATATCAAATGTGAAACAAATGTTTAGGGGAAAAATTCTCCACAGAGCTCTTGATTCTACAAAGTAAGAAATTATCAGACCAGCTCTTGTGTCATGATAAATTGGAAACCAGGTAAGCAATGCATTGCCCAAGATTACATAAAATATGATATAATATCAATAATTTTTAAAGCACTTAGTTTACACAGGAAATACGAGAAAACAAATGAGAACTGAACGGGGAGTGTGAGGTACAACGGGAGTAAAACAGGAGTCAGGTGAGGGAGGGCGCAGACCCACCCAGTCCACCAGCAGGGCCTCCGAGCCTGGCTCGAACTGGGTGCTCAGTCAGGACTTGCCAAATTGTCACTCAGAGACAGAGACCGAGCTCAGCCACCACCCCAGTTGCACTTGCTCATATATGAGTTGACTGTATATAAAACAGGACATCAAATCTACCATCCACAGAAAATACTAACTTGATTGTAAAAATAGAAATATGAGATGAGAACATGCAAAGTCTGGCAAGATGAATCTGAAGCTCTTTGCGTACATCTTCTCCACTTTGTTACTTAAGATACGCATTTCTAAAAAGTCTTTAGCTCTATTTCTTTCTTGGGAATAGAAAGAAATAGAAAGAAATGTTTGCACCTCAACATACATACAGTTGGGGGAGCCCAGGTGATAATGATGGCTCTGAAATGCCAGAAAACAGAAGAGTTCTGTGGTTCTCTTGTCTTTATCAGAAACAAAAGGAGAGTGTTCTTATTTCAAAAATAAATAAGTTCCTAATAAACTTGAGAAGACTGAGGGTTTTTTCTTTTTCTTTAGGTAAAATCCGTTTTAAGGTTCTTTCTAGAACTGCGAAGTCATCGTAAAGGGAAGAAATCAGCTTCTATGTTAGTAAGGGGGGGCAGTGGGCAGAGGACTGGGTGGTACTGTGGGGAGGTCGGGCAGCAGTGAATCCCTCCCACAGCACCTGGAAAGAGGCCCCAGGGCCATGGACCAGCCCCAGGGCGGAGCAGCCCCGGTTTGCTCGTCCACACTCATCGGCTGCAGAGCATACAGCCAGCCTGCCGGGAAGAGCTGGAGAGCTCGTGGAAGCTGTGGTGTAGGAGGGGTGATAACAGGAAGTCCAAATGCACCGATACCCAGCATGGAAGAAGAATATGCTTGTCACCAATGAACACAGCCTTGTCAAAACGTTTTGCCACAAGTAGAAGTAATGCAAGGTGCAGGTAAGCCCTCCAAGACAGCAGCTCACGGAGGTATCTAGGTAAATGTCTTTAGCCACCAACTACAGACGTGCACTAGAAAACAGGCTGCCCCTTGTAACTCAGGCCCACGTCTTCCAGGGGAGGCAATCACAGGAAATCTACTTACGAGCAGGAGGCTGAGGAAGGCTCAGAACTTGCACGGCCAGGGATTCTGTTCTCGTTTTGTTTTCCCCATTCCGCCTGGTCTTTGCAAGTGGTTTTAGCCGTGCATGGTCTCCAGGGTCGTCCCTCTGATGCTGACTCCCGAACCCACATCCCGCCTGGGAGAGCCCTACAGAGCCCCGGTGTTTGCTGATTCGATTATGTGGCTTAGTACTGCATATAGAACAGCCCAGCCCAGAGCAGCACCACACGTCAGATCCAGCTGGCCTCCTGCGCTACTCTTTTCCAATATTTCCTTGCTTACTTTAAAAGTTTAGGATCATTTTGTCAAATTAAAAATTAAACATGTAATTTGGTTGGAATTTCTCTAAACCTACTAGTTGATTTGGAAAATAATGAGGTGTTTTATTTTTTAATTTAATTTAATTTTTTTTGAGCTACAAGGTCTCGCCCTGTCACCCAGGCGGAAGTGCAGTGATGTCATTACAGCTCACTGCAGCCTTGAACTCCTGTGCTCAAGTGATACTCCTGCCTCAGCCTCCTGAACAGCTGGGACTATAGGTGTGCACTACCATGCCCGGCTATTTAAAAAAAATTTTTTTTTGTAGAGATGGGGTCTTGCTATGTTGCTCAGGCTGATCTCGAACTACTGGCCTTAAACGATCCTCCCACCTCGGCCTCCCAAAGTGCTGGGATTACAGGTGTGAGCCACTGTGCCCAGCCTTGACATGTTTTTTAATACTGAGCTTTCTACCCATGAGCAAGGGTATGTCCTATTTATGCAAAGTTTCCTTTAAATCTCTCAAAGAATTTCTTAATTTTGCTCACAAAGACTGTGCATGTTTCTCATGAGCATCTCTATTCCCTTAGATTTTACGATACCAGGCTCTATTGCTGCCCTTCATCTCAGAATACTCCTGTCTTTTTGTCTCATCTAACGCTGTCCCCTAAATAAGTAAGGTTCCCGAATGTTACAGAGCTTTGAACCGTCCCCTCCCATCCACTGAGTAAGGCTCCCTCTCCTCAGTGTGTGCAGGGCAGAGACAACATTCGTCCCACCTTGGCCACCTGTGCCCGTGTGACTCAACCTGGCAAAGAGGACCTGTGTGGAATCAGACGTGCAGCTTCCGGTCACATTTTCCTCCACTTCTTTCTCCCTCTCATGGGCTGGGAAATGGCTGCACGTGGACAGCCCCTCGCAAAGAGAAGGAAGCTTTGCGTGGAGCCTGAAAGAGCCCACTCGGCCCCTGTGATGCAGCTCTGAGCCCTGGGCAAGAGAGAAATGAGCTTCCCACTTGGCGAGGCCACTGTATTTCTGGGCTCTCTGGCAAGCAGCTCAGTGTGCACCTAATTCATGGTGCTGAGCCTCTTGCCCTCGTTGCTTTCCCTACATATCTTAACCCTGAGCGACATCGGTTAGTCACGTGGCCTCAACGACCAGTCGGGAGCTGATCATCTGCAAACAAAGAGAACCTGTTGTAGAACCTGTATTGCCCTCTGGATTTTTGTGCCAATAGATCCAGCGTCCTCCCACGTTATTCCAAGACGTCTGTTTGAATACCTTGCACTAAAGGTGGAGAAAGTTGGCCCCGTCATCTTATCCACTCCCCATCCTAATTTGGGGTAGAACAAGGTCGCAGTTCAAAGCACACACACTGAAGCTGAACTGCTTGTGTTCACGTCCTAGCTCTGCCCATATGTACTGATGGACTTACCTGGATTCCCAGCTGGCCCTGGGCACAGAACCCACCAAGGGTTTGGGGCTGGTGGCCATACACATTCCTCACAGGTAGTGTCAGGGCTCTACCCTGGGTAGTGTCAGTTCTGATAAGATGGGCAATTTTAAGGTCAGCTCTGCAGAACAAGTGGACTTGCAGTTTGCTTCTCGGCTCTGGCACCTGCCCTTGGGCTCATGGACACCGCACTGCTATTGGCACAGGGCCTCTCCCCTTCTGCAGAGGCCGTGAGGCCCCATCTCTCATCCACTTCTCCCTCTGTGACATCCAGCTCGCATTCCA
>VBSM01000605.1:3801840-3812368 GCA_008086735.1 Cheirogaleus medius | reverse complement strand
GGCAGGAAGTGGTACTGGGTGCTAATGACGCGTCTGAGCCCACCTGCTCCAGGGGGGCCGTCTGCTCACCTGTCTGCAGACCTGGGTGCACGATGGGTTCCCGAGAGGTTTGATCGTGCCAGGGGTGCCCTCTGGTGGCCGACCTTGTGCTTCACGTCCGGAGATCCAGATTTTACCCGCTTAGAAAGCTCCAGCAGACAGGAAACGCACGCAGGCACGGAGCATCTCTCGGAGTCCTGCTCCCTGGCACAGGAGCATAGCTTGATTGCTACCCACGAGGGTAGGAATGGGGAGGCCATGTGTGCGCTCAGGTCGCCGGCTGGGCCTCTTCAACCAGCCTGGATTACAGAACAAAGCTCTGTCCGTTTATCATCAGAGCAGGCGTGGCCCTGAGAGCTCACCTCTTGACGTTCCTCCTCAGGTTTCCACGTCCTGTGTGAGTCCCAACACTCAGGTCAAAAAGTCAGCTTCCTGGAGAGACAACTGTGAGGGCTCATCACCCGGCAGAGGCCTTGCTCTGCTGTGCTCGCTCTGCCTGCCATGCGGGCACCGTGAGGACCAGGCCAGCTCTGCCCACCTGCGTGGAGCAGGCACCACAGAGCCACCCCCAGGGAGAAGGGAGGAAGGAAGTTCTCTCCCTGACACCCACCCAGCGTCCCTGACACCCACCCAGCGTCCCTGACACAGGGAATCACATGGCCCAGCTCTTCCTCGTGTGTCCATGCAGCTCACGTGAGTGTGTGCACATGGACACACATGCACACACCCACATACATGTATGCACACACACCTCTACATCTCCCCAAGACCTGCCCACAAGGACAAATTTAGGGACGAGCATACAAGAGAAGTATTTGAACATTTCCAAGAGGTGTCACATCTCTTCACCACCACGCTCTTGCCTCTAAGGGCTCCCCGGCCAGTTCTGTGGGAGCCTCTGTTTTGAAAGAGCAAGTTTGTTCCAGTATGATTTAACTGTTAGAAAACAATTTTGTCCCAATACAGACTTTGCATTTGTCTGTGGTGTGGGTGTGATTTCACCCACTGGAAACATTAGGTGAAAGCAACAGACCACGCCCAGTGGGGCCGAGCCGAGTGGGAACACAGAACACACACATGCTCCTCCACAAAGCTCACCGCCAGGGCATGTGTGCCAGCCCTGCTGCCATGGCTGATGGGGCTGGAACACACTTCCCCCAGGATGGGGCCCCTTGGTATATTGGACATTTCAAGCTGAAGGAATTTGAGGAACAGCGGAGCAGGAAGGCTTTTCTGGCCTTCCCTGGGAGCAGATCACAAGACCCTCGCGAAAGAGGTGCCCTCCCTGTACCTGGGGGCGGCCTTGCTGTTCCCCAGTCTGCTTCACTCAGCCCACACTCTCGTCCCATCATGTGTTCCCATGACTTCCCAGTATTCAGCAAACCCAGGGGTCCCCACTCCCTTTTGAGGACTCCCGTGTTGAGTAAAATCTAGGTTAAATAAATGTGCGTGCTTTTCTTTCGTTAATCTGTCTTTTGTTACAGGCCCCAGCCAAAAACCCTAAAACATGCAGAAAAACCAGGTATTTTTCTTCCCCTACACAACTTCTGATGTGATTGCAGGTAACTACCACCCTACACACACATATTTCACAAAGGGTCACAGGTGGTGACCCCCAAGGTCCACCTCCTCGGGAAAACGCCAGGGTTCCAGTGGCAAAGTGGCATGTTTGCAGGGATGTCCATGTAGTTCTTAACCACTCAACACGTGCACAACTGTGTTCGTGTTTTCTAGGCTCATTTCTCAATGTGTCGCTGACGCAGTGTTCGAGTGCTGGGCCTTTCACCGCCATTTTTCTCATGACCTCTGTGGCTTTTTAAAGCACAGTCATGCAGGGCATGGTGATTCCTAGGACTAGACATGATGCATGACCGCAGAGCTGGCCACAAACATAGACAGGACAAAGAATCAAGGTCAAGACAGCTCTGGAATTTAAGTTTTGAGGCAATACCTCTTCTGTGAGCACATTTTAATAAGAGATAAAATATAAAAAGAGAATGTAAAAAAGACATAGCAAGGTTAAAAATAATAATCAGTATTTCCTGGGTCTGAAAAAAACAGCAGCAACATAGAGTTGGCCCAGCTGAAGTTTAGATCCCACCACGGAGCAAGAACAGGAAAGAACTTAAAACAACAACAATAAAAAGCATCTTGGAAATTCAGGTCTGTTAGCAATGTTTCTAATGGAGATATTTGAGAACAATCAGAATTTCTTCAATAAAAGAATAGAAAAATAAGCTGTGAAATGTTCATTTATTGTTAGTCTATATAGCAGTTAAAATAGCAAGAGCTATGTCTATCGGCATGTATGATAAGTCCCCAAAATGTTACACTGAGTGGGGAAAACTGTTGCAGAATGATATACACAGTGACATCATTTATTGAAAACATTTTAAAATTTAAAAAATACTATGTATCAGTGGTTGGCGAATTACTGCCTGAAGACCAAATTCAGCCTGCCGCCTCTTTGTGTAAATAAAGTTTTATTGAAACATGGCTGTGCATGCCCATTGGCTTGTACATTGTCTGTGGCTCATTCACGCACAACAGCAGAGCTGAGTAGTTGCCACAGAGACCATATGCCCACAAAGCCTAAAATATGTATGAACTGATCCTTTACAGAAAAAAATTGCTGACCCCACGTTACACATTATTTATGTATGGGTGTATATATATACACACATATGTGATAAAATGTAAAAATAAAAATATGCTTGAGATTAATCTTACCTAAAACTTGAGAATAGTAGATTTCTCCTGGAGAGAAGAAAGGAAGGAAAATGGGGCCAGGGAAGGGTGCCTAAGGGGGCTCCAACTATATGTAATATTTTTTCATTTAAAGAAATGTTTTAAGCAAACATGGTAAAAATAATGATTTGCTTAAATGGGCAATGAGTACACAGTTATTAATTAAATTTTCTGTACTTTTCAGTATTTTAAAAATATTTTATAAGAAAGAATATTGTGAGAGGGGAAAAAATGAGGTCCGTCTCTGTGCCTAGTGGAAACAGTGTCCATGCTGTGTTTTTATGTGACAATCTCAGGGTGCAACACTGTGTGTCTGTTGTGCCAGTGATTGTGTGGAAAGAGAAGGAAGCCCTCTTTATAGGAAGAATAACTTTTTTAATACCTTTTTGTGTTTTTGGAATTTCTTACCATGTGAATGTACTAAGATAAAAAACTAAGTACTAAATAGAATGACTAGGAACATGACACTTAATCTCCTTTTATGCCAGATGTTATTTTTGGACTTGTCACACTATCTCTAGATCCTTTGCCCTTACCAACTGCAAAAAACTTGGGACTGTTTTAATCACTCAGTCAACAGGCATTTGTTAAGCGTCTACATATCCAGGAATACACACTACTCAGGCCTTTATTTATAGAAAAATGCATCATAACTCTCATCTCTGAGAACATAGTCATGAAGCAAGAATGTGTGATGCAGACATGGAAAATCACGTTCCCATATGCCAGGGATGCCTGAGTTCGAGAGGCGAGCAAACAGATTTATACTCCAGCTCACGCGTGTGTTCCTGGGTGCTGCAGCTGGTCGCAAGGGGCCTGTCTGGAGACAAATGTGCGTGTAAGTGTCCTGGGAGCACAGCTCGCCTCAGAGAAGCCAGATGGCTCTTAAATTAGAAAGGCTACCACAGTTCCTCCTCGCCCTGGAGTAAAAGCAGCAGCTTCACTCACCGCCCCGCCCCGCGGCAGGTGCCTGGCCCCTCCCACACAGCCCGAGCCGTGGGGTGGGTCACAGCCGGTCTGCACCCCAGGGTTTAGAGGAGGCGAAATGGTGCAGATAGGACTTGGACAGGACTCTGCTGGGCTGCGTCTGCTTGTCGAATAGCTCGTCAGTAGCTCCCTGGGCCTGGCCCACGCCTTGCGTCCTTTCCCTGAGGAGCAAATGGCTTTACTTTTATTTCTAGTTGAGTCAGTTAAAAAAAACACCTGTATTTTTGGCTGTCTGGATGACCAAGTAGAGCTCCTGGGAAGCTAACCCTTAAGTGATGTGTCTAAAGTCGTGCTTCATAGGTAATCCTCTCAGCGACCTGTGTGTCACCCTAAATAATGAATCAGACACTGTCTCCACTGTAGGAACGCCCATCCTACTAGAAACAAAGTGGAATGCTGGTCTCCTACCCACTCGGGGATGTAGCCCAAGTGTGAGTGATGCAGTCCCTGTTAGTATTATCAACTTTTGGCTAAATCCCTTCTTTAAAGATGTGAACCTTGGTCTAGAGCATCACTTTGGAATGCCATATTCATAGAATCATGTAAACTTCCGACTTTATATCCTACAGCACCTTGGGTACACACGTGGCACGGGTTACCTCACACTCTGGACTAGAAATGGCAGAACGCTAACCTTGTCTTTGCAGATTTTCTCAGTTATCTCTAGTACATAGTGAGTACACGTAGAGGAACTGATAGGGTGTAGGAATGAACGAAAAGAGGGAATATTTCTTTTCCCCACTTCATGTGACCAGCAGTCAGTGCCGCTCACGCAGTGAATGCCATGCACACATCATTTACTTTATCCATTACAATAAACCCGTGTGCCAGAAATCACCCATTTTATTTACAGGCAGACAGAGGCTCAGAGGATTAAATAATGTACGGTTTTACAACTCGCAGGCACCAGAGCTGGGATTCAAATTCACTGCGGAACCTGGGCTTTTCTAGCACACGCTGTGGCCGTCTGTCTTCTCACTCGCTCTGGTGTCTTCCATCTGATGGGCAAGGCGTGGCAAGAACACTTGATGCCAAAAGCCCAGGCCTCTTGAGGACGCGTCCTAGGGGAAAATAAGGCAGAAGGAGAGATTCAGGGCACGCCTGGGTGGCCCACACCGCCTTCTCTTCTCATTTGCTGACCATGTGCCGGTTTACTTGGAGGAAGAATGAGCACGTCCTGTTTCTTTTCTTTCTCTGGCGTGCTGCCCTTCACGTCTGTGGCTCATCAGACGGGCAGCACGTGCCGTGTGTGCTGTAGGACATACCTTCCCGGGCCGAAATCACAAAGTGCCACACACCGAGTGGCTTCAAACCACAGAAATTTCTTCCTTCACAGTTCTGGAGGTCAGAATTCCAAAATCAAGGTGTTGGCAGGGCTGCACCCCTCTGAAGGTCCCTCCTTGTCCCACCAGCTTCCGCGTGGCAGCTGTGGCTCGTGGCAGGAGCCGTGGCCCTCTCTCTGCCTTCAGCACCACGTGGCCACTTCCTCTGTGCATTTCTGTGTCTGTGTCCTGATCTCCTCTCTGTATAGGGACACCAGTCATGTGGGTTAGGGCCCAGTCTACTCCAGTGAGACCTTGTCTTAACTAATTCATCTGCAAAGGCCCTATTTCCAAATAAGGTCATGTTCTCAGGTGCTATCTGAAGACAGACTTCAGCCTGTCTTTTTGGGTGGATGAAATCCAGGCTGTAATGTACATTACAGGTGGTGGGAGCTGTGATGACCCCTCCCTTGTGTCATGCCCTGTGTCCCCGCGTGGTCGCTGCTATGGCCCTGCCTGTTCCTGGCGCACCCTTGCCACAGGCTGCCCTCCCCCAGGGACACACTGGCTGTGGCCCTCACCACGCTCGCCTCTTGTCCACCCTCTGGAAGCTTCCCCTTTCCCGCCAGGGCGAGTATCTATCTAGGACCCTTCCTCCTCCTCTTTCCCGGGGCACTGGCACCCGGTTCGTCCCCACCCTGCAGCGCAGCGTGCCTGCAGGTCACTCCACGACGCAGTGATTCCAACGTTGCCTTCCAGGTGTGCCATGTAAATCATAAGCAAGAGGAAAAAACAGGAAAGGAAGAATAAAGTGTACTGAAAGCAAGACATAGAAAGAAACAGTAAAATGAAGACTTTAAGCAGAGAGGAAGAGAAAAAATATCAAAAAAAGAAAGAATGGGATGAGTTTATGAAACCAGTTAATGAAAACAAGCAGAGTTTGTTAAAATACCTTCCAGGCCTTCTCACTAAAAATAAACATGTAAGGGCAAGCCAGCCACAAAAAGACACACTGCAGAATTCCAGTCGCACGCACCCCGGGGCCGCCCAATCAGAGGCAGAGGGAGGACGCCGGTGCCAGGCTGGGGCTGGGGGTCAGCGTGTAATGGGGACAGAGCTTCCGTTGTGCAAGATGAAAAGGTTCTGGCTGCACAACAGTGTCAATGTGCTTCACGCTACTAAACTGTATGTTAAAAATGTTTAAAATGGTAAATTTTATGTTATGTGCATTTTACCACAATATAAAAAGATAACAAATAAAACAGATAGAAGGACGTATGGCACGTTCTTCAGTGTAAGGGACAGACCACGCCCTCGCGCGTGCCCGCCCCTCTGGCACTGAACCTCGTGCGGCGCTTCTCTCTGTGCTGCCCGGTACAAGCCACCCCAGGGCGGCTCCCCCAGCCAGTTTCCACCCACACGGGAGCTTTCCAAGGAAGCGGGGGATGTCCAGGAACTCCAAGGCCAACCTGGACAGGGCGCAGGTGGCGCCAACTTGGAGAGAGAAGCCGTTTTATCTCTGGGAAAACAGAAGTGGTCTCCCAGGAGAAGAGCATTTGGCAGACAGTTTGGAAGGGAGGCCTCTCTGGAGAGGAAGGAGGCTGGTGTGCAGATGCGGTGCTGTCCAGCCCTCCTCCACGGTGGGGAGATGAGGTCCACGGGGGAGATCTGCCCAAACACACATGCCAGGTGTATTGAGAAGACACAGACAGAGAAAAAAGAGCAAATTGCGCCGAGTCAACCACAGGAAGGACCCCGTCGTTTATCTCGTTGCATCAAAGCCATCACTCTCATTGATCCCTGTGAGCACCCAGATAGTCAAATGTCACACGAGGTACACACGATGTTATGAAACAAAGCTGCAATTATTACAGCTCTTTATTCCTTACCAGAAAAAATGATCACAACTCCAGCCTCTTTCTTTTTCTGTTAAACTTTAACCCTGGTTTATAAGTCCTTTGAGCAGAGATGAGCGTTGGCGCCAGCAATCTATCTGATTTCATGTACTGATTTCATGCTGCACTTACTGCTGCTGACCAACAGGGGGTGTTCATGAACAGCCTGATTGTAGTTGTCATCAATAATAATCATTAAAAAATAAATATTTAATGAAATCTTACAGAACTTTTATCAGGCTCAGTAATTTCACTATGTATCCCTTAGTCTCAAAACTAGTTTACCCAAATGTCTACAAGTAAACGTTAAAGGATATAGATGTATCTTTAAGCCAACTCTTAAATTGAAGCATAGCATACATACAAAATGTTCACAAATCCTAAGTATAAGCTGCATACATTTTCACAAAGGCTAACACATCCTTGGGACCATCCCCCCGGCCAAGACACAGTACATCACCAGGAGACACCTTCATGCTACCCTATCCCAGACGTTATCCCACCTCAGTTTTAAACTTTATGCAAATTGAATTAGATAACGCACCTGGATTCCTTTGCTCAATATTAAGTTCACAAGATTGTCCATATTCTGAGCATAACAATGTTCCATGGGGAGTGTACACACTCCACTGTGTGAATGAATATACCATGATGCTGTATGCGTTCAAACTACTGCAAACCAGCATTGGGCTGCTTCCAGTTTGGGGCAATAATGAACGATGTTGTGATGAACCTTCTTGTGCGTGTCTTTCAGTGCACAACTGAATGTATTTCTGACAGCTGTGTATTTGGGAGTAGAATTTCTGGGTTGTAGAGTAGGCACATATTAAACTTCAGCAGATATTGCCAAGCAGGTTTCCAAAAAGGTTGTATATGAAAGTTCTGTTGCTCCACATCCTGGCCAACATTTGATACCATAGATGTATTTATTTATTGCATGAAATTATTGTGGCACTTGATGTGTAGCTTTTCTAGGATTTTCCAAACAGTATAACCTAAACCAGACACCAGGAAAAGAATATTAAGATCTAGGAACTGTATAAATTACAAGGACTCAGAATATGTATTTACCATACAGTATTCTAGTGAAAGGTCTCCAAACTATGGTGAGCTGTATAATTATTTCATTATATATTACAATGTAATAATAACAATAGAAATAAAATGCACAATAAATGTAATGCCCTGGAATCATCCCCAAACCACCTCCCTCTTCCTTGGTCTGTGGAAAAATTGTCTTCCATGAAAACAATCCCTGGTGCCCAAAAGATTGGGGACTGCTATTCTGGTGGATCTCTTAAATCGTTTTTCAAATTAGGCAGGTCTATTTTTTTTTTTTTTTTTTGAGACAGAGCCTTGTTCTGTCTCCCTTGGTAGAGTGCAGTGGCATCATCGGAGCTCACTGAGACCTCAAATTCCTGGGCTCAAGGGATCCTCCTTCATCAGCCTGGCACTATAGGTTCATGCCACAACGCATGGCTAATTTTTCTATTTTTAGTAGAGATGGGGGTCTCGCTCTTGCTCAGGCTGGTGTTGAACTCCTGAGCTCAAGCGATCCTCATGCCTTGGCCTCCCAGAGTGCTAGGATTACAGGCAGAGCCACCGCCCCAGCCCCAGGAGGTCTATTCTTGACCAATGGAAGGTGGTGTGGATACAGTTCTTTTGCTTTATTCTTACACATAGTAATCCCATACTAAGTGTCAATTGCTGCAGTGATTAATCCCCAACTCCTAACTGAGCATCCCTGTCGGGAAGACAAAGACAGTCTAACTTCACTTCAGAACCAAGTCTCCTGCGCACTACGGAGGCATCCTTAAAGCTCGGCAGGTGGGTGAGCGTCGCTCCCCACCATATCTCACCATTCCAGAGGTGGCCTGCACAGTACCAACTCCAGTATCTGTCAGTGCTGTCTCAAAATGAAATCAGGAAGTAATGAAGGTGCGGGAAGGAGAGAGTGAAAAGGCTGACAGTGTCTGATGTGCCTTTTCTTCCTGCACTAATGCCGAGGCTGCATGTTCTGCTTGGGCCCAGTTCACCAGCAGTATTGAGCCAAAGGGACTTCTGCAGTGCGCACAATAGTTAGATGCACTCTTCTTCACCACAAACGAAGAATGCTTTTTCTGGACTTCAGGAGACATGACTTTTACACAGGTCGTCTTTCTTTGGGACCCCTGCAGGGTCTTCTGCAGGCGTTATTGGTCACGGCTATGCCTGCCTTCTCACTCACCTCTGTCACATGGCGCCACGCTAGTGCCTGGTGGGAGTTTGACGCTGATTTTTCCGGGTAAGCCCTGCTCCTCAGACATTCCTCCCCAGCTGCCTGTGGGCAGAGCCATGTTTGCGGGATTCCCAGCTCAGGTTTAGGAGTGATCTGTGGCTGTGGGGAGGAGCTGCTGGCCCCGCAGAAATCTGATCTGTTAGGACCAGGCTCTACCAGGCTCTACCCAAATGAGCTGATTAGAACATGCTTTTGGGGACCAAAATAATAATTTTTCCTATTTTTGTAAAGTTAATTGTAATGAAGAATTCTTTTAATTTTGTTGTGGTAAAATATATACAACCTGAAAGTTACCATTTTAACCATTTTTAAGTGCACAGTTGAGTGGCATTAAGTTTAGTGCAAACATCACCACCATCCATCTCCAGAACTTTCACTCTTCCCCATCTGTCCCCATTAAACACTAACTTCCCATTCCCCAGCCCCTGGCACCACCCACTCTACTTTTTATCCCTGTGAGTTTGACTATTCTAGGTGCCTCATATAAGTGAAACCACACAGTATTTCTACTTTTGTGACTGGCTTATATCACTTAGCATAATGTCCTCAAGTTTACCCATATTATAGCATGTGTCAGAATTTTCTTATTTTTTGAGGCTAATATTTCATTGTATGGATACACCACACTTTGTTTATCCATTTACTATTTGTAGACATCACAACATTCCACTCCTGCGTACTTCAGGGATGCACTTCTTAAGAATGAGGATATTCTCCTACCTAACCATAATGCCATTTATTATAATTAACAACATTAACTTTAATTCTATAACATAATCTAATATACAATATATACTCACATCTCCTGAATTGTCCCAAGAATGTCTTTTTATGGCTGTCTTTCAATTCAGGAGCCAGGCAAGGCTCACTTGTTGAATTTTGGGTTTGCCTTTCTCAAATATGCTATGAATCCCTATGAAATTTGTTTTCCGAATGTGGAATGAAGTAGAGGTTGAATTTCAGTTTTTTCCATATGGACAAGGCCAGCCCAGTGCTGCTTGCTGGACGGCCATCCTTCCCTACCTGCCTAGAGTGTCAGCAGCTCTGTCCTGAGGCAAGGACCCGTGTCGTGAGTGTGGCTCTGAGACCTCCATTCGATTCCATCCATCAGCGTGTTTATGCTTGGTTGTACCTGGGCTAGTACTAACTGTGTTACTAACCGTAGCTTTGCATTAGTTCTTGACAACCATAAAGGCAAGCACTCCACCCGCAGGCGTGTCTGGGTATGTTCCACCCTGTCCTTTTCCACCTAACTTCTAGAATCAGTTTGCCAGCTGGGATTCTTAGTGGAATTGCATTGAATATATGGGTCAGTTTGG
>VBSM01000605.1:3789253-3801740 GCA_008086735.1 Cheirogaleus medius | reverse complement strand
CCTCCCCCCTGAGGCAGAGCTTCAAGCATGACCATCCCCCAAACAGTCTTCTTTAATGTAAAGTCATTTTATGTAAAATTCTCCACAACATCTTGCATATCTCTTATTTACATATATTCGTAAGTATTTTTATCACAATTAACTGTTATATTTTTTATTATACTTTAAAATTTTTATTGCTGGAATATACAAATAAAATTGACTTTCTTTGTGTGATTTTTCCACCTAGTAACCTTAGACATTCTTTTATTTATCTTATTGATTTATTCATAGTTTTTTTGGGGGGGAAGGTGGGAGTTTCATGCAGACAATCATATCATTTATAAGCAAAACAATTTTGTTCTTTCCTTTCGAATCTTTATACCTTCTATTTCTTTTGATTTTTGCCCTTTATAGTTGGCTATAATCTCTTGCATATTGTTGAATACAATCTGGGAGAATGGATATTTCATTCCCAGTTGTAAATGGAGTGCTTTTTACTTTTGACAGACATGCGTGATATTGCTGTAGATTCTTGCTATAGTTTGAATATATCACTCCAAAATTCAGGTATTATCAAATCAATGGTACTAAGAGGCAGGCTTTTAAGAGGTGGCTAGGCCATGAGTGCTCTTCCCTCCTGACAGGGATTAAATTCCTTGCAAAGAGGCTGCACTCAGCACCGGCCTGTCCTTCCGCCTCCCTGCCTATGAGGACACAGCGCTCCTCCCCTGGAGGTGCAGCCCTCGACAAACACCAAATGCTGGTGCCTCGATCTTGGGTTTCCAGCCTCCAGAACTGAGGAATGCATTTCTGCTCTTTATAGCTCACTCAGTCTGTGGTGTTCTGTTACAGCAGTGCACACGGATTAAGACAATACCCTTTTTCATGTTAAGGGAGATTCTTTCTACTTACAATTTGCAAAGAGCTGTATTATGAATGTTGACTGCTAATAATTTATTTTTTTCACCTACTGAAGTTTATCCTAGTAAACTAACCATGCACTCAAGGGATAAACCTGGGTTTTTGTGTTTATTATGTTTTTCATACATTGCTTGATTTGCAAATATTTCGTTTACGATTTTCATGCTCATATTTGTGAGCGTTATTAACCTGAATGTTATTGGCCTGTAATTTTCCCTTCTCACACTATTCTTGTAGCGTTTGGACACCAAAGTAATGCTGTCAGTGACAGGGGTGGGGGAGCAATCCGTCTGTCTAAGTCAGGGAGGCCTGACTGCAGGGAGTGCAAGACTTGCCTTGGAGAATCCTCTGGGGAATAAACTCTCCCCCATAATCTCAATTCCTTGGTAATGAGGACCAGTCACCCAGGCATGACTTATGCCCCTGCTCCCCTTTGGTTTCGTGGCACAGCCATGTGGCAGCATCCAGTGCCAGGAAACATCCGTGTGTCCTCTGGTACATAAGGGAATCTTCCTCCCTTTGTGCCTGGGAACCAAGACCCCTGATCTAGGAGAGCAAAAGTTGCAGGGATGGACGTTAAGCAATTGTGAGTGGATCGTGAGGATGATGGTGTGGGGGGGTCCCACTCTTACCTCGACTTCTGGCTCTCAGACCCACGTGTTCTGGCCACGGGAAAACAGCACGATGTATTGGTCATATATTGATCCAAGTCTCACCACGTCCTCTAGGACTGTCAGTACTGGGTCTTTAATGAGCTGCTTCCCCATTGTATCACTTAGGGTATTTTCAAGAGATGAGGCGCATGGTCAGACTGATAAATTTCAGGACATGAACCCATTTTCACAATGAATTCACTAAAAAATCAGCTCATTGTGGATTTATTGGGAATTCCACAAGTGCATGGCTGACATTTTGGTAGAAGCAGTCAGGATGGCAAATCGACATCCAGAGTCAGTATCCTCCTAGTGAGGACATATCACTGCTCTTCCTGTGATGGCCCAATGAGATGGGACAGTGCCTCCCAGAGGGCTCTGTGCAGCCTTTGTTGTCCACAGATGGCCCACTCTGCAGGGCTGTAGCCAGACGGGCCGCGGTGCAGGAAAGCCCGCGCTGCTGGGCCCCTGCATAACCACCATCCCCGCGGCTACAACCCGTTTGTGTGCGAGCCCACTGAGTGAGGACCTGGTGGCTCCGGAGAAAGGCTGACTGACACCCACAAAGTGGACCACCACATCCACCCCATCGTTGAGCACCTGCCTACAGGTTGTACCCTGGAGACCACTTACCCAGGACACACATTTATCTGCAGCACTCCCATCCCATTCCAGAAGCACCATTCACATACCTCTATCTTAGACGTCCCTGTCAGCAATTTCCCAATCTTATTCTTTCCCTGTTCCCACAATCAATGTAGATCCATATCTCTGCAACTCTCATCTCTGTCCAGGTGAAATGAAACACTAGGTGCAGTTCTCTGAATTATTTCCATAGAGAGGGCTTCCCTTCCCTTCCGCAGCATCCTCTGTGGCCACCCCAGGTGGGGCAGTCCTAATGCTGCAGGCGTCCACTTGCAGGCGGTGTCTGCTTATTGGGGGAACCATCTCTAAACCAGACCCAAACCATTTTTTTCCTCAATCAACTGGTCCTTAGCAACTCCCCAAGAAACCACAAATGTTATTTGAGTGACTTGTCAATACAGCACAAACAGGTGCTATGAGAGTCTGGCCTCTAGTACATGCAGCTAACCCGTCTTCTGGATCTGCTCAAACCTGCTCAAATTCCACACACGATAGAGGGCTGCTCCCAGGCCTGGATTTACTGCTCGGTGGGGCAAATGGCACTCACCACAGCAACACATTTATAATGAGCTTAAGTCACATGTGACTTTGATGTCCTATGGCAAGTAGTCAATCTCTTCCTGGCCCCAGCAAGCCAGCAACATTTTCAGAAAGGAGGATAGTTATCTGCATGAAAGGACATACATTTTTCCCCCAAATCTAATGGTCTTGCTGTGATCTTCCTATCGGAGCCACCAGGGCTTCACACAGCATCTGCCCCTGATACTTCAAGCACCATTGGATCAGCCGGATCACGTCCAAGGGCAGTTGGCACATAAACCTGAATCTCCTGCAGAACCATCTCTCGATCTGGACCCCATTAAAATCTGGCAGCATTATTGGCTAGTCAGTGAAAGTATGAGAACTTCATGCCCAAATGTGGTATATTTTGCGTCTAGTATCCAAACAAGCCTGCTAGGCTTTGTGTCTCTTTTTGGTGGTAGGAGGTGCAAGATGCAGCAACTTATCCTTAAGCTTTGATAGGATGCCCCAGACCACTGGACCCTTATGAAATTCATCAATAGGACAGGCCTCTAAAATTCTCATGGAGTTTATCTCACTCACATGCATGAACATTACCAGTTTATTTAATGCACTTGTTATTTTCTGCTCAGGAGATCCACTCAGAACGATGTTGTCAATATAGAGGGTCAGTGTGATGTCTTTCAAAGCAATAAAGGGCCCTGAGATTAGGACACGGCACGGCTAGACAGTTTACACAGCACTGAGTTAGGAGTGAAGGAAGGTGCAGTAGTGTTCCTGTTGGGTGTAAGTAAACTGCTTCTGGAGATCCTTTCTAATGCACGTTAAGAATAAGAAATTTATCAGATCAATAGCTGCATACTAGGGTCTGTGTTTATATGCTTGAGGAACGAGACCACATCTGGGACATCAGGTACAATTTGAGTCAACAGATTATAAATTCACAATAATCCACTGTCATTCTCCAAGATCCATCTGTCTTTGGCTCAGCCCAAGCAGAATCGACTGAGATGTGCTAGGAGTCGCAGCCCAAGCACACGTCAGATCTTCAATGATGGCATTAATCTCTGACATTCCTGAAGGAATGTAGTGTTATGCCTTTCTTATTATTGAAACTCAGGTATGGATAACATATAGTATAATGGAACTTATTCAGTATATAGTCTGAGAATTTTGGCATATGCATACGAGTCTTTAGCCACCTCCAACACCAAGACATAGGGCAGGCGTGTCATTCCTGCTACCTCTTTATGGTCGACCACCACGCCCCATGAGCTCCCCAATACTCCTGTTTTATGTTTATGGTTTTGGTTTTCAGGCTGTCATATAAATGGAACCGTACAGCATGTACTTGTTTTGGCAGGGGGCAGTCTGGTTTCTGTCACTCAGCAAAATGCACTTGACATTCATCCATGGGTTTACATGCATTAATAACTCATTCTTTCTTATTGCCGGGTAATATTCTGTTGTATGGATAAACCAAAATTGGTTTATCAATTTGCCAGCTGAAAGACATTTGGGTTGTTTCCAGTTTGGGGTGATTAAAAGCCACCATAAACATTCATATATTGGTTATGTGTGGACATGCATTCATTTCACTGTAAATCTACCTAGGAGTGGGCTATTTGGTCTTACAGTAAATGTATGTTTAACTTTATAGGAACTGCCAAAGTGGTGTCCAAAGTGGCTGCACCATTTTGCATTCCCACCAGCAGTGAATGTGAGTTCCAATTGGCCTAATCCTCACCAGCACTTGACATTGTCTTTTTTTTTTAAGCCATTCCAATAGGCATGTACTGATAACTCATTGTGGTTTTAACTTGCATTTCCCTAACAAGTACTGATGTTGAGCATGCATTTATTTGCGACCCACATATATTATTCTTTTTTTAAAGCAAATTTTTATTTCATTTATTCATTTATGTTTTTTACTTGAGATGGGGTCTTGCTATGTTGCTCAGTCTCATCCCTAACTCCTGGGCTCCAGCAACCCTCCCACTTCAGCCTCTTGAGTAGCTGGGATTACAGACGTGCACCATCATCCTTGGCTCCACATATCTGTTCAAACATTTTGCCCATTTAAAAAATTTGGATTGTTTTCTTACTATTGATTTGGAAGAGTTCTTTATATATTCTGGATACAAGTCTTTTATAAGATGTATTGTTTGCAAATAATATCTCCCAGTGTGTGGCTTATCTTTTCATTTCCTTACCAGTGTCTTTTCAAAGAACAAAATTCTTAATTTTTCTGAAGCAAAATTGACCAATTTTTTCTTTTATTAATAATTATTTTGGTGCTATATCTAAGTAATCTTTGCCTAACCTAAGGTCACAAAGGTTTTCTTTTCTGAAATTTTTTTTGAAAAGTCGTATAGTTTCAGGTTTTCTAGTTAGTTCTATAGTCCATTTTGAGTTAACTCTTTCATGTAATAGAATATCTATTTATTGATTTGGGTTTCTTTAATCTATCTTTCTCTTTTTGATCACTGTTTTGTGATCTTTTAAGCACACAGATCTTGCACATATTTTGTAAGATTTAAATGTAATGTATTCCATGTATATTATGTGCCCCTAAGTATTTCATGGCTTCTGGTGCTATTGTAAATGGCCGTATTTTTAAAAGCTCAATTTCTAATTGTTCATTGCTAGATATAGAAATATAACATGTTTTTATATCAACCTTTTGTCTTGTATCCTCGCTAAACTCACTTATTAATTCTAAAAGCTGTCAGAGTTATCAGAATCAAAATGGAGTCACTCGTGTTAAAAAAGAAAAAGGAAACAAAGAAAAAGAAAAGAAAACCTTGACACATAGGCAGGGAAGGCCATGAAAGGAGGATCCTCATGCATAAATGCCTAATAACAAAAACTATCACAAAAGACTCTGCAAAAATCACAACCTCGCACAAATGTTATAGTAACCCTACACAAAAAATACTTCTGCAAGGACATCTGTCCAGCAACCTCGGTCCAACCTTGGACTGGTGCCTGTACCATTGTCCCCACTGATGATTATCTCAAAACAGGTATGTAAACCTCTTCATTTTCCCTTCAAAAACCTTTGTCTTGTTTGACCTCCCTAAGTATGCACCTAGTTTACTATGGCATGCATATTCTTATCGCAATGCCTACTCCTGAATTAGTATCATTTTCTTTTAGAGAGTCTCTCCCTGTTTGCTATTTAGGTCGATATCTCTATCTATTTGGGGGGAGGGGGGAATTCTTTCGGTTTATCTACATAGACAAACACGTCATCAGTCAGTAGAGAGAGTTTTATTTTTTGTTCCCAACCTGTATGCCTTTTATTTCTTTTTCTTTCTTATTTCACTGTCGAGGACATCTAGTACCATATTAATAGAAGTGTTTGTTCTTGGTTTTAGGGGAAAACAATCTTTCACCATTTGGTATGATGTCAGCTGTAGATTTTTTTGGTAAGTTTCTTCCTCAGGTTTAGGAATCACCTAGTTTGTTGCGAGTTTTTAGGGTAAATGAATGGATGTTGAATTTTGCCAAATGTTTTCTGTATCTATCGAGATGGTCATATGGTTTTTATTCTTTACTCTATTGATAGGACGCATTGTATTGTGTGATTTTCAAATGATAAACAGGACTTGCATTCCTGGCTTTGTATGAACAAGTAAACCTCACTTGGTCATCATTTTTTTTTGTTTTTGTATATTGCTAGATTCGATTTGTTAATAGTTTGATGATTTATGTTCATGAAAGATATTTTATATTTTATAGATTTATATAAAATTTTATATTTTATGGCTTTATATATAATAAGTTGGAAGTGTTTTCTCCTCTCCAATATGCTGGAAGAGCTTGTTTAGAAGTGGTATTGTTTATTTCTTCAATATTTGGTAGAATTTATCATTGAAACTATCTGGGCCTAAAGTTTGCTTTGTTTCAAAGGTTTCTAAACTACAATTTCAATTTATTTAATTGGTATAGGGCTATTCAGATTATTTCTTCTGGAATGGGCTCTCCTAGAGTTTTCTAAGTAATTTGTCCATTTCATCTGTTATTTTTGGCACATAACTTCTCTATGGCTGTTTCTTTCTGTGAACAAGGTTTCCCAGCTTGTCCATGCACGAACATTTTAAAAGGGGTAAAACTGGTTGTTGCAATGCCCCTCCGAGGCCATCCTGGGCTCCCACAGGCATTTAGACCCATGAAAGTACCACGTGCTGCTCCGGCTTCAGGTTCACCGTAGGACACAGGACAGGAGACACATCATGTCAGCACCCTCTCTCCATGGGAGGAGCCTGCACAGCCGTCCAGGCAAGCAGTTTAGGGATCACTCTCTGGTCAGTATGAGGAGACAGGACCTACACAGGCAGGGGTGTGGAGTGGACCTGGCTTAAAACCCAGGCCCCAATAGGCACAGATATCTTTCATAACAATTCCTCAGGTATGGCTCCCAGGCAGTTCTCACCACCTCCTGCTCACATCATTCGTGAGGAAAGAATCCGCTGCCCTAAACGGTACGCAGGGCCGCTCGGGGCTGCGCTTGGGAAAGAGCGAACCAGCACGGCTGCCGGAGACCGGCATCATGGGAGCAAGAGGGTGAGGGGCCCCTGGTTCCAAGGGGGCAGACGACTTCTCTGAATAATACGTGGTGGGCGAGGAGGTGGAGCCATTTGGCTGGGGCCAGGTGGGGTGCGGCAAGTCCAGCTGAGAGGGGAACTCACCGGATGGGGAGCCTGTCCTGCTGGGTGGGGGCAAATCTGGCGAGGACTTCGGAGCCCTGGGAGGTACAAAGACGTCCAGACAGCGCATCTTACAACACACAGGGTGGGGACCTGCTGAGTTGGAGGTGTCACTGCACTGTGGCCTCACCAGTCACGCCCCCCAGGTCCATGCAAAGAACCAACCAGGGTCATTTTCATCATAAACAATGTCACCTAGTGACGGCACAGTGGGCACTCACCTTTATGAGGCTTTCAGGGCACAGAGCTAGGAAGTCCCAAGGTCGTTTCCAGGTTAAAAGCGAAAATTTTAACACAAAACCTGGACCTTTGTCTCAGGCTAGCCATAAGAGATACTTACCCACAGCTCCATCAACTAATTGAAAAAGTAAAAGAGCCCTATCCATCTCCTTAAAACCATTATCTCCATAAAGATTTTTTGTATTTAATACTCAGTTATAAAATTGATATTGTTTTTTATCAATGATGAGCTGATAAAAATTATAATGATAACGATCTAGAATAAATGTTTTTGACAGAGCTATCTATATGTATTTTAAAAGATATGTATTTCTATTTATATATCTATTTTGGCTACAGGTAAGTAAACTAGAGTGATTAATAAAAGTCCTTCAAGTATGAAAGCATATTACATTAAGATAAATTCAGTGGAGAAAGTATATATTTATACTTTTAAGGAATTTATAATTTTAAGGAAAAAAGTCAAATGTAAAAGTTCAGACTTTTAAAGAAAACTTGTGAGTACATTTTAAAATGTATAATGGTGGGTGTGAAATTTTTACAGTATAAAGATTCCTTGGATATAGTTAAAGGAGTGATATGAGTTTGTCAGTATTTATAATACACTGAAAATTACATCTTTTGCAACTATTTTAACATGCTGAAAACTTCTGGATGTCAATTTAAAAATATGCAAGGTTATAGCAGTTTTCCATGAGTAAAAATATTAAAGAACCCCAGCTCTAAACCTCAGATCATGGTCAGTTTGGTGGTTGTATTTTGGGGGTGTCACAGGGTGGACATCAAGTATGTTCATCACCTGAGATGTGTTCAAATAGCTGCCCTGCGTGGCTCTCAGCCTCAGGCTATAAATGCACCAGTGTTGAATCTTCTGTTGCTTTTTTTTCCCTTCTTTTTGAGACAGGGTCTTGCTTGCTCCGTCGCCCAGGCTAGAGTGGCATGGCATCATCGTAGCTCACTGTAACCTCAAACTCCTGGGTTTAAGTGATCCTCCTGCCCCAGCCTTCTGAGTAGCTGAAACTACAGGCGTGAGCCCCCATGCCTGGCTAATTTTTCTATTTTTTGTAGAGATGGGGTCTCGCTCTTGCTCAGGCTGGTCTTGAACTCCTGAGCTCAAACAATCCTCCTGCTTTGCCTCCCAGAGTGCTAGGATTACAGGCGTGAGCCACCGCGCCCAGCCTCTATTGCTTTTTAATAGCAAATATAGTAAGGTTTTAATAAGTTAGCTTGACAGAACATTAAAAACTAGTAAGATGTAAAATATATAGGTACCTTGAGAATAATTTTAAAGTGCCTATGTAAATACATTAAAAGTCTATTCTGTTTGTGAGTCTGGGTTTTGGGCACTTGGGTTACTAACAAATTCTTTATGTGAAAACAAGGGTACATGTCTTAACTTTGGTATATCCTTGTTAGGAAAATTGTCCACATAGCTTGAGCTTTTTCTAAATAACAGAAACATCACTGAATGGGTGAGTAGGTCAAGCCAACACTTGGATCCCTCAGCTGGCTTGTCGGATGCTGCAGTCATTGCAATAGGTGGGCCCCACACCCCGTGTCTGCACTTCCCCTGAAGCCCTCCCCGAACTAGCCACCTACACTCCAAAATCACCAGCCTGGAGGTAGGGAAGTGAGAGAGGCTGCCCTCTGAGCTCGTGGCTGCAGATTAGGGGCATCCCAGCACGGGCTGTGCTGTCCCTGGGTGACTGGCAAGCAGGGAGAGACCCCAGGGTGGGCGGACGCCCCTGCCAAGGAGAGGGCTGCTCCCTTTCCTGATCTCATCGTCGATCCCTGCCACAAACTCGAGGTTGACCCGCAAAGCTAGGTAAGTGTTGAACTACCTGGGAGGAGGAGTGGGAGGGCAGGACATTTCTAGACCAGGCGGGGCAGAGTGTGGGGAAGCATCTGGCCCAGAGCAACATCTCATGACAAGGTGCTGTGTGGGCTGGACTGTGTCCCCCAAGTTGAAGGGAGTTGAAGCACCAACCCCCGGGGTGACTGTCTTGAAAATGGGGCTTTTAGGAGGTAATTAAGGCTAAATGTGGTTGTAAGGGTGGGGATCTAATCCCATAGGGTTGGTTGCCTTATAAAAAAGAGAGATAGACAGACAGAAAGTTCCCTCTTCCTCTTCTTATAAGGTGGCCAATCTCCTCCCTCCCTCCTCTGTGAGGACACAGGGACAAGGTAGCCGTGCGCACTCAGGAAGGGGCTCTCACTAGAACCTGACAGTGGGGCACCCTGATCTCAGACTTGCAGCCTCCAGAACTGGGGAAATGGATGCGCGTTGTTTAAGGCGGGCAGTCTCTGGTGTTTTGTTGCAGCAGCCGCAGCTAGGACAGGTGGGAGCTCATTTGTAGAAACATTGTTTCACAGCCCAGCCCTAAACTGTGCAGGACCAGAAGCTAGCACTGGGCCGAGTGCAGGGATGGGTGGGTTCAAAGCAACCAGACCTGCAACAGACGGACGCCTGAGTCACGTCCCTGGCTTACTGACGCAGTTAAAGAACACAGTGGTCATGGGGTCTTTTTGCCAACACAGAGGCCTCTCTGCATGGGCACAGGTGACACAGCCAGGGAGTGGTGTGGGGGTGGTCCCCTGGCTGGGTCACTGGGCTCTGAGGGCCCCAGGTGTCCATGGGGCTGGCCACTGAGCGGGCGGTGGCCTGTGTGCCTGGCCGTGCCCTCCTCAACCAGTCCTGGCGTCCAAGACGGCTTCTCGGTCCTTGGGTTCCATTTTCTAGCTTCATGCTGACTTCTCCACTTTGCTAGAATGTTCTCTTTACAGAAAAGATGCTCTAGTTTATTAATAAGCTGGCCTCGGGAGGATGAAAACAGAAAGCGACTTTATTCTTTCTCTCCAAAGCCCCTTTAAACAGGTCTGTCCACGCTCTCTCTGCGGGCGTCCGGAAGCGCTGGGGGAGAGGTAGGGCAGCAGCCAGGGCCTCGCTGGGCGCTGCCAGGTGTTAACAGAACATCACGATGTCAGTATAAAAAAAGTCCCAGTCATCCTAACATTACATCTTCAACTTCTCATTCAGTTTTAAATTTTCCTCCCCTGCCTGTCCGAGCCTGGACTCAGAACACAGGTGGGGAAGGGGTGTGGAGTGGGGGAAGGAGGGTGGGGACGCCAGGGAAGTCCTCCACTTTGGGTAGAACTGGCGTCTTTGGCCACGTGGAGTGCTTTCGTGCGTTCTTCGAGATGTCCCCGCACCTGTACAGCATTCAGAGACAAATGCCCTCATCCTCTGCACCTTACTGCGGCCACTCGTTGCACTGGTTGTCCTCCCTCTGCTGTTTCTGGTGGGCAGCTGTAGCTATACTATAAATAACTGGGCTTGATTTTATATGCACTTATTTCACACTCTTCATATTTACTATCTCACTGATTTCACCACGATCCACAAAGTTCCTACTCTAATTTACCAAGCGCTTTCCCAGTGTTTCCCACAATGGAATAATGCTGTGAAAACATGTATGCATATCACTTTTTCTTCATTTGATGTATTTCCTTATCCTAATATTCTGCTTCTAAGTCACCTTAGCCTTACATTGAAAATATTTGTTATCCCAGATTCACATTTTGTTAAAATCATCTCTGCTCACATCTCTCCATAAACCTATCCTCCTTATCTTTCTGTCCTGTCCACCTTTCTTTCTTAATCCTTTTGATTAATGACTTTTCTGTTGGGCTGGTTATTCCACTCCTTATTTTCTTAACTCTTCTTTGAACCCACCATTTCACTTTCTCACCTCATCTCTACCAGTGTCCTGAGCTAAGGAACCTCCCTCCCTCAGAAACTGTTCTGTGAGGAGTGTGGCTTTCTCACCCCAGGCTAATTTGCTCACACTGTCCAAGCAGAATCTTAATAAAACTTAGCACTTGGACAAGCACACAAAGCCCTGTGTTTTAAGGGACTTCTGTATTTTCAATAAGTTGTGGCTACTAAAATTGGGTTCCCATTAATCAAACCCATAATTCATTTATGTGCTTTTCCCTGCCCTGGGATTTGTAAAACAAACAAAACCCAGAAATGAGGCAATTAAAAATGTTTCCCCTTTGAGAGTAAAATTTACATCCAAATGGCCGAAGCCATTTATGAAGCAAAAAATTTTCATGTAAACTTTGCTGCCCTAGTACAAAATATGACAGGCAACTACAGGACTAGGGAGGTCACCACATTATTTATTTGTTGGTATTTGCTTCTGTTCTATTTCAGAAAGTACTTCTCCAGTAGAATTTTTTTGAAGTTTTTCATGGAATACAAGTAACAAAAATAATGGGTATTTTTAAAGGAAAAATCAAAGCACCATCCATTTTATTTATTTTTATTTTTTATTTTTTAGAGATGTGGTCTCACTATGTTGCCCAGGTAGGACTTGAACTCCTGGACTCAAGTGATCCTCCAGCCTCAGCCTCCCAAGTAGCTGAGACTACAAATGTGCCACTACACCTGACCACCATCCATGTTTAAGGCCATGTTTATTTCAAGCTTTACAACAGAGGGACAGTCCTCTCTCAGTCCATGATTGCTGTCTCTGCCGTGTCACACCCAGGCAAAAGTACTGAGGACAGCACTCAAGGGCATCCCCTAGGTAAATTCGCACGGAGAAGAAAACAGATTTTATTTGTAAAACACTTGCTTTCCAATGAGCCTTGTCTATTACACCATCATTATGATTTAGTCAAACAAGAGATTACTGGAATAGTCTAACATTTAGGTGACTGTTGTTTTTTCATCAGTATGTTTCCTGGGCCATAGGATACCTTTGAGCGTGTGTGTCCTCTGCTTACATTTGCTCTTTTTTTTTTTTT
>VBSM01000605.1:3744900-3781784 GCA_008086735.1 Cheirogaleus medius | reverse complement strand
GCGCGGGGCCCGTGGCGGGAGCTCCGGGGGCGCCATTGTGTGCGGGGCGGGGGGAGGGGGCGGGGGACCGTCTCGGGAGGGGGAAGGGGGCGGCTGGGGAAGTGGAGGGGAGCCGTCCCGGGAGGGGCGGCCGGGCGCGTCCCCGCGGGGCGCGGTAAGGAGAGTTCTCGCAGAGGAGCCAGGGTTCCTGCTCCGCCCTGAGGTTAAGTTGCTTCTCCGCGCTGGGAGGTCGGCCGGCTCCCTCGCCGTGACCTGATCGGAAAACCTGCTTCCACCACCATGCAGTTCACTCCGCTGGCTTTGTTTGAGCAATTTTTGTCAGTGGCATGCGTGAGAGTTTCACCCTTCCTCTGTGCAGTCGACCAATTGTGCATTTTTAAAGATGCATCGTCAGTAGCCGAGGCTGGGCTGTGAAATGACTGACCACTTTCCCCACGAAGGAATTCCTCGTGGACCCAAGCCAGGAGGGTGGCACACACAGGCTTTAAGAGCCCTGCCATTCTTCCACGCTCGTTTGCAATTCCAGATTGCATTTCCAGGTTCATACCTGATTCGGGGCAGAATCCTCAGTCCTGCAGACACTGCCGCGCTCCCTCCTGACTGGCGGTTCCTCAGGGCTGGGGAGTGAACCTTGACCCGAATCTCTGGGAGTGATTAAAGTTTGTTTTCAGCTGAGCCGGGCCGGCCAGGGGACAGGAAAGCCTTTAAATAGGTGGCTCCCTATATGTCAAAAATACTAAAATCTTATCCCAACATTTTTTTTTTGCCAGTATATTAAGAACAACAGTTTCTTAAAAGGTGTTAAATATAGAAATTGAAGTGCACCATCATAAGGAAAAACTGCTTCATTTTAAAAATGGGGTATATTGACCCCAATGCAGAAAGACAACTTGTTAATGAAATATTACTTAAGTGACTTGAAAAAGTAAAATGTTTCGTCTTATTAATAAGTTTGTACGCGTTTTGGTGCTACGTTTAAAATTAGGTCAGAAAGCATTTTATTTAGTCTAAATTTTGCTTGCATGCCAGTTTTAGGCATTTTTCTTACTTGGAACATATTTATGAAAACAGAATCCACATTTTAGAATGAATAGCTGCTTTCCTGTCTTGAAATAAAAATGTTGCTGGTAGATGAACCTGATGTCATAATAAAATTATGATTTAAGACAGGACTAAGGAGCAGGATCTAACTTTCAAGGCACTCAAAATACTTTGTTGTCATCTGGATGTTGGTACCTCTGGTAATAAAAGACAGATGTTGAAAAGCGTTGAAATGCATGATAAGTTTACCAAAAGAGGCTTAAATAAAATACTTTTCCATTTCTAAGAGCAAAGCTTTAAGAAACTTCATATGCTGTGTTGATAAAAAACAAGTCACTGTCAAAGCATATGTTATTTGGCATATTAACTGAGTTAATACTGATTGGCAGACTTCAATGATGATTTTCTTTTAAATTCTAGCAAGATTTTCTTAGAAAACTGTAGCATTCCTTTCATCTCTAAAACAACAAAGAGAGGAATGAATAAAATGTTTAGCCTGCAGAAGCCAAGTTGAAACCACCCAACATATTCCAGTCACTTGGAGATCTCTTAATTTGAAGCTGGTCTGTTATTTCCCTCGAGCCCTAATAGGTTTATTTGAAACTGACTATATCACAGTGAAAGCTTACCGTCACAGCAGCAAATTATAGACAGTTATTGATTCTCTGTGGTTCAAAGGTAGGTTTTTGGAGTAAAATATTAGCCATTCTCTGCCTCTAAAATCCCTGGGTTTTAGGAGTTTCAGGAGTTTCTTCTGTTTCCTAGGAATAGTTATTTATTTGAGCTTTTAGATGTTTGCATGCATACCAAATACTATACTCCACAAAGCACACATGTTAAATAACTTTTACTTCAATGTGAGAATGTGAGTCTGAGGATGTATTTCCTTAAAAAGGAATATTTGGCAATTTAATATTTGCAAGGAATTGAAAAGGCCTTAACTTGACCAGTCTGCCACATTCGTGCAGTGACAACCAGTGAACAGTACAAGCTGCCTGCAAGGTAATGCTGCAGATTCACAACTTGAAGTTAACCATGATATTAGGGGTGAGCACAAAATTGAGAAAAGTTGCTGGAGTGGCTCTGGTTTCCCATGTGTCTTTTATTAAGGAACCATGTGTTTCTTCCATTATGTTCATTTGTTCTGTTTTAGAGCCGGGAATCGGTGCAGGGAGCAGGGCGACATTCACTGAGTGTCAGATTCTTCTGCTCATTTAAAGAAAACATTCCATCCATGTTCTTGTTTATGAAGTTCTGCTTTTCTTCTAAGGTGGAAGGTTAGACAGCGAGAAGAAGGAATTATGGACTTTACATGAGCAGTTCAGAAAAAAAGACCCTTTTCTTTCTTCCCACCAAAGTCCTCTGCTGTAGGAAAGAGGAAAATGGCATTTAAACGTTTCTCCATTCTTTGCGTCTGAGGATCTTGCACTTCAATTTTCCCCTACAAGGGCCAAGATGTTTGGCTGGTCTCTCCACACTCTTGGTTTCCTCCACACCTCCCTCTCCTG
Source organism: Cheirogaleus medius (assembly GCA_008086735.1). Lineage (NCBI taxonomy): Eukaryota > Metazoa > Chordata > Mammalia > Primates > Cheirogaleidae > Cheirogaleus > Cheirogaleus medius. The sequence continues at coordinate 3,779,235 of VBSM01000605.1, read as the reverse complement.
ATCAGAAACACTCTTCTCATAAATGCACAGTTTAAACATCCCTAGATATTTAGTCAAAGGAGGTGAACTCAAGATAGACAAATCTGAGAGGATAGAAAATGACTATATGATTAATATAGTACATTTTAAAATCACAGAAATCATGAAATGCTCTTTTTTAATTTTTGTAAATATATTTATTGAAATATACGATACATTCTGAAAAGTACATAATCATAAAAGAATAGCTATATAAATATTCCCAGAATGAACACATACATGTAAACACCATCTAATCAGGAAATAAAACAATCTGACAATATTTGTCTTTTAATTGTTTAGTCCATTCACATTTAAAGTAATTATTCGTATATATATAATACAGATTTGACTTCACCTTCTTGCTATTTTTTATTTATTCCATGTGTTCTTTCTATCCTTATTTCTCCTTGATTTCTTTTGGAATAACAAGTATTTTTTCCTTCTATATTAACATTTTAGTTATACATCTTTGCATTATTCTTTTAGAAAACACAATAGACATCCTTGACTTATTCCAGTCTAGCTTATGTTAATAGTTTTCACTTGTGAATGCGCAGATGAAGTCGCTTAATTCACCATGAAAAACGCAAGAAACTTGGTTCTCTTTCTCTGTGTCCCAGGAGACAGAACACAGAGAAGCTCCCCATGTAATCCATGTGACGTGCTCCTTAGGAGACCCTGGCTCGATATTTGTGGAATGTAACTGAAAGTCAGATGCTACTCTGGTCTTGCTAGATGTCCTGGCTGTGAGGGTACATTTTCTCTCAGTTCTGGAGGCCGAAAGTCTGAAATCAAGGTGTGGGCAGGGCCATGCACCCTCTGAAGGTGCTAGGGAAGGATCTGTCCCTGGCCTCTCTCAGGCTCGAAGCAGCCCAACTCTAATCTTCATGTAACATCCCCATGTGGTCTCTTCTCTGTGTCCAAATTCCCCCTTTACACCAGCCATATTGGGCCCACGCTACTCCAGTGTGATTCATCTTAATCAATTACATCTGCAATGGCCTTATTTCCAAATACGGTCACGTTCTGAGGTCCTGGGGTGAGGACTTCAATATATGAATGTTGGGGGGGGGACAATTCAGCCATAATAGGATGCGCAATAAATTTGAACCAAATCAGCTTGTTAAGTACTTAACTTGCCTGCACGATGCCAGGTCCTAGGTGAGATTTAAAAGACTAAATAACAGGTTCTTAGGGGTTTTAGTGCAGGAGAAAACATTACTTTAAAAACAAGAACAAGGCCAGGCGAGGTGGCTCACGCCTGTAATCCTAGCACTCTGGAAGGCCGAGGAAATAGGATCACTCGAGCTCAGGAGTTCAAGATCAGCCTGAGCAAGAGTGAGACCCCGTCTCTACTAAGAACAGAAAAAATTAGCTGGTTGCAGTGGCACACGCCTGTGGTCCCAGCTACTCAGGAGGTTAAGGCAGGAGGATCCCTTGAGCCCAGGAGTTTGAGGTTGCTGTGAGCTAGGCTGATGCCACTGCACTCTAGCCCGGGCAAAAGAATGAGACTCTGTCTTAAAAAACTAAATAAATAAAAATAAAAACAAGAACAATATTAGGCAGAAGGAAATCAAGTCATATCAGACATGGCTTAAAAGGAACAAAGGAATCAAGGAGCTAAAGGAGACCATCGAGTTCCCTGACATGTGGATTAGAATATGGTTTGCATTTCCCCAGACTGTAATCTGGCAGCCGGAGGTGACATTCTGCAGGCTGCAGATACCAGCGACTCTGATAGAGCTTTTTCCCAATTGGCTCAAGACTCACCTTCTGTTCAGTCTCTGGGTTCTGGGGCTGGCTAGGGCTTGGGTGGGAAGGAGAATGAGTTCCCCACGGCACTTGGGCAGAAGTTACACATGCCCACTGCTAGAAACCTGCCTTTCCATAGGCCCTTCGGCCCTAAGAAGGGTGTGGTAGTGATGACCGGTGGTGATGGGAGCAGTTTTCTCTCAGACCTGTGTTTGTAAAACTTTGCTCACTGGTTGACACGTCGCTCGTAGAGAAAAGTTACAAAGTTGTATCTCTAGGCTGTGCTTTTAAGGAGACTTCTTTGGTTATATCAAGTTGCTTCTGACAACTACTCTGATTAAGGCTTCAGAATAGTGAATTTTGCATTTACTTTTGAAACATGTGACTTTAGAGTCCTGTCTCAGCCTTGAACCAGTGAGAATCTTGTTTTGGGTTTCAGGCCTAGAGAAGAGGTAGCTTTAACTGCATTTGCTGGCTCATTCAAAATAAAGCAAACAAACTTCAGTTCAATTCAGGAACACCTGAGAGCCAGACTAGGAGCTAGTGTTTATGTTGGCATCATACGTGCACATGAGTGCACACACAGACATAGGAGTGTACACACATCAACACATGGATACACATACGCATGCACACACATGCGCTTGCATGCACACAAACACACATGTGCACGCCCCCCACCCCCACTTGGGCCTGAGGGGTGAGGATTGCCACCGGATGGCATTTCCTCAGGGGCAGCTGTTCTGTGAGCTGTGCTGCCCCAGGGAGACCCTGGTTCTATTAATAGAAATAACTCCGGAATCCGCCTGCTCTCTCCCTTTCTTTAGGCACTGTCCGCCTTTATATACATCTCTTTTAAAGAAAAAGAAAACATCTGCTTAGAGATGCAGGCACTGTGCTGTCTCCTGGGATGCCCATTTTGTGGGTGGGAACCCTGGGGCCTGGCAGTATGCCTGGCCCCAATCACCAGCTGGCACGTGGCAGTGGTAGATTCTAATCCAGGCCTGTGACCTTCCCCAAGACAACAAAACTGCTTCTGCCACCTGTGCTGAGTGTAGGGGAAGATTGGTACCTGCTGCCTTCAGGAACTTACAAACCAGATCAGGAAACCAGACAGGCAGGCAAGGTGACTGCACCACATGGCACAGGTGACAGTTCAATGCAGGTCACAGGAAGGAAGGGGACAGAGTTGAGTCATTTAGAGGTGTTCCAGCTGCCCAGGACATCTGGAAGAAGCTGTGTCCTGGGAGTGGACATGGATCCAAAGGCGCCTGGGGGCGAGGCCACCTTGCCCTGAGGAGGGTTGCGCCTTTCTCCTCGTGCAGGACGTGAGCTACAGTTGCCCATGCCGCCTGATAGCTCGCTGTGCTACCTGGGGCCTCCCCACTGTTAGGGTTCCATTTATACCAAGATTTAGAACAATGTGTGCACACATATACACACACACTTTTAAAATTAAAGGACTATATAGATAATATTTAATGAATATCTCTCCTTTCAGAGGCAACTGATCACTATAAAATACAACAAACGAAGGAGTGGGGCCCTTGGGGTGAGGGGAGAGCTGCTTGTTCTTGTTTTGCAGGAGTGTTTAGCCTTTTGGATTGGAGTTTCACACGGGCTGCAGATCTGCCATGTGTCTGTCACTGGGTGGAGGATGGCAAAGGTGCATCCTTCCTCTGGGCACGCGGCTCTGCCACCTGCACGCCAGGGGTTGGTCCCTGACCAAGACACCGTAAGATGTGGCCCCCGTATGTGCTTCAGAGTCAGGCAGAACTGGCTTCGATGCGGCAGCCGCTTGCCGTGTGACTTTAAACAGCCTCCTCTGAGTCTGAATTTCCTCCTCCTAAAAATGAGATGAATGGTGCCGGCTGGTAAGAGTGGCCTACTGGGGCAGTAAGGTTGTTCCAGGGTAGTGAGCGGATGGATGTGCTGGGCACAGAGTAATTCCTCAGAGCATGGTGTTTACTATTCTATCGATTGACACTGAAACTTTCCCCATTGTGTCCAGAAAACTCTAAGCCAAGATTTGAACCTGAGAGGCACTCAAATTCAGGAATACTGCTTTATTCTCACAGCAGGGCAGACTCTTACAACTTCCCGGGGCTGGCGGTCTCTCCTGTCTCACCCAGGACAGACCACCATTGTCTGGGTTGGGGGAACTGCTGTGCTCAGCTCCAGGGCCCAGCACAGCTGCTGGGCGCAGGCACGCGGGCGCAGCCGGAGGGCTGAGCTGGTGGGGCTTCAGGTTTCAGTCATCTAAGGTTTCATGCATGAGAGGCCAGGAGTCACAGATGGGAGGTAGGGGCCCTGCCAGCCCCACTCAGGTCTGCAGAGAGCGGGCCCTGTGCTCCTGGCTACAACTTCTCACTTTTCCCCTCCTTCATCAGTTCTACCAAGTTAGGTTAGGAGAATTTATTTCTCGACGTTTTTCTATTCTAACTTTAGCTCTGAACTTTTAACGTTTTATGAGCCAGATTGGTAGCTCTCAGCCCCATTTTTGAAGGACAGTCCTATGCCAGGGGTGTCTGAAGGACCAGGGGCTCGCGGGGTTCAAGTGGAATGTATACAAAATTCATTTCAAGCACATTTATTTAAAGTCGCTTAAACCTAATCAACATTTTTATCAGGTTCCTATTATGTGCATGCTAGAGAACCACATCATACACACAGAAGCGCACACACATGTATTCTGTGCCACCTTTTCAGGCAGGTCACAAGAGAAATGATGGGGTTTTAGGTCTAAAGTATTTGCGAGTCCTCAGCTTGAAGAAACATAGAGGTCATGCAGTCCGTACTCCTTGTTTTATAGATGGGTTAACTGAGGGCACTTATGTGTGGTTGTGTAAGTTGTGCACTGCACAGTCTTGGGAAAACCATTTACACTGTAGTCTAAGTGAATGGTGCTCCCAGGATTGTGCTGGGAGGTGGCCCTGGGGTAATGATGCATAGAAGTCAGCTTCCTAGGACACAAAGTAGAGCAGAGGAGGGTTGTGGTAGATTACAGAAGTGGTCTTAATTCTCTAGCCCTCCCGGTAGACACACTCCTTGCAAAGTGACCTGTAGCTCCTCCACCAAGAGGTGGAATTTTTTTCCTTCCTGAATCTGAGCTGGCCTTGACTTGTTTTGGCCAATGGGATGTGGCAGAAGTGAATGGTGCCAGTTCCTAGCCTAGGACTCAGGGGGCCTTGCACATTTCTGCACTCTCTCAGACCCTGCCTCTGCCACAAGGACAGGCCCAGGGCCGGGAGGCTGGGTGTGTGGGGCCACACGGAAGAGAGCTCAGTTGTCCCTGCCCAGGCCATCCTGGACCTGTCTGCAGCCGACCAGCCTCATACACTGGAGAGAGCTCGGCCAGGCTTGGCACAGCTGTGTGAGCAATACTGACTGTCATCTGCCACTGAGGTTACATGGTTTGTTGTGTGGCATTACTGTGGTCACAGATGTATGTGTATATTTATGCACAATTCTTAACTAGAGAACCATGCACATTCATAAATAAACTCAATCCCAAAGTATTGCTTACACTTTTATTTAAAATACTTTCTATAACCCTTATTTCTAAAAAAAAAAAAGTGTATTATTTCTTTGATAATTTCTTCTCCAGTATTTTCTCTATTCTCCTTATTTAGAAGTCTTATTAATACTAATCAGAGATCATGTCTGTTGAGTGCACACAATATGCCCAGCGCTGTTCTAAGCATGTTATGCACAGTAACTGGTTTCATCCTTGTCACAGCCCTGGGGGAGGCACCCCCATGTCACCTCCATTTTCAGGCTGAGAAAGGAGGTGCAGGGAGGCCGAGGCGGCTCCCTCCTTGGCCGGCGGACGCTCCCCATGGTCCCTGGGCCTCCTGGACTGAGCCTTGGCTTTGCTGACCTTCTCTACTCACACCGTCCTTCTGCTTTCTAAAGACATTTTCTTAACTTTATCTCCTAACTTTTCCTATGAATTTTTTATTTTGCCTCTATTTTAGATATTATTTTTTTTTTAATTTTTAAGAGCTCTTTTTTCTGTAATCTGGTTTCTTTTTCTTTCTCCTTGTCCCTTTCTCTCCTTCTCTCCCTCCATCTCTCCCTCCCTGCCTCCCTGGATCTGTTGGTCTCTCCCACGCCATCAGCCCCTGCAGATGGACACCCCCTGGCCTCTGCCTTGTGGAGCAGTTTCTGCGTGGCGCCCAGCCTGCCTCACCTCACTCTGCACCCCTGCTCGCCCCAGGTTCTGGCCCCTTAGGGTCACTTTTCCCCAGAGGATAACCCTCAGATTGCTGCAGGGTTGGCAAGAGGGGTGGCAGGCTGTGGTGGGGCTGGGCTGCAGGGCCTGCGTCTCACACTGGGGCCAAGAGTGACCTGTCTGGGCCTCTGCTGCCCTCCCACCCCTGAGAGCTCCCGCCTGCAGCCACTGCCTGGAAGCACCTTCCCAGTCTCTGCTGAAGCCACTTTCATCCTTCTACCTGCCTCCTGACTCCTAACGGTGGCCTGGGGTTTAGACGTCTTCCAGTGTTATTAGAGATAATTCCGTGTTTCTTGTTCTCCTGCATGCTTTGAGGGCATTTTTCAAGAGAAGCAAGGCTGAAATAATTTTACTTTACTGTTTTGGGACTGAAATCTTTATGTCCTTAGAGAGAGAGAGAGTGAGAATGAATATCCATGTCCTACTTCCATGCAGTTCTGATCTCTTTTCTTGGTGTGAGTACTTCAATGTTACAGTTATTTAAAGTGTTCTTTTCTCTGTTGCTTGGTGTTTTGTACGTAAGTTTATTATTAATATTACAATTGGAGCAGTTTTTAAAAAGGGGCTGATAATATTCCTATCTTTTCTCTAAAGAAGTTTTGTGTATTATAATTGAGAACCCCAAAAAAGTGTATATAAGAGCAATTTAAGCCTCTTCCAGTTTATTACATTGCTGGTCTAAAGTGAGAATCCACGGTTGCACGTTTGTTTCCGATTTGCGTAGTGTCTTGCTGGGAAGTCTTGCTCTGACAGTATGATTTTTGTTAGCGACGCCTTCTTTTGGATTATTTGTAAATACCATAGCCCGAGATGGCCTTTCTCCCTCAATTCTGAGTGTTTCACTACTAAGTTCCTATGGGAAGACATTTTCCTACTAATTTCCTGTCCTTAAAGTAGTTTAGGTTTATAAGAGGCTTTTAAGTGCCCATTTGTAGTTAGCAAATTTTTCAGAAGTCTTTTGTTAGGAACACAGATTTTTTGAAAAAGCCTATTGCTTTCTGAACATGAGCCAAAAGATTATAATTTTGGCATTCCCTTTAAGGAAGAATGTTATAGTGGTTTTGGCAGAAAATTAGGAGTTTCAGAAGAATATTCCCAGTTCTAATTGCTTCTGTTGCTGTCTCTCCAGGAGGAGTAAGAGACCCACCTGAACATAAGAAATCTTAGTCCAGGCCTTTATTTTTCTTGAGTAATCTCATTGTGGTTTTTCTGTAGTGCTGAAGAAATTGCCTTGTTTAAGACCTGTGTTTGTGTAATTAATCTCATAACACACTGGTGCTGGGAGCAGATTTCTTCTAATGGAAACACATTTTCTGGTTATAGTTGCTCTTATTTGTTAATGCATTTTTGTTTCTTTTGAAAACAGGCTCTATAAATAGAATGTGGTCAAAGGTTAAACTTCCAGAAAATGCCACAGGAGCCATATTTCTATGTGACAAAAGACTAGAATTGAGTATCTTTCAGACTGTATCCGTCGATGACAAATGGAAGGGAATGAGGGTTCATTTATTGTGCCTCTGACAAAGCACATTTACTTGAGTAATTGTTATGTCAGGCGTCCAAGGTTGGCTCTTCAAATAAATAACTGTGAGTCTGGAGCACCGTGAGTCTTATGAATTGTCAAAATGATATTCTGGGAGTGATATTCTATGTGGACTCACTATGTACATAGTTAAGCCTTTTGCTGTCTGTAATAGAGCTTCTAACCTTAAGAAACTAGGAAAATAAGAGCAAATTAAACTCAAGTAGTAAGAGAAAGAGAATAATAAATAACAGAATGGAAATCAATGAAATAGAAAACAGAAAATTACTGCAGAAAATCACCAAACCAAAAACTGGTTTTTTGAGAAGAATCCATAAAATTAATAAACCTGTTGCCAGAACTGATCAGGAAAAAAAGGAGAGAAGACACCCATGACCAAGATGAGGAGTTATCACAGACCCTACAGATATTAAAAGGATAATAAGTAGATTTTATAAACATTTTATGCCAATAAATTCTACAACTTAGATGAAATGGACAACTTCCTTGGAAGACACAGACTATGAAAGTTCACTCAAGAAGAAGTGGATAACCTCAATAACCCTAAATCTATTACAAAAATAAATTTCTAGATAAAAAGCTTTCCATAAAAAAATGTCAGGCCAGATAGCATCACTGGTGAATTTTACTAAAAATTTGAGGAAAAAATGATACTAATTCTACTCAAATTCTTCTAGAAAATTGAAACTGAGAGAATACCATCCAACAATAAGATCCAATATCCATTCCCGATTCAAAACTCCCAGCAATCTAGGAATAGAAGGAAACTTCCTCAGCCTGATAAGGAGCATCTGTGAACACCTATAGTCAGTGGTGAAAGACTGAAATGTCCACTTGAGCCACTTTGCTCACCCTTGTATTGCAGGTCTGAGCCAGAACAGTCAGACAACAAAAGGAAACCAAAGCCATCCAGATTGTGTGTGGACTGCGTGATGGTCCGTGTAGAAAATTGGATGGAATCCACAAAATAGCTGCTAGAATTAATAAATGAGTTTAGCAAAGTTGAAGGATATAAGATTAATATACAAAATCAATTATATTTCTATATATTAGTAACAAATGATCAGAAATTGAAATTAAAAATACCATTTACAAAGCAAAAGAAAGAAAAAGAAAGCAAAGAGAAATGCTTAGGGCTAAATCTGGAAAGAATAAGAAAGAAGTATACATTCTAAAACAAGATATTGCTGAGTGAAATTGAAGACCTAAATAAATGGAGAGATACATAGTGTTCTGGATCAGAAGTCTTGCTTATTGTTAAGATGTCAGTTCTCTTCACATTGATCTGTAGGTTTAACATAATCACAACCAAAATCCCAGAAGTTTTTTTTTTTTTAGTAGAAATTAATGAATGATTCTAAGGAGTCTATGGAAATGCAAAGGACCTAGAATAGCCAAAACAACTTTAAAAAGGAAGAAAGAAAGTTGGAGGGCTTGATTTCAAGGCTTTTCATAAAGCTGCAATAATCAAGGCAGTATAATATTGGCATAAAGATAATAGATCAACAGAATAGAACAGAGTCCAGAATTAGACCCACAAATACACAGACAGCTGATTTTCAACAGAGGTGCAAAGTCAGTTCATTGTTAAAAGGATACTCTCTTCAATAAATAATACTGAAACAGGTAGATATCCATACTTTAAAAAATGAACTTTGATCTTTACATCTCAGAGTATACAAAAATTAACTTAAAATGAATCATAGATCCAAATGTAAAATCTAAAACTAAAAAACTTCCAGAAGAAAACATTTGTGACTTTGGGCTCAGCAAAGATTTCTTAGGTATGACATCAAAACCATGATCCATACAAGAAAGAGGTGATAAATTGGACTTAAAATGAAAAACTTCTCTACTTTGAAAGACACTGTTAAGAGAATGAAAAGACAATCCATTGATTGAGAGAAAACATTTGCAAATCATATCTGTTTAAGGATTTGTATGTAAAATATATAGAGAACTTTCAAAACTCAATAAGGAAATAAGCAACCTAATTTTTAAAATGGGCAAATGGTTTGATATAGACACCGAAAAGGTATACAGATGGCATGTAAGCACTTGAGAGGAAGCTCAACATTATTAGTAATTAGGGAAATGTAAATTAAAACCACAATGAGATAGATACTACTACACACCTATTATAATGACTAAAGTTTAAAAGAGTCAGCAGACTGGGCATGGTGGCTCACACCTGTAATCCCAGCAGTTTGGAAGGCCTAGGTAGGAGGATTGCTTGAGGCCAGGAGTTTGAAACCAGCCTGGGCAAAACATAGCGAGACCCTGTTTAAAAAATAAAAATTAGGAGTGGTGGCATGTACCTGTAGTCCCAGCTACTTGGGAGGCTAGGGCAGGAGGATCGCTTGAGCCCAGGAGATTGAGGTCGCAGTGAGCTATGATAATGCCACTGTACTCCAGCCTGGGTGACATTGCCAGACCCTGTCTCTAAAAATAAAAAATAAATTAGTAAGTAAGTAAATAAATAAGAGTGATCGTACCAAGTGTTAGCAAGTATGCGAAGGAACTCGAACTGTCATACACTGATGGCGGGAATGTAAAATTGTACACCTGCTTCAGAAAACAGTTTGTCAATTTCTTAAAATAGTAAACATATATGTTTACTATAGTAAACAAATGTTTTAGCCATTCCTTTTCTAGGTATGTGCCCAAGAAAACGGGAATGATATGTCTATTCCAAGTCTTGCATGCATAGACATGTTCATAGTAGCTTTATTTTTAATAGCCACAAACATTAAAGACATGTAGGAAACAACCCAGATGTTTTTCAGTTGGATAAACAGTTGAACGGATAAACAAATCGTGATATATCCACATAATGGAATACCACTCAGCAATAAAAGAGAATGGTCTATTACATGGATGAATCTCAAACTTATGCTGAATAAAAGAAGCTAGACAAGAAGGTACAAGCTGTGTAATCCACTTACACAAACTCTCTGGTGGCAGAAAGTAAAGCAGTGCTTACTTGAGGCCTTGGGGGGAGGAAGTGATTGCAAAGTAACTACTTCTGGGTGAAGGGTGGGGTCGTTAATCTGGATTCTTGTGACGGTTCCATTAGGGCGCGCACACATGTGTCAAAATTTACCAGACTGCACACTTGAGACGTGTGTCGGGGCGCCGCAGGGCGCGCTGTGCGACTGCCTTCCCCACGTCGCTGCGTCTCCTTGTGTGCAGGGGAGCTTCCTTCACTTCGCTGGCTCTCCCCCACTTTTGAATCTAATTGTGAATCTAGAAAACGTGTAGAATGTTATTGTGCAAAGGTAAATAGTGTAGTTACATTTTATGGGGGGGCATGATTTGTTACTAGAGAGCTCATTTATCTATTTTTTTTTTTATTTTCCCTTCAGATGTTTTTTCAGTGTCTATTGAATTTCAAGAATTGTGCTAGGCACTGGAGATTTAATGATTCAGAAAATAGACTAGCCTACTCCCTAGTGGGGGAGAATAACATTAAAGAAGTTACATGGATTGATTGTGTTACAGATGGAATAAGATCTGAAAGTGAGAAACAGATCTCCAAACACGTGCAGCAAAGGCAGCTGGCTGAGCCTTGGCAGGTGGGGACGGGTGGTGGTTTAGGGAAGGCTGTCCTCAAGAGATGGCACTGAGGTGAGCTCTGGCTGGAGACTGATCAGAGGAGGGGTGTTCAGAGGAGGGGGTGCACGCGCTAGACAGAGGGGCCCCTGCGAGGCCTGCTGTGTCGGGAGTGAGGAAGAGGGGCCTGGATGGCACAGCGCTGGCACTGAGCGGGCCAGGCAGCGTTAGGGTAATTCCAAGGTTTCTGGCCGCACAGCAGGACAGATGGGAGTGTCGCCTCTGAGGAGCCCTGGGTGAGGCCTAGGCTTGGGGCAAGGAGATGGGGAATGAGTCGACGCTGAGTGAGAAGCTGTTGGAGCTTAGAGCAGCCCAGACTGGAGCGTAAACCTAGGACTGATACAGAGAGATGAGAATAGAAGCTGAGTCTCTCATGTGGAAGTGACGGTGCAACCTGGGGAACTTGGACATTCATAGCTGGGCAGTGTGGGTGAGCTGAGAGATGACGAAGGGTGGCTCAAGGCCGGGAGTCAGGACAGGCACTGGGGGCTGGACGTCAGGGGAGGAGGGCAAGTGAGTGCCAGCCAGAAACCTTAGAGAGGTTAAAAACTGTTAAAAACTGTTCTGGGACAGCGGGCCTGGACAAACCCAGGTCTGTGGCCCCCTCAGCCTCACCACCTTGCTGGTGACAGCAAGAGCCACGTGCTGGAGTGACGAGGGGAGCCCAGGGAGGGAGAGGTGAGCATGGAGGGCCGAGGGAGCAGGGCGTGCGAGGTTGGGCTGTGGTGGGCGCCAGGGTGGACACTGGGTGCCCATTGAAACCCATCGGGGGTTGGGGCATGTGCAGGGGACCAAGCAGGCGATTGTGACGCTTATTGACTTTCTTGAAAACCCTATTAAGAGGAAATTGACCTTCAACCTTACTTCTCTCAATAAAAGAGGCCCTAGAGAATGTATTATTTCCCATAGCTTCAGGAAAACGTGGCCATGATATTTTTTCTTTCATTTCCCTGGTGTTAAAATGTGTTCTTTCCCTCACTATGGATAAGTCCGTTGGTCGAAGTCCAGTGAGTGTTATGTTGAGCCTAAACAGTTGTCACTCTGAGAACTTCTAAGATTTTCATCTTTATCTTATAAATGTTTTAATGACAGGTGTTTAATCTTTCCTCTTTGATTCATTTGGTAATTAATGGCTTTTAAGGTACGAATGGTGGCACTGCCAAAAACTAACTGCTCTCTGCTGTGTGTCTGTTTTGCAGTTGACATTTGACAGTTCAGATTTGGTATAGTTAAGGCATTTTAGGAATGTCAATGTATAAATTTTAGAAAGTTCAGGTGCAAGTTGAGGACGATTTGTGTTATAATTTTATGAATATACATGTATCTCTCCTGGAATTTGCTTTCTCTTTCCACTTAGAAAATGCTCACAATGTGTTACACATCATGATAAATGAAGAGAGGTAACAGTAGATCAAGTGGTGTTTTTTTGGAATATAGTTCCTAAATAACTGCAATAAATGTAAGCAATGTTTTAGAGTATTATATTTCAAATTCAAAGCATTAAAACATGCACAATTCAGTTCTGTCTCCATGTGTGGGAGAAGTAAGCACATCAGTTATTTTTTTCTCCTTAATCCTTTGAGAGGATGGTGAGGAGAGTGTATTATTAGAAGTAGGGGTGGGGATGTTGAAGAAAGGAAGAGTGAGAGTGAGATATACATGTAAGTATATGGATATATATACATACACCATATACATACATATACACATATGCATATACACACATATACACATATGCATATATACACACATACACATATACACAAATATGCATATACATACACACATACACATATACACATATACACACATGTATACACACACATAAAGGAGCTTATGGGCTGAAATGTCTGGGTTGGTTTGGTTTTCCTTCTCTTAGTCAGAGCTGCTTAATGTTTCCATCTGTCACATATAAAAATGCTGGTGATGTCACCGACATCAGAATTAGTAGCACCTGTGTTTCGAGTTGCTTTCAAGTCATGGTGGTCCTTCACCTTCCTTACCTGTGGTTTAGGTGGTGATGTAGATGCTGAATGTTCTCGTGCGTCAGAATTGCCAGAGGCTGGGAAGCAGTGCTGGACTTCACTCCAGATTTCTGACTTAGCAGGCCTGGGGCTGGAGTGAGACTCTACATTTCTACCGAGTTCTCAGGTGATGCTGTTGCTGCTGGTCCTGGGGCCCCTGAGCTAATAACCCAGCAGTGCCACAACCTGGGACCAGCCTCCAAGAAGGAGTCCAGGCTGTGCCCACTGGGTGCTTTTCCACAGGCTGCTTGCTCACCACAGTGTGTCCCAATTCATGGTTGACAAGTCTAACTGGTGCTTTCTTAGTTCAAGACAGAACAGACCCGAGTGCTGTGGGCTTTGGGGCATTTAAACGTGGAGGGAGAAGACTATTCAGCCATGAACAAGGATGAGATCCCGTCATTCTCAGCAACATGGATGGAACCGGAGGACATTATGTTAAGTGAAATAAGCCAGGACCAGAAAGTTAAACACCGCATGTTTTCACTCATATGTGGGAACTTTGCAACTCAGTGGCCAATTGAGAATCCACTTTTTTATTGAATATAGAGGAAATGATGACAGTTTTGACAACACCCCACTCCCAAGTCCGGACACAGGAGAAAACACTAGATTAGGCACAGAAAGAGCTGGGTTCTGGTCAGGAGACCTGGTTCTGGTGGGCATGGAAGCCCCTTTATAGCAGTGTTGCCGAAGCGACTTTAGTGAGCATTTCTCCTCTTGGTGAGTGGTGCTGGATTCATCTGACAAGGATTTTCAGGCAGCCACCACGAAGAGGCTTCAAAAAGAAATTGCAGAGTTTCTAGAAATAACTGATAAAAGGGAACATTTCAGCAAACAAATAAGACTTATAGAAAAGAAACATGAGAATTATAGAACTGAAATAAAACTCACTGGATGGGCTCAGAAGTAGAGTGGAGATGACAGAGGACAGAGTCAATGAGCTTGAGGACCCATTTGTGGAACATGCTGGCTCTGAACAGAGAGAAAACATGAAAAATGGGCAGGTTGCCAGGGTTGTACATGCTTCCTGATGCTGTCAGGGGACAAAGTGGGCAGCCTGGAAACAATGACCTAAGTGCAATTTTGGCAAGGCCCTTTTTCATTCCCTTGTCTCTCTTCCAGTCCCTGCCTCTTCCTGTCTCTGTCTTTCCCTCTCTGTGTCTTTGTCTCTCCCTATCCGTGTCTCTATGTCTCCCTCTCTGTCTCTGGTTCTCCCTCTGCCTCTCTGTGTCTCCGTCTCTCCTTCTGTGTTTCTCCCTCTCTATGTCTCTGTCTCTCCTCTGTCTCTGTCCCTGGCCCTCTCTATGTCTCTGTCTCTCCCTCTCTGTCTCTCTGTCTCTATCTCTCATCTCTGAAATGTCAGAATCCTGTGAGGTCTCCAGCAGCTTGCTTTGGCCTCCTGGGACATTTAGGAAGCTAATGAAAGGCCACCCTAACCCTATTAAACATGCAGGTCTTATGGATGGCTGCATGACATTCTGGCTGACAGGAGCCCGATGCGGCCTGAGGGAGCAGGCCAGCTGGTTAGGGGGACACCCAGCCTTGGGCCAGCGATTTTCCTCAGTGATAGGGAGATGGAGCTGTAACCAGAGCTTGCCCTCTCCACAACCCTTGCTGAGCTGATGCCCTGACACACACGCAGAGGAAACCGAGCCTGGACCTGAGCGTGGGCAGTCCTGGGAGAGAGCTGGCAGCCTGTGGGCAGTGGCCTCAGGCAGAACCAGTGGTAACAGGATGATCAGGCACAACAGGAAGGGGTTAAGGTTTTAAGGTAAAACCAAGGGAACTTTTCATTTCTCTGTTCGTTTGGCCTGGAGCAATTATATTTCAAGGTGTTTTTCAGGAAAGTTCCTGTCTTAAATATTCAATTCTTGTATTAGACTAATTATATTACTTTTTGGTTCTAGGTGCTATCTCAGCATCACTCAGCTTCACTTCTGGTAGCTATAATCATGGTGTATTATAGGCACAGGTCCTTAATTCATGAATTCGCTCAACAAATAATCTGTTAAGTGCCAGCCTGTATATGCCATGTGTTAAGATACAACAGTCGTCCAAACAGACCAAATACTCTGCCTATGGAGCACATACTGTATCGTGCAGGGAGATATTCTATGAACACACCACGTATACAAAGTGCATGGTATGTTTGCCAGTGATTTTATGGAGGAAAGCAGCACGGTAGAGCATGGGAGTGCCAGCAACTAGGGCAGCATTGCAGTTTCACGTCGGTCATCTCAGGAGGTGTTACTGGGAAGTGGCGTTTAGACAGCGACTGGATGGATGTGAGCAGAGGCAGGAGTGATGTGAATATGCGGGAGGAGAGTGTGTCAGGCAGAGGGAGCAGCTGATGCAAAGGTCCTAAGGTAGGAGCCTGCCTGGAAAGTTCCATAAGAGCAGAGGCCAGTGTGACTGGGGGGAGTAGCAGCTGGCTGAGGAGGTCATGGAGGGAACAAAGGAGCAGATTGTGCAGGACCTGCTTCCCCATTGTAAGGACTTTGGCTTATTATTATTATGATGATTTGACCTTAGTTTTGCAGCAGTTTTAGGTTTCTAGAAAAACTGAGCAGAAAATACAGAGAGTTCCTATATACCCTCCCTTCACCCTCTCCCCCTACTAACATCTTGCATTAGTGTGGTACACCTGTTACAATTGATGAGCCAATATTGATACATTATTATTAACTAAAGTCCACATTTAGAGTTCACTCTGTGCTGTACATTCTTTGGGTTTTGACACATTTATATGACATGTATCCACCCTTTAGAATCTAGTAGTTTCACTAGAACCAGGCATCCCTCCCTCCCTCCCTCCCCTCAACCTCTCTCAACTACTGATTTTTTTTTTATTGTCTCAATAGTATTGTCTTTTCCACAACGTCATATACTTGGAATCATAGTGTGTAGCCTTTCCAATTGGCTTCTTTAACTTAACAATAATGCATTTAAGGTTCCTCCATATTTTTTCATGGTTTGATAACTCATTTCTTTTTATCACTGAATAATCCCACTGTGTGATGTACCACATTTTATCCACTCACCTATTGAAGCACATCTTGGTTCCAAGTGTTGGCAGCTATGAATAAAGCTGCATAAACAAACATGTGCAGATTTTTGTGTGGATATACGTTTCTGAATCATTTGTGTAAATATCTAGTAGTACAATTGCTGGATTGTATGTTAAAACTATTTTTAATTTTGTAAGAGGCCACCAAACTGCCTTCTCAAGTGGCTGCACCATTTTGCATTCCCACCAGCAAAGAATGCAAGTTCCTGATGCTCCACATCCTCATCAGCCTTTGGTGTTGTCAGTGTTCTGGATTTTGGTTATTCTGATAGGTTTGTAGTGGTATCCCATTGTCTTAATTTGCATTTCCCTGATGATGTATGATGTTAAACATCTTTCATATGCTTACTTGCCATTTGTGTATCATTTTTGGTGTTTTGTCTGTTCAGATCTTTTGCCCATTTTCAAAATTGGATTTTTTTCCATATTGTTGAGTATTAAGAGTTCTTTGTATATCCAGAATACAAGTCCTTGATTGGATGTACGCTTTACAAATATCTCCTCCCAGTCTGTGGCTTTTTTTCTCATTCTCTCAAGGATGTTGGCTTTTCTTCTGAGCGAAATGGGAAGTTTTAAGGGTTTCGAGCAGAGGAGTGACATTACAGGCAGATTACAAATAAATAAGTATTGAACAAAATAGAATTAAGCATACACATTTAGCACCTTATCTTTAAGTAATGAAGGTCAGATTTTCTAAGTGTTTTTTTAAAAATTTATTTCTGTAGTACAGACTGCTGCACACTTTATCACAGCCATGGCCCTCTTTGTTTCAGCTCATATTCTCTTGATACTTGAGTTTTGGGCGACAGTCATCTTTTTATCACCTTTTTATTACTCACAGATAATATGGAAGTCCCACCTGGCTCCGAGTTCTTCATGCCAGAGGCTTCTGCAGTCCACAGTGTCCTCTGCCAGTGTTGCTCCCACCCTCTCGCCTCGCTCTAGGGCAGGGCCCAGGTGCTGCTTATAGAGAGATATCCTTGACCGTGGCATCCCCAGGTCCCCTGTGCAAGTGTTTTCCTCTGTTGAATGGCTCCTTTTGCTGCACCGTCTCCTCACCACAATAAGCTGGCCCTCCTTGCATGCCTGAAATCCCCTACAAGTTGACATGTGGATTAAAACAGATGTTTTCCCTAGGCGGTCACGTCCAGCCCTCTCTCACATGGCTCTGAGGCTTTAACTTGCCATACATGCAGCTTCTTGGGCAATTTAAGAACCAAAGACAGATTCCTCAGCCATAGGGATGGGAGCAAAGCCAGGACACTACTCCGGAGCTGCCCCCGCTGCCCCCGGCGGCACTGTGCGGGGAGTCGGACTGCAGGAGGATACCTCAGGAGCAGATGTAAAGTGGCATGGCAGCTGCAAACACCCTTGGAGACATCTGAGAACGCAAATGTAAACAATGAAAAACCATCAGGGACTGCAGGGACAGGAGTTGACATTCCCACCTGAAGTGTCTTGATCAAAGGTAGGATGTTGGGTTGTCGGGAGGCAGAGAGCAGGTATGTGAGGCTGCATCCCAGGCAGGAGACTGCACGTGTTCACAGGGCAGACGTGGCTCTGCCTCTCTCAGAAGGTTCTGAGCCCTACTTGCCCACACTCTGACACCAGGACACACAGCAGGCGCCCACTTTGGATTTATTAGCACCTTTCTGCCAGAGGCCACAGGCCTCCTCTATAGGCGTCTTCAGCAGGGGACAATAAGATATCACCAACCATTCTGAAATACTTTCACTAGGAGAGGAAATAGATGCCAAAGGATCAGAAACCATACAGAAATGAAGAAAGAAGAAAGTAATCGGTGGCTCAGATTCATTAGGTCACAAGCATGAGAATGAAAGAAAAAAAGGATGATTATTCCATATGAATAGGTGAAAACTTTAAAGAAAAATCTCTGACTATAGCACTCAATTAGAGTTGTCTTATGAATCTGTACTGTTCTCAGTTTTCCTCTATTAAGATTCTTCAGAGGCACAAGAATGGCATCTGTGAAAGGAATGTAATGAGACTGCAGCAGTGGCTCGTCCGCCACATGTGCCTCCCAGGGTCTGCATCACCTGAAGACTGACCTTCAGGTGTGACAGGCATGTG
The DNA here is from genome assembly GCA_008086735.1 of Cheirogaleus medius. NCBI lineage: Eukaryota > Metazoa > Chordata > Mammalia > Primates > Cheirogaleidae > Cheirogaleus > Cheirogaleus medius. The sequence goes on along the minus strand of VBSM01000605.1, from coordinate 3,760,888 downwards.
CTCTTGTCCAGGTCACTCTCACTTGACAATTAAGATACAACTGCTATATTTTCATATGACATTGGGAAAACAAAATACAACTCAATGGAGAAATTTGTTCTAGGTCAGGCATCCTCAAACTACGGCCTGCGGGCCACATGCGGCCTACCGAGGACATTTATCCCCCCCCCGCCGCTGCCTGTCCTGCTCCTTCTTAGCAGCCGACTCGTCCCGGGCCCACAGTGCGCGTGTGTGGAACGTGCGCCGCACTCTCCAGCGGCCCTCCAACGGTCTGAGGGACAGTGAACTGGCCTCCGGTTTAAAAAGTTTGAGGACCCCTGTTCTAGGTTATCTGATAAATGGTTTATCCTTAGTATTTTCTTATCCATTTTTGGCATTAGTATGAATTTGGAACCACTGCCATGAGCTCTGAAGGATTTATCACGTGCATTTGGAGTCCGTGGGAACCGAGCCTCAGGGGACGTGAGTCAACTTAAACCATGCAGTCTTACTGGTCTCTCCTTGACATTCGTGCCTCTGGCATATCTAATTTAGGCTGGGAACTGGAGATTTTGTATATTTATAAGTTGGATAGTTCCATCCTAATGGAAAACATTTTATTTTTCCCCAGATGATTGTAGCATTCCATCTAGGAGTTGGGTTTTGGGATATGTTGAAGAAAGAAAGCAAAAGAAAAATATATATTATTAAAGGTTTAAATGTCTTTCAATAAACTACTTGCTTACTAGTCCACACATTTTTTAGGAGTAGCTTACTTATCTGGTATTCAGCAACAAAATCCTCAAAATTTCTGTCTGTTGCTTCATTTGTTCCCAGTGGATTTGGAAGAAGAGTTGTCCAGTAGACTGCCAAGTGAGCACCACTGACCTGCGTTTTCACTCCGTTTAACATCATTGACTGTGGAATGAGCATAGAGTGCTATGGCAGAACGTATTTCCTGGTCAGAAGACAGCTGCAATTTAATTAGAATAAAGCAATGAGTACCATGTAATTAAAAATTAGATGAACCGTTAAATGCTAAGTAGACTTTTAGAAGGTGAAATCCTAAAGTTCTTAGGAACCGATAGGCAGGCTGGCTGAGGACTGTTTTGTATGAGGAAGGCACACTGGCCAGAAGGGAAGAACAAGATAGTTTCTGCTTTTTTAACGTATTTAATAATACTTGCATGTGGTGCAAAATTCAAAGGGTCCACTAAGGAGACAGTGAAAAGCAAGTTTCCCCTGTTGCCCTGTCCTGCAGGCCCCATTCCGCCCCCTGTGGCAGCCCTTGTCAAGAGTTTGGCATACACTTGCAGAGATAACTCCATGCATTTCTAAACACCCTTATGCATTTTCTTCTTGCCTTTTTCTTTTCTTTCTTTCTTTTTTTAACACAAAAGGCATATATCCACACTGTTGCCCATATCCCTCCAAGCCCCCATAACTTAAAGATTGTATTATAACATATCAGGACATAAAGCTGCCCCCTTTTAAAAGGCTGTGTGGTGGTGGTGGAGATGCTATAGTTCATTTAATCTGTCCTCTAAATCTACCAAGTTGGTACTAGTCCTTGGCCTGTTAGGGACCAGGCTGCAGAGCTCTGTCTCACCTCCTCTCCTCTGAAAGGGGGGGTGCACAGCAGGAGGTGAGTAGCAAAGTGTCATCTGTTCACATGTATTTTTACAGCCGCTCCCCTCCCCATTGCTCCCATCACCACCTGAGCTCTGCGCCAACCCACCCTCCCCCACTCCCGTCAGTGGAAAAACTGTCTTCCAGGAAACTGGTGGTCCCTGGCGCCACAAAGGTTGGGGACTGCTGCTCTAAATTGTTTCCAGGCTGATATGTTCTTCGGAGGCCAGCCTCCCAGAGCATGGAGAGGTTGGTGAAGTACATAGGACAGGTCATTTCACCTCTCTGAGTCCCTGTTTCCTCATCTGTGAAATACCAGAACCACCTCAGATGCTTTCTATGACTGTTTCCACACTAAGGTTCCTTCACTTACTCTGTGATGGGTGAATCTGGTGACCTAGCCGGTTTAAATCACTTAGTGGACATTTGCTGACAGTTTAACGTGAGATGCTTGTGGGCCCCTTTAATTGGGGAGCTTATGTCTAATGGGGGAGATAAGAGGTGCACAGGTAGGCCCAGCTGAGTGGTAGGTGCTGCAGACAGAACCACACGTGTGCAGAGGAGAAGGTGATCCTTTCTAGCTGGGGTAACGAGGCTGTTGATGGCAAAGATCTGGGGAGACCTTTGTTCTGTGGTTGGGAGTTTGAGTCATTTTCCTAGTGAAGAAAAATAGGACATTTCTTGATTAACAGTTCAGTCTACATATACCACTGGTTGGCTAAGCATAGTCCTGGTACTGTCAGTATCTCCCAGGAACTTGTTAGAAATCCAAATTCTTGAGTTCCACCCCAGACATACTGAGTCTGTTACTCCAGGTGGTTCTGATGCATGTATATATTTGAGGAACACTGAAGTATACCATGCCAGGTTCCCAAACCCTGCTGAAAATCAGAATCAGATGGCGACTTTCAAATATACACACATGCACATGTACATGCATACACACGCTAATACTAGGCTCCTGGGCTGTACTTCAGACCTGCTCAATCATAATCTTTGAGAAGTAGGATCCCTGCAGAGTTGTTTCCCAGATGTTATAAACTGTGACCTTTTTCTACTCTTGATTTTAATTGTGGAGGTAACATTGAACCTGTTTTTCCTTCTCAAGCAGTTTTGTACTCAAACCCTAAACACTTTCAAAGTCTCACTGAGGGAAGGCAGCAGCTGTCTCACTTGGCATTTTGCTGTGACTGGGTGGGGTGGAGTTGATCATTCCCAGCCTGGAGTAGGTAGACAAGGAGGAAACTGGGCAGCTGGAGAGGCCTCTGAAGTCTGACCTAACATTGCTTGTGATTAATTTGTGGCAAATTTTCACATAAGATACTCCCTTTATCAAATATTAAGTACAAAAGCTGTATTTTGAAGGAAAAGGATAATGGTTTGGGGACTGTCTCTGCCTCTGCCCTATTAGAGTTTTTGATGGAAAAGCCTGTAGTTTATTATCATTGAGAATTTGGGACAGGATTTCTGGGAGGTGAACTGGGCAGAGTTGTTGGTCATTTGGGGCCCGAGTTCTTGGAATGCTTCTGAAGAGTACCTGGAGAAGGAGAGCTCTTCCTTTGAGTTGTGAAGGCTTTGGTGACGATAAATCAAGCCGCTACGAACATTCTTGTGCATGGATTTCTATTGACATATGTTTTCATCTCTTTGGGGTAAGTATCTAGGAGAGGAATTGCTGGGTAGACGTATGTCTAACTTTGCAAGAAACTGCCGGTTTTCCAGGCATACCCTTTACACCCTCACCAGTCATTCTGGGAGTTCCAGTTGCTTTACATCCTTGCCAACACTTGATGTTGTCAGCCCTTTCCTTTTGATCCACTCTGGAGGGTATGCAGTGCTATCTGTGGTTTTAATTTGCATTCCCCTGATGACTAATTAGTTGAACACATTTTCACGTGCTCATTGACCATTTGTATAGCATGAAGGGGGACTTTTAACTATCTTCTTGTATCCTGACATTCCAAATGTATTTTTTTCCACTTCAGTTTTACCCGTGATCTCAGTAGCCTTTGTGTTACTCACCATCCTTGAAAACACCATGGACTTCTAAACTGTCACACCTTTGAATATGAAGTTCTGTCTGCCTTTTCATCCTTTCAGGCCCAACTCAGTTGTCACCTTTTATGTTGGTTAAGCCTCTGGCCTCCCCATTTCTGCAGAATTTAGGTTTCCCTCCACTGTACTTCCAAGGTCCTGAGCATACATCTGTGTGGCTGTACTTGCCATGTTGTGTCCAAATCTTCCCTGCCTCAACTGAGGGCAGAGGCCTCATCTCACTCTTCTTTGCATTCACAATGCTTATGACATGATCTGCCTTGAAATCTAGGCCCAATATTGCTGAATTAATCCATCATCCATTTGATCCTCATGGTAGTTCCGTGAGAAATGCTGAGTGTAGCCTTCAATAAGAGATAAAGGCCTAGACCCAGAGGGGTCAAGTGACTTGTCCGAGGCAACACAACCTGGTTGTTGCAGAGCCAGGTACTACTTGCTATAAAGTTTTGGCTCTCTGACATTACAGTTTTCTAAACACGTATGTTGTTTTAGGTACAGTGTCCTTAGAACTAGATAGCTACACATACCCATGTACATGCACAGGAATACTTTTCAAGGGATATGCAGGCACAGGATACTTTTCAGGGAATCTACTCCCAGACCCTCAACTTGCATATGCACACACCTCAAGCTGACGAGCATTAGAAGTGCCTAAGCCCACAGAAGACAGGAAGCTGGGTGGGCTGTCCCACCTCCCCTTTCACTATGACCTTTCTCCCACTTAACACACAGGCAGCCCTTTCACCACTGGTTGTCTTCCTGAGGTGTGCTGCTGCAAGGTGGAAAACTTCCAGGCCAAGGAACAAAGGGACAATTAGAAATATATGTGGTGTTGAGAAGTAAATGACTTTAAATTTTTAATTTATGTTATCATATCTGGACTTTGGCTATATGACTCAGAAGGCTTCAAAGAATTAAGTTACAATCATAACAAAACTCCTTTAATTTCCGTGTATTATTTTTATGAACAAGGCTTCTCAGTGTTTGTATAAAAAACCCCTAAGATAGGAAAACAAATTGATGCTGGACCATTCTCACTCTAGCAAAAAGTGATAGTCACTCACGGGTACATGAAATAATTTTTAAAAAGCCCCATATATTCCATTAGGATATACATTTCCAAATAAAATTTTAGTTTTTATATTACTTACAAAAAACCAAAATATATTGTTTCCATCATTTGTATACTCATAATAGTTGTGTGAACTCAGTTCAGAAGAAAAATCTTAACAATTAGATCCTTATGGCTTAATAATTTTAAATGTAGGGTCAATTCTCGTTATTTGTGGTAGTTATGTTCTATAAAGTTACCTTGAACACTGAGTTAGTGACAACTGCAAGATTGCCCCTAGGGGAAATACAGGGTTAGGTTCTGGTCACATTTTGCCAAGCAATCAATATATAACCTTGTTTTATGTGTATTTTTGTTTGAGGACAGCTCACTTTATATACACTTTTTACAAATAATTACATGCAGTATTCCTTTATAATAACATTATTTCAATTACAGCATCATGTAATGTACTCTACCATGATCGTACTAGTTCAACTCTTTCAGTCATACATAGTACACACATACAGTACTCACATAAACACAGATAGTAAACACATATAATACTGTGAACACATACTTTATACTATACAGAAAGTCCTGAAAAAAGCATTAAGCAAAGATTAGGCATTTAAAATTTTATAAAAACTAACTGAAATCTTATTGTGGATGGAGCTGCAGGACATATGATGGTCAGCACGCTGTGGCTTAACCTCTTGACCTTGGTTTGTCCCATGAAAACCAAAGGAGAGGTTGGTAGAACTTATCCTACAGAAGAGGAAGACATCAATGAGGGTGGCATGTTGTGTTCTGGAAGATCTCCCTTAGGAGTTTGTCTTCTGCAACTTGTTGATGGTGTTGGCAACTTCCCCTCTCAAAATGGCTTGAAAAATTGTTTTAGCCTTGTCTGCCTGGCTTTTCGCCTCAGATCTTTCAGTGTCTCAGAATAAGGGACAAATGCAGTGGAAGTTAGGCGCCTAAATGTGAGGCTGCGTTCCAGCATAGGGTCAGATTCTTCCATGTCATTGAAGATTTTTTCCAAGGCAGAATTCCATTCTGATATTTTGGCTGCTGTGAGAGGGACAATTCTTGGAGTCCTAGGGTGACTTTCATCACTGTCCTGACTTTCTTCACTGACTCTGATGCCATGTTTTGCCATCTCATCCATGTCTTTTTTGGTGGGTTCTACTGCCTTCTCTGCCAAAATTTCCTCCACATCTTCTTCCTTCATGTTATTGAAACCTTCTCCACTTATTTGCTGTGCAATATGTATGATGTTGTTGACATTGTTCTTTATATTTTCTGTAACACCGTCAAAGCCTTCAAAATTTTTCACACAGTCTGGCCAAACATTTTCCCAACAGTTATTGATAGTGGCCTGCTTAATGCTGTCCCAGGCTGTGCCAACATAATCAATAACATTGCGTATAGTGATTGATTTCCAGTAGTCTATCATGGTGGTTTCCTCGTTCGCTTCAAGAGCCTCAAAAGCCTTACTATAAAGCTCCTTTATGTAGTGTGCCTTGAAAGTTTTTATAATGCCCTGATTGAGAGGTTGGATGAGAGATGTAGTATTTGGGGGCATGAAAAGAACTTCTATGTTGGGGTGGGCATTTTCAAGTTCTTCATGGCAATGAACTGGGGCATTATCCAAAACTAATAATACCCTAAAGGCAAGGTTTTTGCCCTGGAGATAGCGTTCAACTTCTGGGATGAAGCAGTGGTGGAACCAATCCCAGAATATTTCAGACACCATCCATGCATTTTTGTTCCACCTCCAATGGACTGGCATACAGTTCAGGTTTTTCCCTTTAAGTGCTCCTGGGTTTTGGACTTTGTACACCATTAGGGGTTTGCACTTAAAGTCGCCCTTAGCATTGGTGCACAATAGCAAGGTTGCGTGGTCTTTGAATGCTTTAAAGCCAGTGGCTGTGGAGACCATTTGCATTACATAGGTTCGTTTGCCAACATTTTTGTAAAACAAGCTAGTCTCATCAGCATTGAAAACCTGCTCTTCAACATAACCCTTTTCATGTATAACACTTAGGAGGTATTTTTTAAATTCTTCTGCAGCCTCCTGATCTGCAGAACCTGCCTTCTCTGCAAGTTTAAAATTTTTCATGCTGTATCGTCTTTTGAAACGTGCAAGCCAGCCTGCACTAGCTGAGAAGGGTTTAACATTTTCCTGGCCCTGGGTAACATGGCTGTAAATTTCCTTGGCTTTCAGCCTCACAACAATGCTGTCCACTATACTTTTTTTATTGGTTGTCATCTCACGAATCCACAAATTTAGCTGCTTTTCCATCTTTTCCATAGCTTCATCACGCACTATAGATGTTACCTTAGCACTTTCTGGAGCAGCCTCACGTACAGATCGGCGAATCTCCTCTTCCTTTTTCTGGATGTACCGTATTGTTGATTCATTAACATTGAATTCACGGGCAACAGCACTAAAACTCATGCCTGAACGAAGCTTATCTAACACACGTATTTTCTCTGTAAGACACATCACAGCCTTCTTGCGCTTAGGGACGTTAGACAGCATTTCAGCTCTACGCTTGGGGGCCATTTAAAACAGTGAAATCACCACCAAAAAGCACAAACATTTGAAAAACATGGCACTAAATAGAGTGAGAAAAGGACATTTGTTTACAGTATGACTTTATACGGCCTTGTTCGAGCCCCACTGGGAATGTGTAGACAGGAGATTCAAGTTTTTTACCTCTGTGCACGTATCCATAAATGAGTGAGAAAGTACCACAAGTATTGATTTTTGGGTTACACATAAATTTTAGCAAGTAGGTGAGTTCACAAATATAGAATCTGTAAATGATGATTGTATTTATAGAGGTCTTTTGCCAAAAAAGATAGTGTGATCAGTAAGATTCTCAAGCATAAAACTAGATATTTGGATACAATTCTTTGGGGGAAGTAGAATGGAAATAAGTTAAAGGAGAAAATAATGTCTGACTTGTACATAAATTTTTGAGATTGAGAATGAGTATATATTTCTATTATATTTAGAGTATATTGGGTAGATTTTTAAAAAATGACATTAACAGTTTAATTTTAAAATGCTGTTATCAGAGTATCAGAAATTACATACTTTGCAACTATTTAAAATTCTGAAGAAAAAACTTAGATGGTACATAATTTTTGAAAGTTCTTTTAGGGAGAAGAGGAGCAAAATGGACCAGGGGGTAGCTTTGGTTTTGCTGTTCCACTGAAAAAACAAATCTGTTTAATTTAGAGAACATATCAGCACTTTTTTGTAGGAATTTTTCATTTCATCAATCTTGGCATCTCTAAATACCCTGGTTTTGGTTAAAAGATTTGAACACTCTAATATGAAACTACAATATTCCTGAGAGTGGCCTGATGGAATGTCATGATTTTCCTCTACAGAAGGACAAAAATGCCTTTAATGTCCTCTAATGCTACAGTTCTAGATGATGTTTCAGTGTAAATACCAACATTTAATGTCTTCATAAACAATTAAGAACAGAAATTTTCCAATCAGATAAAATGATTCTTAGATTAAAAATCAAACCCATAGAGCTTTTCTGATGTCTCAGGCTTCTCCTTAGATTTTTCTAGTTGTTGATACTGTTCCTGGTTTCCTTAAACTTTCTTGCAATGGGTGAGGTCCAAACACTTTACGCGTGTAACCAGTGGCTCTCAAAATTCTGTGTTGGACCAAATCACTAGGCAGTCTGCACGCACCTCCCCTCCACTCTTCCATATGCCAGTTTCTTCTCAGCTGACTTTATTCGCTGTCATGTAACTGTCTATTAATCATTCATGAAGCACATGGCTTGATTCAGGAAAAGAAAACATTGCACTTTAATCCCAACATGCATCATTTATGTTGCTTAATTATTTTAAAGTCTTCACATGAGAATAATAACTGCACTCCCCATGAACTCAGGCTAGAAAGAAGAGACACCAGGTTCTCTCCCAACCCTTTTGGGGATGCTCAGGCCGCCAAGGCGGAGTTCTCAGGGGCCCCTCTGGGCAGGGCAGCGTCCACTTGGGCGAGGTTGAGGACCCAGCGCGGGGAGGCAGAGGCCGCGCGTAGGGGCCGACCGGTGCGTTGTGTCCGCGGGGGCGAGGTCAGGGAGGGGGCGCCGGAAGGAGGCGGCCGCGCGGGGCCTGGCCTGGTGGGATGGGTCCGCGGGGCCGAGGTTGGGCCGCAGATTGGACGGGAGGAAGGGGTGGCCGCGCGTGGGGACCGACCGGGTGGGCTGCGTCCGCGGGGGCGAAGCCAAGGCCCAAGAGTGGGCCTGAAAAGGAGGCAGTGCCTGGCCAGTCGGTGGGCTGCAAACGAAGGGTCGAGGACCCAGGGCCGGCCGGGAAAGGCCGCGCAGGTTGGCGGGGCGAGGTCTGATGGCGTCACTTCCGGTGCAGGGCCACTTCCGGGTGCGGGAAGGGGCAGAGATTGGTGCAGCCTGGGAGGAAGGAAAGAGGGTGAGGAGAAGCGGCGGCCAAGCGGCCGGCGCCTGGGACGGCGGGGTTGCTCCGGGCCGCCGGGGGCTGCTCGCCGGGTCGCCCGCCCTCGCTGCTGAGGTCGCCCGCCGGAGCCCGCGCTCGGCCTGGTCCGCGGCCTGCCCGCCGCCGGCCAGCGGCGCTCAGCGCTTGTGATCTGTGTTGCAGGTCTACCCGGAACCCCGGAGCGAGAGCGAGTGCCTGAGCAACATCCGCGAGTTCCTGCGCGGCTGCGGGGCGTCCCTGCGGCTGGAGGTGAGCGTGGCTGCGGGACCGGGGGCGGGCCCAGGAGGGCGGGGGCGGGCTCGGGATGGGCACCAGTCTCCGGCCGGGCCTCCTGCCCACTCTGCGCCCGGGTTTGACCGGGCCTGGCCGCTCAGGGGTCCGGCGTGTGCGGAGCGGGGCTTTGCGGGTCCAGGTAACGGCCCGGAGGAGGCTTCGGACGGGCCACCCCAGGGCAGGGAGGAGCCAGTGATTGGAATCTCAAATATTGCCCTCGCTCCGGTGAGGAAGGGTGCTTTTAGCTTGTGGTTCAGGTGACAGATTTTAATATCCGTTTGTCAGGGATGTGAACCGAGGAACCTGCTTCAGCCTGGATTCTGCTTTTACAGATTCCCGTAGGACTCGCGTCCAGGTCTGGGTCATTTCTCAGAATTCTCAGCAGGTGATCAGGCAAAGCCGGGCCAAATGGGCCAAAAAAACTCTCTTAGCCTCACTCCTTTGTTTCTCTGCTGTTTAAACTGAAATTGGGTCGTTTTAATGGATCTCTAACACTTAATGTTTAGGTTAGAGAATTCATATTACCTGCATTTGGGGTTTGTAGAACATGCTTTTGGGAAACATACCGGGCAGGGTGTCTTCCATTTTGCATAATGTTTTGGCACCTTACTCAAAGTTGTCTTTTCTTATTTTCAGTGACACCTCTTTGAGAATGTCTCTTTTTCATTTTATTTTCCATTCGTGATTTTTCTTATTCTTGGGGTAGTGCTTTAGATTCAGAAATCTAGCGTAGCTTTTCTTGGGAACTGCAGGCTGAAGTGGTTACAGTTCTGTATTTAAATCTTGTCTTTTATGTTGCCACTTTACCACTCTTAGCCTTAGTTTCCTTATCTGCAAACTGAGACAAGTTATGCCAAGCTCCTTGATAACAGTACAGTTGGCCCTCCCTATGGTATCAGAGGGTTGTGCATCACCCAACCTCAGATGGAAAATATTGGGGGAGGGAGAAATCAATAAAAACCAACAATACAACAATAAAAAAATAATACAAATAAAAATACAGTATAACAGCTACATTAACATTTACATTGTATTGGGTATTTATAAATAATCTAGAGTTGATTTAAAGTATATAGGACTAAGTCATTTTATATAAGGAAGTTGAACTTCTAGGGTTTTGGTATCCACAGGGATCCTGGAACCAATCCCCTCTGGATACCAAGGGACGACAGTATATGAAAGCATCTGTGGTAGAACCTGTTCTGTTGGCATGACCCAGTAGAGGTTTGCCTTCCTGAAGGATAGTCTCTTGCTATAGGTGTCTTGGGAAAAAAATTAGAAGCTATCAAACTGTAAGAGAAGCTTATATGGAAAGCTTATTTAATTGCAATTAGACATGTAGGACAAGATAGAGATTAAATATCACTGTTTTTGTTAATGACTGTAAACATGAAGATATTTATTGTTGGTAGTATTTGATGTCTGTGAGGAAATCATTAGAGGTAAATGAAAGTGCTTTAGGGGAGAGTCCAAGAAATTTAGGGCTCTTTAAAGGGGGTGGGGGGAAGACATTGTTTCAGTAAGGAGTAAGATCTTTCCCTTTGTTGTATCAGCTTTGTCATATAATCCAACTTCCTAATTTGGTTGTGATAATATGCTTTGCTAGTAGCAGTTTTTACTTTTTCTTGGCCTTTGTTGTGGGATTTTATTATCCTCTTTAAACTACTGAGTTTTGCTTATGTTATTACATTTTTGAATCTTAATTTGCTCATTAAGATAATCTGACAACCATAGTGTAAGACTTTTAAAGAAAGTATTGTTTCAAAGAAAGTTGAATGTTAAACTCATTTTTAGTTTTCCAGCTGATGTTTTTATATAGCAACTATTTTTTTTTATAATTTAGTTTATTTACAATTGCTCTAGAAGAGTTTGTTCACTAACATATCCCAAGCATCTAGAACAATGCTTGTCATATAGTAGGCCTTCAATAAATATTTGTTACTAATTAATGAGCTTGAAGCTATAGTTGATAGCAAGTATGTTTCATTTTAAAGAAAAAAAATCAATTTTGACTTATTTTGTGCTATAGAGTTTAAATTTAAAATAAATATAAAATAAATGCAAATGTTAACATTTTTCAAGCTTAGTATAAGTCACACTTAAAACTCCTAATTACCTAGGAGATAAGAAAATTTTAAGAAAATAGCACACAAAAAATCTCATAAATTGTTCAGTCATTGTGATTTTTAGGAAGTTACTCTGAGAAAGGAACTCTGTATCTAACTCCTGCTGCTAGCCTTGTAGTCTGTGGTGTGAAGGGACAGGGCTGTGTCCTGAAAGGCTTGCCCTGTGAGCCACAGTGCAGCAGTTTCCCAGTGTTTTTGAAGAGAGTTGTTTAGGGAGTGGGAAGGTAGGACCTTGTGCTTTTGAAATTTGTTCTAGCATTTACACATTTCATTTTCACAAAATTCCGAAAGGTGATTGAATGATAAGAAACGTTTTGAAATTACAAACATGAAACTTAAAACTGATAGCTTAAATTCTAGATTAGCTTTTTCCTTGTATAGTTATAAATGTCAAGGTGCTTTTTCCCAGGGATTAGTTTAGACTGAATTGTGTTTGTAGCAGACTGTTTTTGGTATATATATATTTTTGTTTACTGCCAGTTTAAACTCTCCTAAAATTCCTCCTAAAAGTCCTAAAATTCAGAGGAACTGAACTTTATGGTTAATATATCAGTTATTGTAATGCATACACATCTTAATTAGCTATGGAAAATCAGATACTAGTCCTCAAAGTGTTCTAATTATGAAAGGAGTTTTATAAATTTTAAAGGAATATTGCGCAGTTTGCATTTATTAAAATTTGAGAAGCATTGTAGGTTTTAAGTTGTAAAACGTTTTTAAATTTGAAAAATTAAAAAAATTTTAAATTTGGACAATTTTGTGTTGGAAAGCAGTGCACAAAACTTAGATGATGACCTCTTCATCTTCTTACAACTTGCTCTTCAGCATGTGTCTTTTTTGAATCTTTTTCTATTAGGAAAAAATAAACTAGGAATAGCAATGGTAATTTCCCTAGGTTTGTATCTCAGAAACAACCAAAATAATAATTAATCGTAACAAGAATAGGAATGATGATGATGATGTGTTTAGAATTTCATTTAGGGAGAAGTGACTTAGTGAGGCAAGCCAAGCAAGTGAGAGGACATTTCTTTGCATTTCATCAGAGAGATCGAGAGTAATTTCTGTTTTCCAATATTTTGCTCTCTTATTTCTGAATTCTAATTTAAGTTTTGCAGCTACTAGGGTATGTGTATGTGCACACGCACTTGTGTTTTTTGTTCCTTCAAAGTCACAATAAATTAGCTTCCGAGATTTTCCCGTCCAATACAGTATTATCTAATTAAGCATCTGACAACTTTTGAAGCAGGTGAAACCAGCAAAAGCAGAGTTTGTGTTCCTAGGAAAAAGTCGTCATACTTGTGACGTGTTTACCAGCTTTTTATTTGAAGATCTAAAGTTAAGGATATAGTTGTTTAAATGGTACATCATTAAATTAAGCCCAAATTAATAACAGGTTTCTGGGATGTTAGCAACAAAATTATTATTTATTATAGTATAGCTATGAATTTTGGTGTAGTTCTGTTTGAAGGAAAAATGCCTCCTGTTCTCAATATTTAGTTATATTCACAAATATTCAGAAATGTATATATAATATGTATAGTTTTTATATATAAACTTTGAAAAGTTGACAGAAAAGATTAACTTTAGCATTATTATAAACTCAAGTATTTAAGTTTATTGAATTTTCCAGCTACTCTAAATCTAAATTGTAATTATGAAGTGAGAGCCATATTTGTCTTGTGCCATTCTCCCTCCCATAGATATTTTTCATAGTTTCCTAGCACAATCCTCTATGTGGGTGAGATCAGCCATTCTTGAAAGCAAAAGAGGATTCTTATGGATGACCACAAAAGGATAATCCTGTCTGATAGTCTAATATTAATGAGGTTTTTTTTGCGTAAGAACTGACTGTGCACTCCCATACAATGTTAGCATCATTGCTTTCAAGAGAAAAACAAAACATTTCAGATGAAACTGGATGGACCTGTTCTCATAGTTGCCAAGAAGGAATAAAGCCAATCTGTCAAGTGAAAGCAAACCACAACTCCTGTTCTCATAGGCTATTTCTGGAACAGGCATATTTGACCTGATAGGAAAGGTAATCCTAATTCAATTGATCTTCTCAGCTTCTTGGCACATTAGCTAATACTAAAATTATCTGCCGGTTTCAGAATCACTGTTCATTTATTTAACTCTTCTTCTGGAAAATTGGAAATTGTTCCAAGTCCCAGGTGGTTCAGAGAAGAAATCTGCTCTTTTTCCATCCTCACCCTTGGAAATTTTTGGTTAGCTTTTTGTTCTCTCAGATCAGTAGAGCATGAAATGTAGCCTGGCTATTCACATAAAGCTTGTCTCACAATCCAGTTTCTTTTTCTTTTCTTTAATGCATATATTTTATTTTTTAACTGACAAGTAGTTGCATATATTTATGGGGCACAAGCTAATGTTATGGTACATGAATACATTGTGGGATGATTAAACCAAGCTAATTAACATATCCATCACCTCACATACTTATTATTTCTTTGTTGCGAGAACATTTAAAATCTGTTTTAATGATTTTGAAATATACGTTACATTATTAACTATAGTCACCTTCTGTATAATAGATCACTAAAACTTATTCCTCCTACCTGAAACTTTGTACCCTTTGACTAACATCTTAACCTTTCTAGCCCCTTGTGACTACCATTCTACTCTCTGCTTCTAGGAGTTCAACTTTTTTAGTTTCCACATATTCATATAAGTGAGATCATGTGCCATTTATCTTTCTGTGCCTGGCTTATTTCACTTAGCATAATGTCTTCCAGGTTCATCAGTGTTGTTACAAATGACAGGATTTCCTTTTTTAAGTCTGAATATTTTATTGTGTATATAATCCACATTTTCTTTATTCTTTCATCTGTTGATGGACACTTAGGTTGGTTCCTTGTCTTGGCTATTGTGTGTAATGCTGCATGCAGTGACTGTGGGAGTGCAGATGTCTCTTCTACATACTGATTTCAATTCCTTTGCGTATATACCCAGAAGTGGGATTGCTGGATCATATGGTAATTCTATTTTTAGTATTTTGAGGAACCTCCGTACTGTTTCCCAAATAATTTACATTCTTACCAACAGTATACAAGGGTTTATTTTTCTCTGCACCCTCACCAGCACTTGTTACCTTTTGTCTTTTTGATAATAGCCATTCTGACAGGTGTGAAATGCTATGTCATCACGATTTTAATTTGCTTTTCCCTGATGATTAATGATGTTGAGCATTTTTTCATCTATTGCCATTTATATGTTTTTTGACTATCCTTTTTTAATTTGGTTGTTTTCTTGTTATTTGAACATTTTTAAATATAATTTGGATATTAGCCCCTTATCAGATATCTGGTTTGCAAATATTTTCTTCTAGTCTGTGGGTTGTCTCTTCACTCTGTTGGTTGTTTCCTTTTACATGCAGGAGCTTCTTAGTTTGATGAAATCTCATTTGTCTTTGCCTTTGTTGCTTGTGCTTTTGGCGTCTTATCCAAGAAATTGCGAGACCAATGTTGTGGAGCTTTTCCCCTGTTTTCTTCTACTGGTTTATAGTTTCAGGTCTTATGTTTAAGTCTTTAGTTCATTTTGAGTTGATTTTTGTATATGGTATAAAGGCCAATTTAATTCTTCTGCATGTAGATATCCAGTTTTCCCAGAACTATTTATTGAAGACCATCCTTTCCACTTGTCTGTTCTTTGTCAAAGATCAATTGACTGTAAATATGTGAATTTAGTTCTGAGCTCTCTATTCTGGTCCATTAGTCTATGTGCCTGCTTTCGTGCCAGTTCCATTCTGTTTTGGTTACTGTAGCTTGGTGTAATATATTTTGAAATTAGGTAGTGTGATGCCTCTAGCTTTTCTCTTTTTGCTCAGGATTGCTTTGGCTATTTGGGGGTTTATGTGGTTCCATATGTTTGAATTTTAGGATTGTTTTTTCTGTTTCTGTGAAGAATGCCATTGGAATTTTGATAGGGGTTGCATTGTATCTGTAGATCACTTTGGGTAGTATGGACATTTTAACAATACAGGTTGAACATCCCAAATCCAAAAGTCCAAAATCTGAAATGCTCCAAAATCTGAAATGTTGTGAGTGCCAGCTTGACACTTGAAAGAAATGTTCATTGGAACATTTTGTATTTTTGGATTTGGGATGCTCAACCAGTAGGTATAAAGTAAATATTCCAAAATCTGAAATCCAAAACACTTCTGGTCCCAAGCATTTTGGATAAGATATACTCAACCCACATCACTTCTTAAGAATGTATATGTGATGCTGAGTGGCAAAAAGCAGGCTTGTTGTGGTGTGGTTGCTGAATGGTTAGCTTGGCATACTCACTCTGGTAATTGTGATTTTTTTATTTATTTATTTTATTTATTTTTTTTTATTTCAGCATATTATGGGGGTACAAATATTAC
>VBSM01000605.1:3727653-3744760 GCA_008086735.1 Cheirogaleus medius | reverse complement strand
CCAACACCCGACAAATGTTATTCCTACATGTCCACTTAGGTGTTGATCCGTTAGGTAATTGTGATTTTGATCTTCAGCAAACTTTTCCTGTCTTGACTCTTAGCTGCCTACAAGTATGAAGTGTTTGCTTCAGGGAGGCAACGTAGTGTAGTGACCTGAACCCCTTTGCTGGGTTGCTGTCCCACGCTGCTACCGTGTCACTAGCTCTGCCATATGCACAGTGGAAATAATAGTAATACTTGCCCTTTGTATTTGTTGTGAGGTTTCAGTGAGTTAATGTAAAGCACTTGGAGCAGTGTCTTGCAAGTTCGAGGTGCCAAATAGATATTAGCTGTTGTTATTATAGTCATTATCATCATTCTTTTTTGTAGTTCGAGCCATGTATGTTTTTTTAAATCTTTACTAAGTAATCCATATTCATTATATAAAGTTCAGGAAATAGAGATATGAAAGAAGAAAATGAAAAATTTTATAATGCTAATGCTACTATCTAGAGATAACCACTGTTAAAATTAGTATTTCTTTTTTGGGCTTTTTTTAACCCCCATTGCACATATATAAGTATACTTTAAAAATGTCCATGACATCATAGTATGCATAATGTTTTGTAACATGGTTTAACTTGGTATGGTGTGACTGTTTTACTGTGTTAAATATTTGTCTGCTACTTTAATAGCTGCTTCTTAGTGGTTAAAATTCCCATTTTTGGATATGGAGGTGATTTCTAAGTTTCCACTGTTGTAAACAGTAGACTGTGTGATGGACATTTCTGTATAAAACTGTATAAACCCTTGACTGTCTTTGTGGGATGAATTCCCTGATGTGGCACTACAAGGTCAAAAGTGAGGACTTTAAAGGCTTTGGACACCTACTGCCATACTGTCTCCAAAGAAGTTCTGTCAGTTTGCCTTGCCAGTGGCAGTATAGTAGTCCTTCCCAGTCTGTCTGTGACTGCTTTGTACCTGTTGTATGTAAGGAAGATGGAAACCTCTTGTGGGTAAACATTTTGGCTTTTTTTCTTGTATCTTGCTCAGTACTCACATTTCTGGGTACACTGTAAACTAAAGTAAATGTGAGTGAGGCACTCAGAATTTCTTGCATTGAACTTTTGAAGAAGGGTGTGAAAGAAAAGCTGCTAGAATAGAAAATAAAAGTTGAAAACCCCAGAAGTTTGCAGTGCTACCCTCCAGCTGTTGCACAAGTAACCTGGCAAAGTGCTGGGTGGGGCATTCTGTAGCCACTCCATGCAAGCCGTAGGTCTGGCTATAAGCGCATCTGGAGACTGTTTGCAAAGGTGAGAGGCCTGGTTTTTCTGTGTGTGAGTGATGAGATTTTCATTTCTCCCTTTAAAGTTGAGAGAATTAGAAAAGAGTTCAGGTGGACTTTCCAGCATTGTAAATGAGCTGGGTGATTTAGTGAGTTAGAAGTTTTGGAAAAGAAATCGCCTTTCCTGTTTGTGAAACACTTGTCTTTCTTATGTGTTTCTGAAGGATAATTTCTTTTATTTATTATGCTGCTTTGTCTGATGCTCAATTCTCTTCTAAATTTTGTAGCTGAGTTATGATTGGCTATGTTATGATTTTGCCAAAAAGAATATTTAAAAATATTCTTCAAAGAATTAAAACATTAGGAACACTCTTACACTGCTGGTGGGACTGCAAACTAGTACAACCTCTGTGGAAAGTAATATGGAGATACCTCAAAGAACTACAAGTAGAACTACCATTTGATCCAGCAATCCCATTACTGGGGATCTACCCAAAAGAACAAAAGACATTCTGTGAAAAAGATATCTGCACTAGAATGTTTATGGCTGCACAATGCACAATTGCAAAGACGTGGAAACTCCCCAAGTGCTAATCAGTACATGAGTGGATTAATAACATGTGTTGTATGTATACCAACCATGGAGTTTTACTCAGCCACAAAAAACAATAGTGCTCTAGCACCTCTTGTATTATCCTGGATAGAGCTGGAACCCATTCTAGTAAGTGAAGTATCACAAGAATGGAAAAATAAGCACCACATGTACTCACCATCAAATTGGTATCAACTGATCAACACTTAAGTGCACATATAGTAATAACATTCATTGCGTGTTGGCCAGATGGGGGAGGCATACTAGGAATACTCTTGTGCAATTTGCCTCTTTCTACTAAGAATATAGCACCTTGCATGTAGCTGCCGTTGTGGTAGACACATATAGGAGCCAGACAGATGCATAAGGCACATTCCAAAATGAAAGGTCCCAAGTGACAGAATGCCAGAACCGCTGCTTCCTCAAGGGAAACTTGCACAATACAAGTGAGATTGTGTGTGTGAGCACTCTTGGGAAGTAGTGTTGTGGAGTTTGGGTAGGGTGACGAGGTGACTATCTAGCTTCAATAGGGTTCCTTCCTTGGCAGAGTAATCTCTTTCTGATCAGTTCATCTCTTGAGGGTTCGGGCGCCAGGAGTCTGAGGAGGGTCCTTCTCTCATCCAGGTCATAAGGAAACCATTGGGCCGAGATGGCCAGGGTGATGGAGCTGGAAGGTGCTAGCCTTCCCTGTGTCTGCCTCTGTGACTGCTGCGGTCTTATCCATTTGGTCTCTGTGCTGGGTGACAGCTGTGGAGGCCTCATTGGGAAGGGGTTAGGGAGTAGGGGTCCCCTCAGCCACCCAGCAGCTACTGCCATCCAAGGCTGAGAGAATCCCACCTCCTGTGGATTTCGTCAGGCTGTTCATGCTGCCTTCAGGATGAACGTGAGTGGAGAATTGACTTTTTTCCCTCCATGTCCTTATGTTCTCAGAATGACCTAAGCATGGAGGTGGCAAGAAAATTTCAAGTAGAAGACTTAGAATGTTAATAGGGAAATATGAGAGTTTCCCATGTAAAGGTAGATAAAATAAGAATTGTTAAGGTTCAGTCTTGAAAGATAGTGATCAAAAAGGGTATCCTTATACATTATAAAAATGTGATTGTTGCGAACAGAAATTCAGTAAATTCTCCATCCTTACCTCTAGTACCAAATCACAGAATCTCAAAACTTGGGTTTAATCTTTTGAAACTTGAGAGATGGGAAACTGACCGAAGGCAGTATTAAAAATGTAAAAATGGCATACTTGTGTAGTCTTGATGTGTTAAAGCCCAGGAGTGTGGTGCTGTGTTGAAAGAGTAGGTTCCTTCATGACTGATGTACGGTGAGATGTTTGTGGATGCTGGGGATGTGTGATGATGAAAGGAAGGGAGATGATGTGGAGCTCCTCCAGTGTGTTCTTTGGTGCCTGTGCCGAAGACAGTGCAGAGACAATAGCTCACTATTGAGAATGTGAATCAGACCTCATCATTTCTTTTCAAATCAGTAGTTCTGAACTTACGGGAGCTCAGTAATTAGGGAAGGTGGTATAGGTAAGAATAATGATGACAATAATGGTTAAGACTTGGTTCTCTTAACCTTGGGGGTGTGCCAGCCACTGCTGTATCCATTTACTGTGTATTAATTTATTTAATCCTCACAAAAGTAGCTTTACATTCGAGAAGTGTCATTGTTTGGGAGAGAAGCAAGTCATGTTAGGAGTGACTTTTAGAGGTAGTTACGACCACAGAGGCCGTTTCTGGTCCTGGTGCAGGTAATGAGCATGATGCTAATGCTATAGGGACCTTGTTTTTGAGACATGGGAAGATTTTTTTTGAGGAATTCATATTTTGGAGTCATCCTTCTCAACTGTAAAATAATATTTATGCTATTAAGTCAACAAATATTTAATGAGTACTTCCATTTGCTGGACAACGGTCTAATAGCTGCAGGTAGCTTGGTGAATTGAGGTGGGGGGGGAGGTGGTTCCTGCTCTTATGGAGCTTACGTTCTAATTGAAGGAAACAGCTAAACAAAGGGATCCATGCATGGACAAATAAAAACGTTATGTCTGACAATTGCAAAATATCATCTTGGATGAGGTCAAACAGTAGATGCTTACTTAGATAGGGTAAGTCAGGGAAGGCCACTGTGAGGAGGTGACTTTAGGATTTTCTCTCACAGCCAACATAATAAAAGTATTAGCTGGTCTGAGAAAGACTGAACATAAATGTCAAAATTGCTTTTCTGTTTACTTGAATGCTTTCTTCCTCTGAACTGGAATTTCTCTTAGTTTTATGTCTGGCCATAGGGAACCTGGGTGAGAATTGGTCATTTGTTACCTGTGCAATCGATTGCCTTGCACAAGGCTGACAAGGTCTTCTGGCCTCGACTTGATGCTGTGCTGTGTGGTAGGGGAAAGCATTCCATGGCACATTTAGGCCAGGTCCACCTTCTTAGTAGAGGGTTTGTTGTTGGGAAATGATGGTGGTGGTCACACCGAGGGTCTGGCTGCCGCCTGCCCTTTGTTTTAGTGGCAGTTTCCTGCAAGCAGTGTCTGGCTACTTTGTGTTTGAGTCAAAAATGGGAAACCTGTTTGTTGGGTAACTGGAGCAAGGAGTTTGATTTGGGAGTTAGTTTGTGGTAGATAAATGAATGCTTGACCTCAGTCTTTTCTGTTTTAAATATAAAAAACAGCAGTGGTAATCTTTAATGTTTTAAACCTTTTTATCTTTGTATTGATTGTATCCATAAGAAAAATGCATGCTTACTAAAAACACATTATAAAATAGGGAAACTGAGGGTCTTATATGCATTTGATTTTTTAAATTTTATTTTACCATTTTGAAATTCGTCAAACAAGGGCTTCAACAGAGATGAAATAACTAGCTTTTACCTTAAGCTTAAGTCTACTGATGCACTCTGTGTGACTTTTGTTCAGGGTCTGTAGCACCAGATGGAATTACCTGTGGTATTCACAGTCACCCCAGTAGGTTTCTGTCAAAACATTTTGTTTGTGATGAGGAGGCTAAGTTATTTTAAACTGTGTGGGTTGGTACTGTTTTTAACATGAAGGTGTAAGGTATCTGGGCTTTGGTTTTAGCCAGAGCTAGCCTGGGGAGCTATGTATGAGGGCAGTGATACAGGCACCTGTGGAGGGGTGGCACAGCTGGGTGGGGCTATTTGGGGACTCTGAAAGCAAAAACAATAGAAAAAGTGGAAAGCATTAAAAATGTCTCATTTTTGATTATAGAAGTACACTTCAATATTGCTGTAGATTATATATCTAAATATTCCTTCTCTTCACTCTTTTAATTTGGGAAGTTGGTTTATAGTGTATGTGTTTCAGTTTGTGCATTTTTTTAATGATTGAATAAACCATCAATATGATCTTTAAATTAGTCTGGTGAATGTTTTTCTAGTTGGGAAAGACTTTTAAAGGATGATACAAAAAGCCATAGAGGAAGAGATAAGTGAATATAGCTGCTGTTGTCTGAATGTTTGTCTCTCCAAAATTCATATGTCAAACTCGTAACCTGAAAGGTGACAGTATTAAAAAATGGGCCTTTGGGAGGTGATTAGACTCATGAAATGGGGTTAGTGCCCTTAGAAAAGAGACCCCAGAGAGATCCCTGACCCTTCTGCCCGGTGAGGGTATAAAGAGAAGGTGGCTGTCTGTGAGGAAGTAGCCCTCACCAGATATTGGATCTGCTAACACCTTGGTCTTGGGCTTCCAGCCTCCAGAACTGTGAGAAATACATTTCTGTTGTTTATAAGCTACCCAGTTTATGATATTTTGTTAATAGCAACCCGAAGGGGCTAAGACAGTGGCAAGGAGCATAATCAAGTGGTGCACTGAGAAAAGATATTTATGACCTTGGTGAGGGGCTGATATCCTAAATATATAAATAGCTCTTGCAAATCAATAAGAAATACTACAATAAAATAAATTCATTTCTATATATGGAAGTACTAATCATTTTGGGAGGGGGGGTCTTCATCGCATAGTCTCTGTGGAAGTGTGGTCCTGGAATTGTATATTCTGTTAACATCCCCTGAAGTCAAGCCATTCTCTAGTTCCTAATTGTGTGGTTGTTCAGTTCTCCCAGTCTACAGGGAAGTTTATTTGACTTCATATAACAGTGTCACCTCCTCTGACTGTACCTGGCCTTGACACTTTTGTGGGACCATTTTCTTAAAGGCACCTCAAGCTATAATAAAATTTGCATTTGAAAATCCAGCCTTTTTTTCTTTGCAATAGATTTGAACCATCATTTGCACACTTACTGAAAGCACTCTGCAGACTGTTAGTGACAGAAAGAGGGGTTACTGTTCTGTAAACCAGTGCTTGATACACTATTCTGTAAAAAGCTAGATGATGACTGTCTTAGGTGCTGGGGCAGACCTCTTTTGCACCTATTCTGCAATTGTCCTGTGACAGTAGCCAGAAATGGTGTATAAAACTAGACATAGCTGTTTTTCAGTTAAACTTTATTTTTTTCATTGATCGATTGACTAACTGAGACAGGGTCTTGCTATGTTGCTCAGGCTGGTCCTGAACTCCTGGCCTCAAGCGATGCTTCCGCCTTAGCCTTCCAAAGTGCTAGGATTATAGATGTAAGCCACCACATCTGGCCAGTTAAACTTTATTTTATGATACTTTTTTCTTCCGGTTATGTGAGATGTGTGTGTATATAGGTTGAACGTCCCAAATCTGAAAATCCAAAATTCAGTACACTTCTGGTCCCAGGCATTTCGAATAAGGGATATTTAACCTGTTTATGGAAATAAAAACTGCAGAAAAGTATATGAAAGAAAATCACTCCACTTGTAATATATTGGCATATTTCCTTCCAGTAACTTTGAATGCTGCACACTCATACCCACACCTTTTTTCCCTTTGTTTTCACAAAGTTGGGGTCACAGTGCTCACAGATCTTGCCAGTTACCTCCCTGGAATGTCTTGAGGTGCATCACATGCTGCCTGGGAGCAGAGGGCCAGTCCCAGTGGAGCAGGGTGGGCTGGATAGGGGTGACCTGCTTGGGTGGTCTGCGCAGCTTTTGGAGAGTGGAACTTGCCTTTTATACTTTGCCCCCTTTTAAAAGCCTCCTGTCACTTTTATATCCTTGTCTTCACAGAATAGCAGGGTCAGATTGGGAAAATCAGGGAATTTGACAAGTTCTGGGCCTCTGTGTCTCACTTCGGAGGATGCTCCTCCTGCGTGCCTCCCTTTGTGGCATCAGTTGGAGACATTGTACTATAGGCTCAGCCGCAGTGTAGTCAGAGCTGCTGAGGTCACAGTGTTCCCCGGTGGGGATGGAGCCTGGGAAGTTTATCCACGGAATGCTCTCCTAGGAGTTTGGCAATTTGCCAGGTGCATTTGGGATATGCTCTTGGGGTCCCCTTTAAGCTGGCTTGTGTTTGACTGATTCTGAGGGAGTGTGGGGACCACCTCCTCCACGCACGTAGAGGAGCATCGTTTGCTGCCCTGCAGCTTCTCTGACCTTCTGTGCTTTCTGGGAGGCGGCTCCCTTCCTGGCCAGAGCTGGTATCTGTGTCTCCACACGTGGTCCTGGAATGTGGGGGACTAGAGAGTGAGGAGGTGGGGTACCGCATGGCAGGTATGTCATATGGGTGCTGTTCAGGTTTTCCAGGCTGTATAACTGCTTATGGTGACATGTGCATTGACTGGGTCAAGATTGTATAGTGTTACTTTATGACAAAAAATTTACTTATGATGACTTAATTGTCCAGATATGTTGGTCTTACTATCATGTCTGGTATTAATAATTCATAAGTTAAATTTCCCTACTTTGTCTAGCATTCCAGTCCCTCCCCTGGAAGATAAAGCACCTGAAGTAAATAAGATAGAATCATAGCTTATTCCAATATAAAAGGTTTGTTTTAAAAACGGAATGGTATTTGATGCTGTTTAAAATCTAAGGTAGCATTTTATAGAGACTGCTGAAGATATTTTGGGATGGGGATAATAAACATTGGTTACTATTTTATTTCTCAGAGCTTATACTATAACATAATTTACTGATTTTCACATTTAACCACACTTTAAAAATGTCAAGCGTGTAGTACCAATGAAATTCCTCTGTTGGTGTTCTTGTTTGTTATTAGCATCTCTTTCTCTTCCTGATTCTAGGAAACGCTTGATTAATCCTCAATGGATGTTGACAGAGATTTCTGCCCTCCAGGGAGGATAAAGATTCTGCCCTCCAGGGAGGGAGGCCCTGTGTGGTCCTGTCATCCCCTACCAGGGAGGGGAGGCTTCACATGGTCCCCTGTCACCTTCTGCCTGCCACTTTTCCCCTCTTCTTTTCCTTCCCCGGCTCTTGCCCTTCTATTTTCTGACTCCCGGTGCCCTCATTGTCCAGTGGGAGGGGCGTGGTTCACTTCAGTTCCCCCTAGTGTTTTTGCCAGCTGGTTATCTCATCTTAGTTTGGACACCTGTGGTCCACTCTGCCTCAGCTTCATGAAGCACGCCTTCACCCCACCGTGTATCCACATACAAGTCCCAGCCTTTGCCAGCTGGCAGCATCTCTGCGCTGGGGGGCATGAACAGAAAGCTCCTGGAAAGCACCAGCAGGTGTGCAGGGAGGGGTTGGGTGTGCAGGGAGGGGAGCTTGCTGATAGTCATGGGTTGGTTTTGTCCAGCACATGCGCCAGTGCATGTCTGGCAGAATCGAAAGGCTCTGTCTGTTGTATGTGTTTTCAGGGGTCTTGCTCTCTCCTTCCTCTATTTTGTTCTTTGTTGAGAGCACAATGCAGCATGCCTTAGACTCCTTCCTGTTGCGGGCTTGATTAAATTACGTTTCTGTCTCTTACAAGGTAGATCTGTCTTTGTGAGTGTGGCCGTTCACCCTTCAGTGCTGTAACTTCTGGTTTGCTTCTCTAGACAGTATTTCTTGGTGGTGAACTGCTTCTTTTTGTTCCTGATAGTTCTAGGGAATTGATTGAATAATTCAGCAGCTGCTTACTGAGTGCCCATAGTGTGTCAGGCACTTTTAGTAGCTTTGGAGATGCAGCCCATAGGCAAGTGGTTGAGAATATGCAGAGAATAAACAAGGTAACAGATGGGAGAATTCTTAATGACGGCGGAGCTGTGATGAGGACAGTGGTGGGGGTAGCCAGGGAGTGGGAGAGGTTGGGAGAGTGGCAGGTGCCCTTTGAGACCAGAAGCCTGGGAGCAACTCTCTGGGGACCTTTCAGCTAAGCGGTACCCTGGGAAGGCAGGAGCTCCCAGGCAAGATGGCCGGCACACAGGCTTGGAGTGGAGTGCAGCTCGGCATCTTAGGACCAGGCAGTTGGGCCCACGTGTTGCCTGAGGGTGGATAGTCCCTGTTAGCACATCTGCCGCTGCTGCCAGTGCCTGTACTGGTGCTTCCTCTGTGCCAGGCACTTCCAAGGTGCTTGACACCTGCCACCTCATTGAGCCCTCACACAGCCCTGTGAGGGGGTACTGTCCACGCCTCTTTATGGCTGAGGAAACTGAGGCACAGTGGTCGAGTCCTTGTCGAGGCCTCACAGGTAGTCTGTCACCTGCACTGCACTCTTCTCAGGACTCTGAGCTCCCCTCTGTGGGGACAAACTCCTTAGGGACTGTAAGTTCCTGATCTGTTTACACTTAATATGAGTATTGCTGCTGCATATAGAATGAGCTGTGGATGAGCAGTAATGCTTTTTGTTGTAAAGTTGCTATTTTAGAGGTCCACAGGGCAGTTTCTGTTTCTTGCCACTTCTGTGTGGCACTTCCCTTTCTGATGTTGAAAGGGCTAATCTGGTGTGACAGGCCAGGCCCTGGGGTTCATGCTAACTTCCTCCATTCTCTCCTCTTTTCATGTATGCTGGCACCTTGGGGGTGGCCCAATATCCTGCACCTGTCACTGCTTGAACATGGCCCTTGGGAGGGTTGCCATCAGGCAGGGGTCTCTACCAGGAGCTTAACCAAGGTGGGCAGGACCCCCATAATGGGACCTTTCCTCCTTCATCCCTGAAAGCTCTTGGGCTTTCAGTTCTATTTGTGTGAAACTATTTGAGATGTCCCTAAATAGCATTTGTTAATTAGCTTGTTTTACAAATATGTGGCATGTGTGCTAGGTGCAGTTCTAGCGGCTTCACATATATTAACTCATTTTAAACCTTATACTAGCTCCTCACGTGGGAAATGGAGACACTGGAAGATCACACAGCTAGTGCGTGCTGGAGCCGGCTGTGAGCTGCGCTCTGTCCTCTGTGTGGGGCTCTTTCTGACACACTTCCGGACTCGGTGCCAGGACCACCCTCCCTCCTGTGTCCATGGGCCTCATCTCTGCTGCCACTGCTTGTTTTTGTTTCTGGCTGGTGTTTTCTGCTGGCCTCTGACTATCTGTGGTACTTGCAGCAGTGCTGTTGTTATATACCTGTCTCCCTTACCTGATGGTTAGCTCTTTGAGGGCAGGCTTGGTGTTTCACTGAACAGGCAGTAAGTCGATATTGGTTGAATTGGTGAAAACCCATAGAGTGCCCCATCTAGAGGCTATGGGGTGCCTTGTCCAGGAGAGCTGGTGAGCTGGTGGAGGGTCTCAGTATGTCTGCAACAGCCCATCTGTTCTCTCACAGCTTAGCCTTTTCTAACCCCCACCATTCAAACCTTTATTCACTGCTTAAACTTGTATGTTTTATTCATTCTTTCAGGGCCGTCAGAAACTGATTCTAGCTGAAATGTAATGAGCAAGTAGCCTTTTTATTTATCTTCATGTCAAATAGCTTATGCGAGTTCTGGCAATTTGTCACCTGGATACAGCTGTTCAGTTTGAAAGAGTGGTGCTGCCTGGTCTCTGCTGGCTGTCCTGGGTGGATTGCTGTCGACTGCCCTGGCTCCTAGTTCTTGGCACTGGTTTGCCTTTGGCAGAGCTTGGTGGAAGGCACCTGGGGTCCTGCAGGCCCTGTGTCTCTTTTTTTCTGGGAAGATTGTTAGACTTATTTACGACTCTAGAGTTTTGGGGTTGGAAAGGGCCTCCAGTCTGGTTAGAAAACTGTACTTAGCAAATTTTGATAGCTCCAGTACAAGAGAAGATGTGAGAGGGCCCCGGAGGGCAACAGCAGGCACAGTGCATACTGTGTGGCCTCTTGCCCTTGCCTTCAGTGGCCTTTGTTGGGGCAATGCGCCCTGAAAATGTCCAGAGCTTGTTCAGATTTCTAAACAGGGTCAGGATGTTTCCTCAGTTCCCACTATGGGGACCTTGAGGAATCTTGGAAGGGTGGCATGTGCATATTGAAGAAATGCACGTGTGCTTTTGTATTGTCATCCTCTTGTCCCTCTGCCCTAGGAGGAGCCCAGATTCTTTCTCCTGTTGCCAACTGGTGATGGCCTGTTGGTAGTTTTAGAAGCTGAACTCAGGTGAGGGTGTCTGACAGAGACGCGCCATCAGTGGGTAGGATGTGTGCTGCATGCAGTTGGAGTCCAAGAGCAGATCTGTGCTCACTGAGAAAGTGAGGAGGTCCCCCCTGCTCCGAGTCTGTGCTAGGTCCTCCAGAGCTGTGCAGGTGAGTGTGCAGGTTCCCACGATGCTATGCAGCAGTCACACTGGGCAGTAGGCAGTGCTAGCTTGTCTGGACTCACCCCACTGACCACACCTGTCTCTGGGAGTGTCACTGGGAAGGCCTCTCACTGGCCCCAGGCCGTCATTGGCCCAGGGTGGGTGAGGGATATGTTTTTCTGTGTATGAAATATGTACTGTCTTGAATATATTAGGTCACGTGCATTTTTCAACTTGCTATTGAGCAAGCATGTTCAGTGTTGGCCAAATGGGAAAAATGCTTTATAGAGGGTATATGTTTTTATTTTCCATTAAGTCCTTGTGAGAAAATTAGACAGTCAGCCATGACTGATGAGTGGGAACAGCGTGTAACAGCTTGAACTCACAGGCAGGTGTGGTCTTGAGAGTCCTGAAGTAGCACACCTGCCTGTTCCTTTGTCTATGGAAAACTCTGCAGTCTTCCAGTGTCTTGCCTTTTGACCACGCTCCCCTCTTTCACTGCCTATTTCCCATCTTTACTAGACTTAGGTACAATAAAACAGACTTCTTTGATTATCTGTTAGTCATCACTTTTATATTTTCATTTAAAAATAAGTTAAGAAAATCCCAGATGACCCTGTAGGAAGGGGAAGTCCCCTCCCTCTTTTCCTGGATAGATACTTGCCCTGAGGCATTATGAGTTCCTTTATGTCTTGGGAACCAGCGAGAGGACAGGTTCCCAGTGAAAATTAAAAAAAGAAAAAACCTGAGTCCTTTTCAGACCATATTTAGATGTCAAATCTGCATTTAATATGTTTTAGAAAATAACTTCTTATCCAGGAAGTGTATGTCCAACTAAATTTATATTAATCTGTATTGTGTGTTTTCTCTGATAGTTTAGAGAAACTAACTGGTCCTTCAGTTTAGAAGTGATAATGATATTCCTACTGCCGTTAATATTTTTCTGCTTCATTCTGAGGCAAATGGAATGCTTATTCTTGCCTTTTAGGGAAGGCTTTTAGGTTAGATTGAGTAGTATCCACTTGGGTTTCAGAGTGTGGGAGCTCTTTTTTAAAAAAAGAAAAGACAAAAAACAGCCTCCAGGGTCTCCCTGGAGAGTTTCTGATTTAATTAGTTTGGTATTTAATGCTGACCAGCTGGGCCCTTTAAACTAGGGTTTGGTGAGGAGCCTGAGTGGTCAGCTGGGAGAGGGAGCCACTGACATTCCCATGCTGCAGAAGAGCCCGGAAATCCTGCCACCTTCAGAAAGGCAGAGAGGGAAGTACACTTTTGTCCAGCATTCTCCCTACAAAACTAGGCCAGCCCAGTTCTGCTGAGAGTTTGAGGTAAAATTAGTGTAGCAACGATTGAGGTCTTTAAGAAATGGTGGGGTGCTTGTTTATGGGAAAGGCCTGTGGGTGATGAGTGAAATGCTTTTGTTCTTGAAAGAGAGGCTAGGAGTAGTGAGGGGATACTAGAGAGAGCCTCTCAGTCAGCTCTGCCCTTAATGTTTTTTTGATTTTGAAAGTTTAAAGCTAACAGAAAGGTTGGAAGACTAGTGTAGTAGTAAACATCCGTGTGCCTTTCTCGTAGATCACCAGCACTTTGTGAGTTCAAACACAACCTATTTATATTTTATTTTGCTGACCGTTTAAACCACATTGTAGACCTCACGAGCCTTACCTCTGCACTTCAGCACATGCACTTGAAAGAAAGAACACTCTCCTACCTAACCATGTGCTGTTATCACACCCAAGAAATTTAACATTGTTTTAATAATATTATCTCTTATGTAAAATCCACATTCAAATTCTGCAGTGGTCTCACAGTGACATGTATAACATTGCTTTTTTTTAAAATGTAGGATCTGAACAAGAATTGTGCATTATGTTTGGTTTGTCACGTCTCTTTAGGTTCATTTAATTAGAATTGTTCCTCTGCCTTTATCACTTATGACTTTGACATTTTTTTTTTTTTAAGAATCTGGGCTTGTTATCCTGTACAGTGCCCTACAGTCTGGACATGATTTGATTCAGGTTAAATGTTTTGGCAGGAATTCTACATAGGTGATGTTCTGTACTTCCCATTGCATCATATCAGAAGACACTAATGTCAGCTGACTCCATTGCTGGTGGTGCTAAATTTGATCACTAGATTAGAGTGATGTCCACCAGCTCTCTCTGTTGTAAGGGTACTTTTTTTGCCTTTGTGCTTAGTAAGTAATCTCTGGTTGATGCTTTAGAACTTGTGACTATTTGGCCACCAGACCTTTCACTTGGTGCTCTAGCATCCACTGGTGATGGATCCTTGCCTGAGTGATGTACTGTTATATTTTGGTGGTCGCCAGGTAGCCTTTTGACTTGAGGCTGCTCTTGGGACCTCAAGCTCTGGTCAGTAAGGGACATCTGTGAAGAGATGGTGTTGGGCATCTAAGCTAGAAAGTTGTATGCATTTTGGGATGTGGAAGAAGAGAGCTTTACTTTCAGGAATTCGAAGATTATATGGTATCATTGTGAACTTAGCCATTTACTTCTTTATAAGCTTTTTATTATCAAGCAAAAAATTAGACCAAAGCCTTGAACTGAATTTCATCCACGAGGACTTGAGTAGCAAATAGGAAAAAAAAATTAATTGACAAGGAGGGAACAAATAAAGATAGACGTTTTCCATTTTACATATGAGAAGAAATGGTGGAAATACAGAAGAGGTAGAAATGTAATAAAAATTACAAAACACACACACAAGCAGCTTAGTGTTATAGTAATAGCTGCTTCCTGAGTGTCTCCTCAGTACCAGAAGCACCACAGGCAATGTTGTGGGGTAGATGCAGTTGTCACGTGACATGGAGGAGACACTGAGATGTAGAGAGCCCAATGTGTAACATTGACTAAGTGGCACAGTTAGTTGGTGTTTGAGTGCAGGTTTATGGAGATTCCAAAACTTGTAAATTGACAATTAAAAATCAGCTCCAACAAGGGAATGGGAGCAGCAGTTGGGGGAAGATTATAGATACTTGGGCATTTTATCTTTACAGGGAACTATGCAAAGTAGTATTCATAATGTTCTGCATTTTGAATTTTTGATAAGTCTGTTCATATAGATGATGTATATAAATAATCTGCACCATGCAATTGGAAGGAAATTTAAGATTTAAGAAGTATAATTGTAAAAATTTTAGTTTTTAACATTTTTTTGGAGTTAGTTAGCACCATCATTGGGGTGTGGTGTATAACTTAATTAAAGCCATTCAGCATAGTGAGGGATTTATTACCTGGAAAATAAACTGCAGCAGATGAATCGTTGGCAACTTTAGTGTTTGAGTAAATGCTTCCCTGCATTTGCTAATTGTTCATCTCTTAGTGGTGAATGTATTAAAAATTCAAACTGTACAACAGCTTCGTGGATTCTGTGTGTGCTGGTTATACTGTAAAATGCATTTTTTATTATGGATCGTGGTCACAAATTTGAACATCGATCAGATGGTGGTGTTAGAACAACTGGAACAAGGCAGCTTCGTGATTGCAGAATTTGTGTATTAAGAGTTTCAAGTTGTCCCAATTTCAAATTTTACATCCCTTTCCTGAGAGAAGACCTGGAAACTTACCTTCTTCCTGTTTTATAGTATTTTATTGAACTCTTGGTTTAGAACTGACCCCTGAAAGAGGTAGAGACTTTGAGTATTCCTATGGAAGAGGTGGGATAAAATCATTAGATCCTTTGACCAGAGCATTTCTTGGATAGATTGTGTTCTGAAAAATTAGGGAGCATAGTTTGGATTTCATTGAGAGTGGAGAACTTGAAGTATTTCCCCAGGTGATGTTGATCAGTTCGCACACAATTATGAGATTTAGTGAGCATTGTGCCCTGATCTGAGGGAATATACAGGTGGACAAAGTATCTCTGCCCTGAAGCATCATAGAACATGGAGTGAAAGTGGAAAAGCATACCTGTGTGGCGGAAAAGCAGGGCTGCAGCTCTGAGTACTGCTAGAGTGGGACAGCTAACATGGGGTGGGGTTTAGGGAGGGGAAGCAGCACTTAACAAATGGAGAAATGAAAGAACGCTTTAAGTAGGAGATGGGACAAAGTCTGTGTGGGTAAAGACCGTGACTGCTTCTCAAGTTGCTTTGTTGAATCGAACCAACAGAACGTCTGGATTTCGTGAACTGTCCTAAATGGAAATTAAAGGGAAAACTGAACTGCCTGCAGCATTCTAGTCCTAACTGCTGGGGGATGTGATAACTTGACCCTGATATGTGTAGAGGAAACACATTTGGTAGAAGGAGCTGGATAGTAGCGATGGAAAATTGGGGCTGTTGAAAGTAGGAATGTGGTGTGGCTGAAAGGAGAAAGCATAGCAGGCGGCTGTCGTGTGGTTGATTATGCTGTAGACTGCCCAGCCAGGCGCTGTGGCGAGTGCTTCTGCCCTAGCACTCACCCCCAAACTGGGGCAGAGAGCCGTGATAGAGGGCCGTTGAAGAGACTGTTCTGTTAAAAGTTGAGTATGTTGTCTATCACATCTCTTACCTTCGTGAGTTTAATCTTAAAGAATGTAGGAAAGAAAAGTGAAGAGCTGTTAGTACAATTCTGATCTATGAAGAGGGATTACTTGGGCAGCAGGAGAAACAGGAACGGTGGGGGAAATTTCAGTGTTATCTTGGAGACGTAATGGTTGTGAAGGGAATGGTCAGCTGAGATGGACGTGTGCCTGAGCAGCTCAGAAAGCAATTTTATTTATTTATTTGGGGAAATAAAAACAATTCAAAATTTATTTTCCAAGAGACAGCACCAGCAGGTATAACTGCAGAGGTTTTGCCGTAGGTCCTACGTTCACAAAGCATTATCAGCTCAACAGCCAGAAGCCACTCCTGTGTTCTGTGTAACAGTAGCCATGTCACAGTGTAAACAGGTACTGTTACAGTGTTCACGTACAGTTTTACAAGGAAAAACACAACTAGGCCAAAAAAACCTTTTGGATCCTAAAGTCAGATGCAATAACTAAGAGACAAAACTTTGGGTAACAGTCTCCATCCACATTTTTTTTTTTGAATTTGCATTTCAATAAGGGCCTTCCACATTAGAGGGAAGGGTCTTTCTTTCTCCCTCCTCCTCAAACTGTTAGAACAGTATTGCATTGTTTGCTCAGTGTTGTTAAATGTACAAAAGATTAAAAATAGGAATCACAAAAACATCTTGAACGTGCAGCTGTTCCCATCAATACCTCAATTCTTAAGTTTAAAACAGGGCCTGGGAATACTTCAGCAGTCATAAAATAGGAAAATAGAGACACTACAGCTACAAAAATAAAAAATAAGTGAGGTAGATAAATTAACGCTTTCACACCCAGAACTTGCCTGTTCCAGCTTTGTTGCCTTCGTATAATGCTTGGGAAAAAAATTTCATAATTACTTGGTATAAGTCAAGCTAAGGAAAAATTTTAAAACTCGATGTATGAAACTATGATAGGAAACACACCCTTCTATGAGTTTCTTCTCTGGAACAAACACCCAGTTAGTTCTTTAATGGAGTAGGGGCTAGCAAACTAAATTAAGTCACCTGAGACTCTTCTGGTGGTCAGGAGGACGGAGGCATCTGGGAAGCGGGCAGTACCTTGGCACTCGGGGCTCCAACGGAGTGTATTTAAATGAGCAGCAGCACACACACTGACTCCCTAAGAACTAAAATAAGGCCATTTGAGGGCTTTCTACTGAAGGTTCTAATGTTGAAGGAATTTTGTAATTCTACATTCTTAATTTTTTGATTT
>VBSM01000605.1:3706643-3719859 GCA_008086735.1 Cheirogaleus medius | reverse complement strand
AAAAAACAGTACAGTGTGCCACAGAAACCCACGAGTTTTATAACTGGAAGTGACTTTGGAGGTTAGCAAATTCAGCTGCTCTCCTTTCCCAGATGAGGGACATGACACTCACAGCTAGACAGAGACTTTGTCCAACAAGCAGGCGCCAGCTGCTTCGTGACAAGTTGGCTCTAGTAGGCTCCATGCTCTTGGACTGCCGTTGACCACGGGGCTGAGATTTTATGGCGTTTTCTGTGTTGTTCTCGTGTTTGGAACCCTCATTTTCATTTTCCATCAAGTTTGTTGTCAAATTGTATCTCCTGTAAGATGATATCTAAGACTAACCAATTTTTTTTTAATTTATTTAAAAAATAGCAGCTCAAATGCAAACAGCCTAGATTGTTCATTAGTATCTTTTGGTATTGGCTGGATTAGCGATGCACTCTCTTGTGTTTATGAAGATATAATAATTTTAGCCCTCTCTCTGGATTATGTGACTCCAGGTTTTTCCTCCAACAGAGGAATAGAATTTATATGCTTGTGAAAAAAACTGTAGGAAAAGTCAAGCCCATGCTTGGTTTGAGAGTTCCTTGTGAACACTAAGTTGAATTTTACAGGCGAGGCCCTGTTGGTGTCAACAGCCTATGCCCCACCTTGAGTTTAGTAATGCCTTGGAAGAAAAAATGTTTATGCTGATACTAAGATTGTAACAGTCTTTGCTTTGATAGATCCAAGGAGAATGATATAGTCATGGCTGGAATCTTTTCCCTGATAAAGGAAGTTGTTACTTTTGGGATGATTCTGTCATGTCTGTACTTGAATATTAATTTTAAAACATCTTTACTTGTAACTGTACTTGTTGAATACTCTTTCATCAACTGGAACTTTTAGAACATTTTTTTCTTTCCATTAAAAACAGTTCAGTTTTCTGCTTTTCTCTGGGTGAGGTGGTAGAGAAAGCCAGGGCTTTCAGTTTACACAGTGGTAGTTCTTGGTGGCTGTATGGCCCTATCAGAGTTCATTCCGGCAGGCTGTAGGCATCTGGGAGCTCCATCTTCAGTCTGCAGGAGGTGGGGGGAGTCTTGCAGACCCCAAGTTGGGTGCCCGAGACTTAGACTAGAGCTGTGTGTGGGAGGCCTGCATGCTGCCCTGTGTCAGAGTGCAGCCCCGTTGGTCTGCTGCCTGCCTGGGGATATGCTCCCCCACACAGGAGAGGCGGGGTCTTCCACATCCAGCCTGAGATTTGCTTTTCTTCCCTCCAGTTGCCAGGAGGCCCAGGAGACCTCATCAGGACCTTTGGAAAGGGCGCTGGTGGTGTGTCTAGGCAGCACCCTTACCACCTCAGCACGACAGGTGGTCTCTGCTCTGCAGGAGCCCTGCAGTCCAGCCTGCCTGACACTTCTTCATGCTCTTCCTGACACTTCCTTCAAGGGCAGTGCGGTTTGATTTTGTGACTGCCTTGTTCACACTATGTTAAAAATGAGCTTAGTTGAAATTGCTGTGATTCCTACCCTGAGAGTTTACAGTGTAAAGGGCATCGGGTGGTTCCGTGTTGGGAGACAGTATGGGGAGTGACAGTTCTGTGTCAGTGGTCTAGAGAACTCAAGGGAAGTGGGGAAGGAAAGTGAGGGCCCAGCACAGCTCTCTAGAGCCCCACTCAAGCTCCGCATGTGGGCTGGCATACGGCACTCCCATTGTGAATCTTGGGGTGGTAAGGACAGTCCAGGCTCTTGACTGAAAGATAAAGTCAGTCATTAAGTACATATTGGGACAGGGGTTTGTGTCTGAAACAGCTGCTTCAAGGCTGGGGCTTCTGGATGGAAACCTCAGCATTTTGGTGGAGTAAGGCAATCTCTTAGGGGTGAGGGGTCGCTGCGTTGATACTGTTAGCTGTAGAAGTCACGCACGTGTGCTGTGTTTGCGGTGCATGGGTGTGCAGTAATATGGTCCATTCTTGCACAGTGGCTGAGAGATGTGTGAGGCCAGGAGAGACCACTGGGCTAGGAATTGGGCATTTCCTGTGACCTGTGGGCACAGCTTATCTATTCCTGATCACCCTAGTCGCAGAAGAAGCTGCTACATTGATGGAGCCATCTTTCCATTGAGAACTGTTAGCGTTTGGAAGAATAGCCTTAGCAGTTCCCGGTACCTTCTTTTGTTTCCTTCCTCTTGCTAGGAACACCCTCCCCCTACCTGGCCAATTCCTACTCACCTTCCAGGACTCATTGTTCCTGAGGCTGTGCTGGCCACCTGCTGCCCTGGGGCATCATGCTGTCTCTCTGCCATTCCTACTGAGCTGGAAGGCTGTAACCTCCTTACATCTGGCTTTATAGCCCCAAAGCCTAACTTCTTTTAAAACTCATTTTATATTTTTGAATATGCTGACGTATTTTTATTTGTGATATATTCATCATGACATCCTACTCCAAATACTTCAAAACGCATCTTTCCAAAAATAAGTCCATCTTCTGATGTAGCAGAATAGTAATGTCATATCTAACAATTTTAGTAATGATTCCTCAACATCATCTAATACCTTATCTGTATTCACATTTCCTCAGTTTTCTTAAATGTCCTTTGCAGATAAGGTTTATCCAAACCAGGGTCCAGCCCAGGGCCACACTTTGCACTTGGTGGTTTTGTTATTTAAATCTCTTTTAATTGAGAACAGCCTTGTTTTCCTTGGCCCAGATCTGTGGTTGGGACTTAGCATCTGGCTTTCATAGCTGCTTGTACAGTGAAGACACAATAAGGAGAACCGGAATGAGATTCTGAAGACATTTTTTCATGCTCTGGTCAGGATAGGGATTTCCCATAGTTTTAAATATTAATGATGCTCAAATGTCAATCAAGAAGTGATGCCCCTAGTCCTCATGGATGCCATGGTCTTCTAGGCCTAGAACCGGATTCTTGGGCCTATTGGTCTGGTTGGTCTGTCTGCCATTGGGAATCCAGGTCTCCCTCTCTCGCCTGGTCCCTGAGATCTAGATCCTTTCTACATTGCTCATGGCCTCTGACCACTGTAGAAATCTTTCTGTGATAGTTTCCCTGTGTCTCACTTCATTCTTCTGTAGTCTGTAACCTTCTGCTAGCTTTTTTCTGTTTATTTTATACCCCAATTGCATGATATATGGGCTGTATATTTCATTTCTAGAAGGCAAGATATTTTTCCTAAACAATACCAGCTGCAGTTCAGGTTCCTAAGAAGCAGTTTTTTCAAAGCTGTGCAAAAGACATGGAGTCTAACAGATGTACTTTACTTTTTATTAAAGGGATTAACAGTCAAGAATCTCAGTTTTAGTAATTTAGAAGAGAGTTGAAAAAGCTATTATACTTTTAGGCTTCATTTTTATGTCTAAAATGAGAGGGTTGGCTGGGTGCGGTGGCTCACGCCTGTAATCCCAGCACTCTGGGAGGCTGAGGCAGGAGGATTGCTTAAGATCAGGAGTTTGAGACCAGCCTGAGCAAGAGGGAGACCCCGTCTCTACTAAAAATAGAAAGAAATTATCTGGACAACTAAAAATATATACATAAAAAAAAAGCCGGGCATGGTGGTGCATGCCTGTAGTCCCAGCTACTCGGGAGGCTGAGGCAGGAGGATTGCTTGAGCCCAGGAGTTTGAGGTTGCTGTGAGCTAGGCTGACGCCACAGCACTGTAGCCCAGGCAACAGAGTGTGACTCTCTCTCAAAAAAAAATAAATGCATAAAATAAAATTAAAAAAATAAAATGAGAGGGTTGACTTGTATGGACATAGATGATTTTTCTCTGTGTTCAACAAAATTGAAGACTTTTTTTTTTCCTCTTGGTGATTATTTTGTATTTTAAAAAATAAGAGTTTTCCTTGCCAGTATGTAGTTATCTGTGGGTCAGTTTTGACAGGAGACCTTGGGGGCATGGTGCCCTTTACCTTTTGGAAGGTGTGAGGCATTTGCTGGTCTGCTTCCTATGTCACACTGTCCTCACTGTCTGACTTGTCCCTGCTTCAGGTAGAGAGGGTTACGGGCTCAGCACAGTGTGCAGGGGGGCTGTGAGGCAGTGGGGAGAGCACACTCTCAGGGACTCTGCCCACCTCCCAAGACCATGCTGCCCGCTGCCTCCTGCCCCCAGCAGCCATTCTCTGTTGGTTCGGCCTTTACAAGGGGCAGTAGGAACATTTTAGAAAGTACTTTTATATCTTACTTTGAATGCTCTGGGTTTCTTTTATCCCTGGCTTCTATGTGGTTTGGTATTTGTTGTATTTCATTATGTGGTATTGTTTCTATTGAAAGTAAAATATGAAAAATAAGCTATAAATAGTAAGTTTAATATTATGAGCTTTTTAGTAGAAAACTACTAGGATAATTTTATTTTGGGACTGTGAGAATATTGTTTTGCACATTTAATTCACTTAAATGTAAAAGTAAGGCTGAGTGTGATACACTTTCCCAAATGGATAGATTCTAAAATGTATCAGGTGTTGCGTGTCCCCTGTGTCCGTGTGGCCACCCTCTCTCACAGCACAGTGCTAGTATGGGGGTGTTCACAGGCAGCGGGAAGTGTGTATGTGCTGGCGCTGAGCCTGCCCCCGGCAGGACTCAACAGTGACAGGGAGCCACTTCTCACCCTCTGCTGCACATTGGACTTTCGTGGATAGGGTTAAAATTCTGGTTTTGGGGTCCCTCCCTTAGAGATTCTGAGACATGGCTTGAGTATCTTGCCCAAGTAAAGTCCCCCAGGAGGTCCTAACGTGCAGCTCATACTGAAAACCACTGCTCCAGGTGCCACCTGAAGTAGGATTTGGGAACAGTGGATGGTGGTTGTTGCTTCCTTCCCTCCTCTGGCTCTTGCTAAGAGTGGAAATCTGCTGATTTTCAGAATGCCCAGCATTTCAGGTGAGAGAATAGGCTGAGTCCTGTTGAAAGTGCATTTATCTCCTCTGAAGCACCAAGTAGCCCTGGGGAATAATGTAGTGTGTTAAATGTCATGGTAATTATTTTTGCAGAGAGATTTCTATAAAAGTTCTGAGACTTTCCTCTTACTCCCGTAGTATAAACTTTATACTAAGATTTTTCTGTTTTTGCTTTGATCCTATTTCAGGAAATAGTCTGCTATCTTTCTCTGGAGAAGTACTTCAGTCAAAACATTTTATTGGCTTAGAATGTGCATTTTCCCCTCTCAGTGGCAAGCATTTGTCTCATCCCATTGTTGAGTTTCCTGTTGAGAAATGAGGGAGGTGTGTATTCACTTAAATTCTGATGTCATATTGAAGCCCCATTGGTGGGCACTTTCAGCCAATCAGATGCTTCCTGGTATCCAAGTAAGAAAGATATATAGTTCTGGAATAACAGGAAACTTCACGTTTTTAACATCCTGTTATTCTGGGTTTTGCGACTTACTGCTTCGCCACAATGAAGGTTAGTAGAAATTTATATGTGTATTTCTTTTTGGAGAATACCATCTAACTCTAACCTCTAGAGTTAGAGCTTTGGAGCTTAAAGACATTCAGATCACCTACTTAAATATTTTACAGTTAAGGGAAGTTTTATATTTTGCATAAAGGAAGCTTTGTATATTAATGTTAATACTTTTATTTTTTTTAAATGCAGCTTAACTCGTATTTCTCATTTAAAGATGTAGATGGATATGTCACCCTGGATAATGCTCTCATCTGAGTTGGAATTTCTTTTTAAATAATATTTATTACAGCAAATGATTTAAATTCTGTGTTAAAGATGGTTCTAAAGACTGTGTTCTAAGGAGTATTTTTTACAGGGAGGATCTTGCTTCATGAAATCATTTACATTTTGTACTTTATATTAGAAGTGTCATTAATAAACATGTAGAATGCTCACATGTATTCACATCTTTTTAAGTTTTATGTTTGCATTTAATATTTTCTTGTGAACTTTTAAAAAGTAAATTGCACTTTTTTAGCTCCTTTCTTGACTCTCAGTGATTTGGTGATTTTCCTTCTTAAGGTAGTTTTTCAACTTCTGGATTTTTTTTTTTTTTTGGTTTATTTATGTTTAAATATATCTCGTGACTGTTTTTACTCATTATTTCAAAAATTGTAGGCACAAGACCGTTAAGTAGAGGTGCCTTTTGAATAATACACGGGACTTATTCAGATTTGGAATCATTTTACTTAGCGTCTCTTGATGTGAACTTCACTCACAGTAACATTAAGCACCCACAGAGTGGATAGTTGGACGGTTTGGTGCATTTATCCATTCATACCTTGAGTTTTTTCTGTGCGCTGACATCTTACTAGGTGTTGGGAAATGTGTAGTCTGCCTTTGTATGTCTTTCAGTCTAGGGAGGTGTACAGACATCAGCCAGTAAAGTATTGTGATAAATGTTCTGGGGGAGCCTGGTTGGGGACCTGAGCAGGTCTGGAGGGGGCAGCAAGGCTGTGCATGGTTCTGTCAGGAAATGAAATGAGTAAGCGTTAGCCGGGAAGGGGGTGGGGGCTGGGGGCAGGAAGAGAAGGAGAAGGGAATTCCTGGCAGCCTCTGGTGAGAGGGGTACAGGATGAGGGCAGAGGAGACAGAACTGGAGAGAAGCAGGGCCCTTGCCCTCTGATCCTCATTCCTGGGGTGTCCTCAGAGAAAATATGTTAACATGATAGACATTTTGCTATCTAAATATGACTTTCTGTTATTTGTGCTTCTGAAAAAAATGTTTTCCCAGTTTTTCTGGGACAGAGTTGTGGATAATTTGACTATTAAATTTATTTTTGCTTTGTTTGGTGGTCAGAAGCTAAGCTATATGTAGTCTTAAGACAGTATCAGAGATGAGAGCTGTGTGTGTTTTGACACATCTGTGTGTGTGCTGTCGTGTATTGAGGCAAACTAGTGCACTCTATCTTTCCAGCCAGGATGGGTAGTGTGACTGACTCTGGCTTGGTCCTGGGTCTCTAGCTGTGCCAGACTGGAGGGTATGTGGTCGCAGATGGGCCTGGGCCTGGCCTCAGCTCTGTGCTGGAGGTGGCTGCCCCATCCTCACCCTGCTCCTCTTCTGGGATCTGCTTCTCATGCCTTCCTTCCTTTTACTCTCATATCCATTGTGCTCCCGGATGGCCATGTTTTTCTTTTGCTATAGTTAGCTTTGGAATTGACTGTCAGGTTGCCTTCTTTTCTGTGACTAGGAGAGAACCTCTGTCTTGTGC
Organism: Cheirogaleus medius; assembly: GCA_008086735.1. NCBI lineage: Eukaryota > Metazoa > Chordata > Mammalia > Primates > Cheirogaleidae > Cheirogaleus > Cheirogaleus medius. Next base: position 3,712,732 of record VBSM01000605.1, on the reverse strand, counting down.
TGTGGCCGCTGCATTAATCTAAGGGTTGCAAAACCACCACTGAGATTTCCTAAGAGGTGGGATGGAGCAGGGCTGGGGCTCAGGGATTGACTGCACCTGAGAAGGGGACTTCTGATTCTACCCCTTACCCCAGACCCTGGGAGCTGAGCTCACTGGTCTCACTCTCGAGGATGGTACTGCCTCTTTATGATTTCAGGCAGAATGTCCTCACTTTGTAGGGAGAGGTTAGTTCATCCTACACTCAACATAAGACTCTACTAATTTTGCTTGTTTAATTTTTCCTTTCAGACTTTTGATGCAAATGATTTGTACCAGGGGCAGAATTTTAACAAGGTCCTCAGTTCCTTAGTGACTCTAAATAAAGTGACAGCAGGTAAGACTCTTTTTTGTTGAACTCAAGGGGGTGGGAAGAAAAAAGGGCAGAAACCACTGGTTTTCTGTTAGCAAGGCCAAATGAACATTATTGACGATAAAAAATAAGCTTCTAAAAAAATAAACAGAAAATAGGCTTCTGTTGCATTATGTTTTGGATTGTTCCTTTTGCTGTGATTTTTTTTCTTCCTTACTAGAACAGAATCTTCCCCTTTAGGTCCTCTGGTGGCTATCGGCTGTTTTCTTTTCTGTGGGTGGGGAGGTTTCTCACCTGAAGGTATAACAGAGAAAAAATGTTAGTCAGTATAGGAAGGCTGGTGGGCTGTCTTGGAGCTAACAGCACTTTTCTCTGGGTTTTTATGAGTTCGCTTTGCCTAAAGCTCATATCTAGTGAGCAGTGTGTTTCTGAGCAGTGGCTATGACAAGGGTGTGGCCAGTGGATTGGCATCCACAGTGAACCCCTACATGCCTAGGCATGTGGTTTGTGTGGTCTAGTCCCAATTGTTCCTGAAGTGGAGAGGAGGTAGGGACACAATGTGCCCCTCTCATGGGCTCTCAGACCATGGTGAGGACAGGAATTGTCTGTATGGGGTCCCAGAGAGAAGGCCCACACCTTCCCTTGAACCCTGAGGACTTATGCCTTGGATTACTATGTGGCTCAAACAAGAGGGCACTTGAGTTGCTCTTCTATTTAAAGTAACTTTTTTTTTTTAAATTATCTTTACAGATTTTAAGTTTCAGATTTGTGGGGGAAAGTGAGATGTCCTTTTCGTATAGAAACCTCTTAAGTTTAATTTGTCAAGGTTTCTTCTCAGTCTGTCTGCCCCTTCAGACAGGGTGTACTTAACTCCCTGTATGCAGAGGAAGGGCTAGAGTTGTGAGCCCTTTGGGCTAAAGTTCCTGTCTCTAGGAGGCGTCCTCTGGTGCAGGGACTTTCTTTGGCACCACCTCCCTGCACATGCCTGCTGTGACAACCATTTGGGAGCCTGCCCGCCGCTGGTGCCCTGAGTTAGGAGTGCTGGCTTCCACAGCTGGGAGCAGGCAGAGACCCCAGGCAGAGGTTTGATGCAGTTGCATTTTCATAGCTTGACTGCTGAAGTTTAAAGTTGCACATTTCTTACAGCTGTTCATATGAAAGCATCTAGGAGACAAATATTTAAAGGGCAGGAATATAAAGATGAATATAAATAATTAAAATTGTCACATCATTTAATGATGTTTTGCAAATGAGTGTGGCATTTTATAAAGGCGATGAATTAGACAATAAAGCTGCCTTCCCTAGCCCTACATTATAAAAATATGAATAAACAGATAATAAGGAGGAAAACTATTATAGTTATGGATGATATAGAAAGGGAAATATGCTTAGAGTAGATGACACTGGAATGTAGTTGTGAGAAATGCTATTGTGAGAGCATGCACAGAGGGTGGCATGTTTGCGTTTCCTCACTGTGTGGGTGTCTGCCTGCAAGCTGCTTGTATTCATCTATGCCTCAGAGTTTTTTTTATTTTTTTTATTTTTTTATTTTTTTTAGAGACGGGGTCTCGCTCTTGGTCAGGCTGGTTTCGAACTCCTGACCTTGAGCTATCCACCCGCCTCGGCCTCCCAGAGTGCTAGGATTACAGGCGTGAGCCACCGCGCCCGGCCTGCCTCAGAGTTTTGAGTGGTGAATCATCTAATCAATACAGGTCTCTGTGACAGACAGGGACAAGAACGGCACAGATAAATAAAAGCTACAAGTCATCCCTAATGTGGCCCCTCTGCTCTGCTGAATATTTCTCCAGAGGGTGCTTGCAGTTTAAGCAGAGGAGCTCATAGGAAGAAGCTAACAGGAGAAGGGCTTTTAATCCATACACTCAGTCCCATGGTCTTCAGGTATTGAAGTGCTGTGATTTACAAGTAAATAGTAGTGATGGAAAGGGGGGGACAGTAGCTCTTGGGCATATGTTACCATTCATTGGTCTTTTTTTTTTTTACCTGTACTTTATGAAAAGTATTTCTCATATATTCTTAATATTGTTGGCTGTGCATTGGCTGTAATATAAGTGGCATTGTTCTTTACAAAGACCAATTTGGAAGCCGTGAGATAAACTTGGTATTTTAGCTTTTAAACATCATGAGTCACCCCTCTCAGAAGGAAATTTTGCTTTTGTTTGTTGATTGCTTATTCTTGATCTTGTTTTAGGAGTCATTGTGATGGAAATGACCATTCCTTCTTAGGTTTCTGTTTTACCTGGTTGACTTCAGCAGTAAGACTGGCTGCTGCCAGAGTTGCTGTAGGCATTCTTGGGAAAATCCTGTGCTTGTCTTGTTACTGTCACTTAAAACCATGTGTGTTCCAAGGCACTTGTTAATAGATACATTTAACTGGATGGAAGATAGCCTGATGATGGGGATATCCTCAGGATTCCTTAAGGCCAGGGCCAGCAGAGCACTGTGGGGCAATGCGGGGGGCTCCTATGGGCAGCATCTGCAGGCAGTGTCCTTCATAGCTGGTTTCGGGCTTGGGATTGTATAAGGCCCTGTGTTCTCAAGTAGGACATGCTCTGTCGAGACACTTGTAGGCCTGAGCAGGACCTCGAAAGTGTACGGTGCTGTGGGTGACCTGGGGGTATTTAAGACTGCTGAGATGGCAAGGTTGTTGTAGGATAGGACTCCCACACGCTGCTGTCTGTGGAACCAGGCTGGGGCGTACACAGGAAGGACCTGGACTGAAGGGCAAGGACATTGGATCCTCTTGGTGCAGCCCTTGCTCAGCTCTGAGCCAGCTGTGCCAGGAAGCACTATAGACCCTAGGTTGCTGCATCCTAAGTGTATCAAGAGCACCTGGAAATCTGAATTTTTCTGTGATATCTTCAGACTTTTAGATGTTGGCAATTAATTCAAAATTTTATAAGATAGTATGTAAGCCAATCCAAACAGATCTGCCAGAAAAATAGGACCTGGAGACTATCAGGTTAGGGGTGCTTTCACAGAAGGCTCCTGTGAGCTGTAGGACATTGCTGTGTATCTTGGAATAGTAGTTTCTTTAGAAAACTTTTTCACAGTCTAACTTTTGGTTTTTGTTTTTTAAAAAAATTGATCACTTCTAAGAATGGGGTTGCTATCATTTACTTGTTGGTTGGCCTAAGGGAATCAGAGAATGGAAATAAGCCTTTTAATATCTGTTTCCCTTGATCTCTCAACAGCTTCATGAGGTGAGTAGAGCCTGTGCTGCCTTCACTTTGAGGAAATAATCCTCAGAAGGTTCTCTCTGGCTGAAAAATACACAAGGATTTTCTGTTGGTTTTGAATAAGAGTCTTTTCTTTTTGTTGCAAAATAATTCTTATTGCTTACTGCATGACACATAGTCTTGGAAAAGTGGGCATATGGTGGTGATGCATTGGAGAGTGAGTACTTGTTCTCCACTGTGTAATCAAATTTGAGAGGGTGGTTTTTTCAGGTAAAGGGAAAGTATTAAAAACAGTTATAAAACATTTTAAACACTTTGAAAAATCATACTAGAGAAGAACGGATTAATAGTTATCTTCAGATAATTTCTGGAAAGGTAATCAGGGAAATAAATGCAAGTTATTTATGTAGCAGACAAAGAATTTCTTCTTTGTTTACTGCATAAATGGCCTGCTTTGTTGTGGTCTCTTGGTGTGTTCCTCTGTGCTGCCCTAGTTTTAAAATGTAGAGTGTGGTGTGAGTGCATAGTATCAGGTGTTTCAGCTCTTTATGTGTGACCTTTTCAGACATTGGACTAGGAAGTGATTCTGTATGTGCTCGGCCCTCATCTCATCGAATAAAGTCTTTTGACTCCCTGGGATCACAGCCTTTACACAGTCGGACTTCAAAATTGTTCCAGGGCCAGTATCGAAGTTTGGTAAGTTTGAGAGATTTTGTTATTTAAATTCAAATCTGTTTGAGGGATATGAGTGAGTATAGATGTGTCTGGAAGGGTACATACGCCTCTGTTAACAGAGCATTAAACAGCTAGAAGATGGTTTGACTTTCCCGCCACTGTTCCTGTAATCTGGTCTGTCATTTGCTCGTTACCGATTTACTGAATCCAGATATTATGCTTGATGAGTACTTTTGAAAAACTTGTTAATTTTCAAGACTCATGACTCTGCTTGTCTAGAAAGATGTATGCTTTAAAATACTACCCTGGTCACTTGTATTATCTGCTGTGCACAAATGTACAGAAATATATATGTAAAAGTACTTACTTGCACAAGGAAGAGATGATTAAAACAAAAGAAGCCGATGGTAGCCTTTTTGTCTTCATGAAAGTGTAGCTTAGAGTGCTTACTAAGTCAGGATGTAGTTTACAAAGGAGGAAATTGCTCATGATAACTTGTTGTGACTTGGGGAAAGAAACTTAGATGAACAGTCCTTCTGGAACGTGAAGAAAGATCCATTTTTAAATGCTCAGGACACAGGTTGTGAGGAAAGAACACCAAATGTAACAGTGAAGTTGGGAGTGAAGAGTTGGGGAACGGCTACGTACAGGACCGCCTGGAGCGTACCTGGGAGGAGGCCCTCCCGGCAGAGCTCCTGGCCGCTGGCCACCATCGCAGTGCATGCGCCCTCTCTCCAGCCAGTGGCTGGTTGGCAGTTATTTTAAAGAGATGCCAGAAACATGACTACTCTTTCATGCAACATCTTAGTAAATTTTTTAATGTTAGAAACATAAAATGATCATTTAATATGAGTCTAAAGAAAACTTGTAGAGTTTTTAGTGGACCATGGCTTTTCCTCTGCTTTAACACAGAAAAGAATATTGCTAAGTAAGTTAATGGTAATCCTTGAGAAATAAAAGTTAATTTCGATAGAGTTGTATTTTGCAGAAGGAAACATATTTGGATATAGTTCACAAAGCAATGTTGAAAACTGAAAGATAAGAAAGGAATATAATTTTTTTATATTCCTGAGCTTTTTGAACTCAACTCCTGTTGCTGTGTTTCCTTGGGTCTGCATCTATGTGCAGTGCCACCTGTGCCGAGTGACCTGACCCTGCCCAGCCTGTTCTCTGCTTTGTGTAGACCTGACTCCTGCAGTCCTCAGCAACCCCGTGAGGTCTAGCAATGGCCATTCTCTCTGCCACGTAGGAGTTTAGTGCTAGAGGAATTTTGTGGAGTACCATTGGAAACATGATTCCAAATTAAGGGGAAATATACAAACCACTTTAAATAGATTTTAAATTAGCCTTATATAAAATACATGAGGAAAACATAAGAGAAATCAGTATGCTTTTGGTAAAGAAGTATTTGCTGTCTCGCCTGTTTACCCGTGGCAATTTCCATCTTCTTTTTTCTTTTTGAGTAAAGGAGGACTCAAATATAAATGTATAATTTTAAGTAAAATAAAGGTAAATGTAATGTTGATAATGAATGTTACTGAGATCATAATAAGTATAGGATTTTTCATTAGCTAGAGAAATTATAAGTTGTACTAAAAGTAAAAAGACTTCAGCTCTCTGACCTGTGTGAAGTCTTTCGTGGCTGTGATCTGTCTCTTGATTGGCTGCCAGTGAGCTGACTTCTCCTTTATGAAACATGGCAAGACCATTCTTACCATGCTGGGAGAGAACAACTGTTTCTTTGCCATTAGATTTTTCTGTTTTTAGTTTAATAATAGCACTTTGAGATAGCTTTCTTGGATTAAAAATTTATAATAAAACAAGAATGGCAAAATCGCAGGGCGTGCTAGCACTCTGGGAGGCCAAGG
>VBSM01000605.1:3670789-3695966 GCA_008086735.1 Cheirogaleus medius | reverse complement strand
CTCCCATTCTGTGGGTTGTCTGTTTGCTCTCTTGACAGTTTCTTTGGCTGAAAAGCACTGTTATTTATTTTTGAGTATATACAATCTTAATGGGTTGCTGCATTATATATACTGCATTTTATACACACAGATAAATATGTGTTTTACACACACACCCTCCCCACAACCAAGGAGAATGCAAGAGAGAGAGAAGCAGCAAGGTTCTGGGAGTGCGTGGTGCTGGCGGTTGCTGTGGTAAAAGAAGGTGAAGGCACTCAGTCTTACGTGCGCAGCATGGTGGGTGCAGGCGTACAGTGAGTGGATACCACCAAGGGCTAAACTGGGCGGACACGGGCAGAAGTTGCATTCTGTGTGCTTATAAGTCTGGTTTTCTGTGTATGCGTATATGCTCTCCAGGTTTCTTTTAGATGATTGTTTCTAATGTGCTGACTTTAATTCTCCTATTTCTGAACAGCTCATTATCTGTTGCACAGTAAAGACATTACTTTTAAATGTTATTTTAGGAGCTGGTCAGCTTCAGATGATGACTTATAACCTGACAGTGATGTGAGAACTTAAATGGGTTTATCATTTGCTGATACACAGATCTTTGATGATTCACACTACTTCTTAAGTTTGTCACTTTTTAATATTTTCTTGTTTAATTTTGACATCAAAAAGCAACAACATGCAGCTGAATTTTGGAGGCTGCTATTAATTTAGCTGTGAAAGAGTAGTGTTTCATATAAACATGATCTGTGCAGGGAAAGGGACAAAGGTTACACAGAACCTTGTTTCCTTTTGTATCACTGGAAATAAGCCTGTGCGGTAGCTTGTACTCTTCCGTGTGGATTGGGTGTGGGCAGGTGCACATCTGTGTGTGTGTGTGTGTGTACATTCATTTGGGGTGCTAAGTTTCCAAAAGCACCCAGGATAAGGCTGCATTAGAGGATGGACATCTTAGCACCGTTTCTTCCAGATACAAATTTTTTAGAGAGAAGAGCATGAATTGGAAGATATGAGCCTCTGACACAGGTGTAGTGAACTATGCACAAAGGAGACTGGGATTAGGTAGCTTCGAACTTTGTTTAGAATGTGAAAGTGAATATTCTTCCTGATTAACATATATAGTGTATACTCACCCAAACATCGATGTGGTATGTGGGAAGTGGGTCTGTGACTGTGGCCATCTCCCAGTGACACATCCCTTAGATCAGCTGGCTTGTAGTATTTTGGGGTCAAGGTGGTTAGTCTTCCAGTATTAGAGATTTTCTCTTAAAAAGGTATTTTTATTCATGCTAAAGTAGGTAGTGCAAACATGGGACAAAGCAGGCAGGACAGAGGAACTTGTGTTTGAAGAACAGAGCACTCTCTAGCCCCTGGAAGAACCTTGGCTGGGCTGCTCCCCTCCTAGATAGCTGCCTCACAGCTTCCAAAGTGTAGAGACTTCTCTGCTTTGATTTATCAGCATGTCTTATTTTATCAGCTTCATTCCATTGTGTTTTTTATAAATCAAAGGTTTGTCCCAACCCTGCATTGAGCAAGTCTACCAGTGCTGGTTTTCCAACATGTGCTCACTTCATGTCTGTGTCACAGTTTGGTAATTCTCACAATATTTCTAACTTTTTCATTATCATATCTGTTATAGTGACCTGTGATCCAGAGATCTTTGATGTTATTATTCTAACTGTGCCCATATAAGATGGTGAACTTAATTGATAAATGTTGTGTGTGTTCTGACTGCTCCACTAACTGTTCCTTGTCTCCTTCTGTCTCTTTGGATCTCTCTATTCCCTGAGCAGCAACAATATTGAAATTAGGCCAATCAATAACCCTGAAATGGCCTCTGTGTGTTCGAGTGAAAGGATGATTTGCATATCTCTCACTTTAAATCAAAAACTAGAAATAAATGAGTTGGTGAGGAAGGTATACAGAAGGAAAATTTAGAAGCTAGCCGGGGTGGTTCTTGAGGTTTAAGGAAAGAAGCTGTCTCCATAACATAAAAGTGCAAGGTGAAGCAGCAAGTGGTGATGTAGAAGCTGCAGCAAGAGATCTGAAAGATCATTGATGAAAGTGGCTACACTAAGCAACAGATTTTCAATATAGACAAAGCAGCCTTCTGTTGGAAGAAGATGCCACCTAGGACTTTGATAACTAGACAGGAGAAGTCAATGCCTGGCTCCAAAGCTTCAAAGGACAGGCTGACTCTCTTGGTAGGGTCTAATACAACTGGTGAATTTAAATTGAAGCAATGCTCATTGGCCATTCTGAAAATCCTAGGGCCTTTAAAAATTATGCTAAATGTATTCTGCTTGTGTTGTATAAATGGAACAACAAAGCCTGGATGACAACACATCTATTTACAGCATGGTTTATTGAATATTTTAAGGCTACTGTTAAGATCTACTGCTCAGGAAAAAAAAAGATTCCTTTCAAAATATTGCTTATTGACAATGTACCTGGTCACCCAAGAGCTCTGATGAGATGTACAAGGAGATTAATGCTGTTTTCATGCCTGCCAACACAACATCATTTGTAGCCCATGGATCGAGTAGTAATTTGAACTTTCAGGTCTTATTTAAGTAATATATTTTGTAAGGCTATAGCTGCCATGGTTGTGGGCGAAGGCAATTGTAAACCTTCTGTAAAGGATTCACCACTCTAGATGCCATTAAAAACATTTATGATTTGTGGTAGGTGGTCAGAATATAAACATGAACAGGAGTTTGGAAGAAGTTGATTCCAACCCTCATGGATGACTTTCAGGGATTTAAGACTTCGATGGAGGCCAGGTGCAGTGGCTCACGCCTGTAATCCCAGCACTTTGGGAGGCTGAGGTGGGAGGATTGCTTGAGGCCAGGAGTTCAAGACTGGCCTGGGCAATGTGGCAAGAAACGCCGTCTCACAAAAAATTAAAGAATTAGCTAGGTGTGGTGATGCATACCCATACTCCCAGCTACTCAGGAGGCTGAGGCAGGAGGATTGTTGGAGCCTAGTAGTTTGAGGTTGCAGTGAGCTATGATGATGCCACTGTACTCCAGCCTGGCTGATAGTGAGACCCTGTCTCTACAAACACAAACAAACAAAAAACCCACTTCAGTGGAGGAGGTAACTGCAGACATGGTAGGAGTATTAAATGCCAAAAGAATTAGAAGTGGAACCTGAAGATCGACTGAATTGCTGCAATCTCATGATAAAACTTCTGTGGATGAGGTGTTGCTTCTTATGATGAACAAAGAAAGTAGTTTCTTGAGATGGAATCTACTCCTGGTGGAAGATTCTGTATCATGGTTGAAATTACAGCAAAGGATTTAGAATATTTATAAAATTAGTTGGTAAAGCTGCAGCAGGATTTGAGAGGATTGACTTTAATTTTGAAAGACGTTCTACTGTGGGTAAAATGCTATCCAACAGCATGGCATGCTACAGAGAAATCTTTCAAGGAAAAGTCAGCTAATGTGGCAGACTTCATTGTTGTCTTATTTCTTTAGATTGGTGCAAAAATAATTGCGGTTTCAGACCATGAATTTTAAATCATTATAACTAGGCTCATACACATCTTTATTAGTCAAAATAGGCACCATTACAATCAACACATTTTTGCCAACGAGAAATAAGTTTGTTTATTCCTGTAGTGTAAAAATCCGTGCTTTGGAATTCGACGAACCCTTGGAAAGCATTTTCTGCATCCTGCTGGTTATGAAAGCATTTTCCCAGCAAAAAGTTGTTGAGATGCTTGAAGAAGTGGTAGTGGGTTGGTGAGAGGTCAGGTGAATATGGCAGATGAGGCAAAACTTTGTAGCCCAATTCATTCAACTTTTGAAGTGTTGGTTGCGCAACCTATGATCGGACGTTGTTGCGGAGAAGAATTGGGCCCTTTCTGTTGACCAGTGCCAGTGGCAGGCATTGTAGTTTTCAGCGCATCTCATGGATTTGCCGAGCATAGTTTTTAGATGTAATGTGTTCCTTCAGGATTCAGAAAACTGTAGTGGATCAGACTGGCAGCAGAACACCAAACAGTGACCAATGACTTTTTTGGGGGCAGGTTTGGCTTTGGGAAGTGCTTTGGAGCTGCTTCTCGGTCCAACCACTGAGCTGGTCATCGCCAGTTGTCATATAAAATCCACTTTTCATTGCACATCAAAATCCAATCGAGAGATGGTTCATTGATGTGTATGATAAGAGAAAATGACACTTTAAAACAACGATTTTTTTGATTTTCAGTCCGCTCACGAGGCACCTACTTATCGAGCTTTTTCACCTTTCCAATTTGCTTCAAAAGCTTAATGACTGTAGAATGGTTGGTGTTGAGTTCTTTGGCAACTTTTCGTGTAGTTGTAAGAGGATCAGCTTTGGTGATTGCTCTCAGTTGGTGGTTGTCAACTTCCGATGGCCGGCCACTGCGCTCCTCATCTTCAAGGCTCTCGTCTCCTTTGCAAAACTTCTTGAACTACCACTGCACTGTGTTTGTTAGCAGTTCCTGGGCCAAATGTGTTGTCGATGTTGCGAGTTGTCTCCCCTGCTTTATGACCCATTTTGAACTCAAATAAGAAAATCACTCGAATTTGCTTTTTTTCTAACATCATTTCCATAGGCTAAAATAAACATAAAATAAACAGCAAGTAATAAGTCACTAGCAGAAAAACATAAAGTGAGAAATGTACATTAAAATGATGTATAACATAACCACATTTATTTAAGAACGTATTCTAATATCAAATGGCAAATCTCAGCAATGCTAAAACCAAAATTTCTTTTGCACCAACCTTGTAAGAAGTTGCCACAGCCACCCTGATCAGTCTGTAGCCATCAACAGTAAGGCAAGACCTTCCACCTCCCAAAAGATTGTAACTCGCTGAAGACTTAGATGATTGTTAGCTTTTTTTTTTAATCAAAGTATTTCAAGGTGTGTAACTAAGGTGCATACATTTTTTTAGACATAATGCTATTATTGCACACTTAGTAGACTACAGTATAATGTAAATATAACTTTTATATGTAGTGGGAAACCAAAAAGAGTGTGTAGCTCTCTTTATTGTGGCTATCTGGAACCAAACCTGCAGTGTCTCTGAGGTATGCCTGTATACCCTTTAGATCATTGGTCCCCGACCTTTTTGACACCAGGGATCGTTTTCATGGAAGACAATTTTTCCATGGACTGGGGAGAGTGGGAATCGTTTCTGGATGATTCAAGCACATTACATTTATTGTGTACTTTATTTCTATTATTATTATGTTGTAATATATAATGAAATAGTTATACAACTCACCATAGGTTGGAGACTCCTGCATTAAATGATACCTTTTGACTCCATATCTTCTCCTTCCCTCTTTCTTTCTTCCAAGCTGTTTATATTATTATTTTGTTCTTCTATAGGTTCCCTTTATTGGCAATGCTAAATAATATACTTCAGTTTCATTTTGTATTTCAGTAACATTTGGTGGGTATCTCCTGGTGCCCCGTTTTGTAATGTGAAGACTTACCTTGAGCCTTTTCTCTGCCCTTCTGCATTCTGGCTTTGGTCAGCTACATTTTTCATATTAATTGTCAAAGTTGTTAACAATTGCATTTGGTCCTAAAACCACAACCAACATCCAATCAATAAATATTTACTCGAGTGACCACTGTTGTGGGAACTAAGAAATTCAGCAGTGGGAAAGCCAGCCAGGTTTCTACCCATAAACTGTGAAGCTTCTCTGAGGTGGCCTGGATAGCACATGAAGTAAGGGGAAGGGGGTCATCCTCCCGTGCTCTCTGCTGCATCCAGAAAAAGGCAGGGGTGGGGGGACGCACTTTTATAGCATAAAAGAGACTTAGAAGCACAACAACCAGATGCACTGTGTAGACTTTGGTTCCTGATTCAAATAAGCCAACTATAAAAAGGCATTGTTGTGGCTGACAAGGATATCTGCATATAGACTCACTAGACAGTAGATAACATTAAGGCATTATTATTAATGTTGTCAGGTGTGATAATGGCCTAATGTTCAGGTTTTGATTTCAAAACAAGAAAGGTTCCTGTGGCAAGATGGACACTGAAGTATTGATGGGTAAAGTGACGTGGTTCTGGGAATTATGGTAATGCTTCTAGAAGAGCATGGGAAGGAATATAATAAGACCAGCCACAGGTTGATGACTGTTGAAGCTCAGCATGAGTGTATATGTGGTTATTCTCTCTATTTTATATATATTTATAAATTTTTGTAATAAAGATTAGGGGAAAAAACAGTGATGGCACAATTATAACATTTTCAGACAAAGATCAAGTGTTTAATATAGTCTTAGCAAATCATAACTATGAAGACATGTGATAAGGCTGTTGGACCCTGACAGGAAGGGGCACGAGATTCAGGAGACCTGGGGGTGAGGATGCTGGTGAGCACACTGCCGGAGGGAGTTTGGATGAGTGTTGTTTTCGGGGCCAGGACTGGTCTGAATGAAGCAGGCAGTGTTGATGAACCCAGGCATTGTTGGGTCACTTGCACACATGGCAGATGGAAGGGTAGCCACAGCCAGGTGACTTTCAGTCAAGTAGAAGAGGGAAATAAAGAGTGACAAAAACTCTTATTACTCTAAAAAAGGCAGGAAAAAAGCCTTATGGTAGTTGAATCACTTGAAATTGCCAGTGTTTGACATCCTTCGCCTTGGGCAGGCAGGAGAGGGATATTATATAATACATAAATTTCCAAACTGGCACCTGCTTTAGTCCAAGGAGTCAAGATTTCTTTAGTTCTGGAAAGTATTCTTCTTGTCCAGAAAAAGTGTTGGCTTTTGCTTATTCCCTTTATTTTCTCCTGAAAATCCTATTAGATGTCTTACTTTGCCTTCGGTGGCTTTTTGCTATTTTTCATATTTTTTTGTTTCTTTGTTTTGCTCTGCTACATTAATTTTGAGTCCATTTCTCAAATCTGCCTTTTAGTTCTTGAATTTCCTCCTTTGATGTTAACGTGCCTGTGGAGATTTTCATTTTAGTTGCCATATTATTTATTCCTGGAAATTTTACTTCATTCTTTTTCAGATGTTTTTAATTTTCATAGTGCTTTTATAATTCATTGTGGTCTTAATTTCGTTTCTTTCCTGTCATTTTAAACATAGAACTGATTTTCTCATCTTTGATTTTCTTATTATTTCTACTCTTGGGGTATGAGTTTTTTATATTTTGCATCTACTTACACTGTCTTGGAGGTTTTAGCTACAGATAAGAGATTGAGAAGGAAAGTGTGTTAGCAAGAATAGATTGATTTTCCACCTTGTATATCTTATAGTTTAGAAATAATTTGTTACCCACGAAGTTCTGTTTTTCATCCCATGGGCAGAGAGAATTCCTTCAACTAGCAATGACACCTGTTTTATTCTTTATTTTCAAGCATTTGGAAAAACTTCACAGTGAGGCATTAAAGGAAAATGTATGTAAACAGCTCCATAGGAGAAGGGAATCCAAGATTAAAGATTGTGAGTTTTGGTTTGGACATTTGGGGCTTCTGTTGCTGAGAACATACTGGAGATATTGAATAGGCAGTTGGTGTTGGGAGCCTGAAGCCCGGGAGTGTTTGGGGTTGGAGGTACTGTTTTGGGAAGTACTGCCTGAAGCCCTGGGACTGTGAGATTGTGGATGGGGACAGCATGGGGAGAGAAGAGAGGAGGGCCAAGGAGAGAGACTGGACATTTGCCACTCAGGCCCTGTCAGCTCACACACCGGAGGGAGGGATGTGTTCTGTTCAGTAACAAAGACTAATTCACACAGCATGGTTCTTGGAGAGGAGACGAGGTTTGAGGGGGATTGGTGTGAACCAAGTCCCCTAGGAAATGCTCATCAGAGTTTCCTGGGAAAGAATGTAGAAGAAGCCTCTTTTTTCCCTTTGTCCCCACAAGCCTCGATTTGACACCATGCGCCTATATATAGCCCTGGAGAGTCAGTGATAGATACATACCCATCTACCCACCTCATAGAACCAATGGTAGACAGCCACACATACACCCTGTGGAACCAACGGTAGACACACACACAGCCCATCCATACCACCTATGACAGAGACACACACACATCCCATCTATAGAACCTATGATAGACACACACTCCCATCCATAGAACCTATGATAGACACACGCATATACCCCATCCATAGAACTTGTGATAGACAGACATACACCACCTCCCATCCATAGAACCTATGATAGACACACAACATATACCATCTGTAGAACCTGTGATAGACACATATACACACACACACCATCCATAGAACCTATGATAGACACACAACACACACCATCTGTAGAACCTATGATAGACACACACATACACTCCCCCCCACACCATTCATCTGTAGAACTGATGGTAGACACAAGCACATATACCGTTTATCTGTAGAACCAATGATAGACACACAAATGCAGTGCCATGTTTGGTGTTTAGCAAGTGCTTCTTCAGTATCTATTATGCTGAGTAAATATGATGAATAAAAGCAGTGCAATTTTAAAACATTTGAGTCCTTTCTGTAATCATGACAGCTTTCATTGTTGTGCCTGATGTGGAGGTTCTTAAGGCCCTGTGGTTTTTTCCTGTTTGTGCCCCTGCTTGAAGTGATTTTTCTTTTCCTTCCCATCTCCTGTATATAATGGTTATTTCAAGCTTTGAGCCAGATGCTGCTTGTTTAGAGCTCTTTGCATTCTCAGTGATCCAAATACCTAAAATTTAGTCTAGAACTGTGGATCTTGATGTTTTAATACTGTTACATATCTGCCAGTGTTTTCTCCTTCTGTGTAATGTTTTATATTCACACACTATTAAGCATATGTGGAACTAAACTGTTCTGCTTTTGGCTGTCATTTGTGGAGCAGAATTACTCAGATGTTTCCACTCACACCTGGGAGAACGGGGTGGGCGACGGGTGTGCGGTGACTGCGGGACTTTGGTGAGCCGAGCCTGAGGGAGACCTCACTTTCCTTTTTGGTTTTGCACATTGAGTTGTGGCTGCCTGATGAGTAGCCTTGGGCTGCATGAAGGGCTGGTGCGTTTTGTCATCCCTGGTGTTGATCAGTAAAACTCCATTACATTTTTATTTCAGAAAAGCCTGTGTCTCCCAAATCAGGGGCATTGAAGAGTCCTCCCAAAGGATTTGATACGACTGCCATTAACAAAAGCTATTATAATGTGGTGAGTAACTGTGAAACATTTTTATATATAATGAGTTTTTTTAATGTCTCTAAAATTTAATGTAGAATATAGTTTAATTACCTAGAATACGAAGAAGGAAATAAAAATCATCCATTATCTGCCACACAGATGTGACCACCATTAATGCTTTGGTGTATTTCCTTCTAATCTCTATGTACTTCAGCAATTTTATGTTTTTGTTTTAATATTGTAAATGTGGGAATGTACGTTGGTCTTGTTACATAACATAGTGCTGTGATTATCTCCTCATACCATGACAAGTTTCAAAAATGAGATTTTGAAAGATGTATAATGTGCTTTAAAATTTTTATGTGCATTGAGTGCCATTATATTAGTATTTGAAGTACCATAAGTACTTTAGACCAATCCAGTTTCCAGTTTGTTTTATATCTTAATGTAGATTTTCCCAGGATTGATGTATTATATATCAAATGGCATGGAATTAGAGGAGCATGTCTAGATGTTATACATGTTAAAGACAGGTGTTTCTGGATTCTGAAATTTGCTACATTTTGAAACTTAATACAATCAGTTTGTGAGCTTAAAAAATCTGTGGTATTAGTCTGTATAACCTAAATCTTTGTTCCTAAACAATTGCATATGCTATAGAAATGGAAAGTAACATTATTTAGGTAAACTTTTAAATTGCTGGTATATATCTAGTTGGTATGGTAACGGCAGAATAAATTCTCTAAACATGTACCTATTTTGAATTCTGTTCTAAATATGCATTTATTTTGTTATTTCCCCACTCCCAATCTTTTTTATTTTCATAGTCAGGAGATACAAATATGAACCCATGAGACCTTTGAGTTTTTGATGTGAAATAGCGATTGATTCATATTTCTTTGCAACAGCACTTTCATTGTGTTTCATTTTCTGTACCCATGTTAAGAAATGTTCTAAAATTGTGACAAATATGAGTATGGATCAGCTCTACCGTGTGGACCTATTTACCACAGTCTTGTGCTGTGGGTCTAACACATTCAGCTTTCTCTTAGGCATCTACCTTCCATTTGCTTTAGTATCTTATTACAGAACAAACTGGCCTTGGGGAAAACTTCCTCATTTAACACATATTCATCAGGTGCCTACTCTGTGCCAAGCACTAATAAAGGCACCGGGGATATAGCAATGAACAGAAATGGCAGAAGTTTCTCCCTTTGTCGAGCTTACATTCTTGTGCGTGAATGCAATTGTTTTCTCTCACCTCCTGCCTCTATTTTTATTGCCTTCTCTTTTTCATAATTTCATTTCTTCACATCTTCTCATTAACAGGTTTCTTCGTTCTTAATTGACCTCAATTAACGAATTAACCTAATTAACTGCTTAATTGACCTCACTAACATTCTTTGACTTCTTTTCTTTGTATTTGATCACCTCCAGATTTTTTTCTTCCTTAGAAATCCTTAGTTGAGTCTTACCCTCTACCTACCCCTTTTTCCGCTTTTTTTTTTTTAACTTGTCTTCATCTGACCATTTGGACTCTGACTTCCACCTCTACTCTGTCAGCTCTCAGAGCATCAAACTCCTTGTGGAACGTCTGCTGACCTAAAGTTCTGTGTGCTGGCGGCCTTTTATTGTGCTCTTAGTTCTCTGCACTGCCTCATTCCTTTTCCTCCTGGGAATGTTTGCTCCTGGGACATGGTCTAGTAACTTCTTTGCTTTTTAGAAGGTAATGTGGTACATGTGGTTTTGTGTACATGGCTACAAACAAAAACAGTGAAAGCCTTCTATGGGTCTCATGGTAGGAAAACTGAAGTGCTAACTCCTGGAGCTGCCTTTCCCCCTTGCATTCTTGTGTGAGACATTGCTTTTCTGGGAAAGGCTTCGTGTGTGAATAAAGCAGTCATAATCCACAGTGATGTAGCAAAGACAGAGTTACTTTACTTCTGTTGTAGTTCACGTCCAAATAATTGTGTTAGAAGAAATGAGTTAGTGGCTTCTAAAGTTGTGCCAACAGCATTTCTTTAGTTTATCCATCAATCATTCTTCCATTAGGTACTTTGTAAAACTAGGCAACCATGCTTTTCTAGAAATCTTGGTGGTTTGTTTTTCTTTGCATTAAATGTTCTGTACTGCTCTTCAAATTGAAGCATAGTCAGCACTTTTTTAGTTTTCCTTCTCTCACTGTCCTTATACAGAGAGTAGCCTATATATCATACAGATTTTTTTCTTTGTGGCTTTGTGTCTCTTCTATGCAGAATGTTGGGAAAACACCTTGACCTCAGAATCTCATCTAAATTGTTATTTATATAAAGCTGTATTAGTAAACAGTACATGGCACAGTTGCAGTTGTGTTATAGAAATATATTCATAGAAATCATAGAGAATCATCTTTGGCATAGCAGTCTCATTTTATAGTAGAGAAAACAGCCCTAGAGGTTAAATGATTTGTTCAAGATCACATACTGGTTAGTGACTAAGCCAGGAATCAATTTCAGCTTTCCTGAATTTTGTATTCATACATTGTACAGAAAAATAAAAATATAGAACAGAGTACCCCACATAACAAAATACAGTAGATAATGTGTTAGGCATTTTGTACTCCCTTTTGTAGTTTTGTTTTCACAGAAAACAATGAGGCATAAGTGTTTTTAACCTTACTAAGATAAGAAAACTTTCTAAGAGGTAAGATCAACCTGGACTGATGGTGTTAGGAAAAGTTACATGAATGACTTAAGTCTCAACTTGAGATCAATATAGAGGTACAAAAGAGCCAATGAGGAGGCAGGTTTGAGTGAGTATGGTTATGTATCTTTCTGCTATTATATTATGGTTAAAACAAACCAAAAAACACTGGGAAGTAAAAAGTAATTCTTAGTAATTTATGACTGTCATCTTGGGACATTCATTATCTGTTTCTCTCCCTGCCTTCTGGCTGTGCATACGTTGGTAAGCGTGATGGTGTCCCATAGGACTCTTAAGGCTCTATTCATTTTCTTCATTTTTTCTTTCTGTCCCTAACAATAATCTCAATTGATCTCTCTTCATGTTTGCTGATTCTTTCTTTTACCAGCTCAAATCTTCTGTTGAGCGCTGCTAGTGAATTTTTCATTTCAATTATTACACTTTTCACTTCAGAATTTCTATTTGATTATTTTTTAAGTCAAATGTAGACAGTATTTGAGTCATTGTCTTCATACTTTCCTTTAATTCTTTAAGCATAGTTTCCTTTAGTTCTTTGAACATATTTATAATAGCTGCTTTGAAGCCTTTGTCCAATATCTAAGTCCCTCAACACAGTTTCCATTGATTGCCTATTTATGTATGTATGTATGTATGTATGTATGTATGTGTGTGGGGTCACACTTTGTTTCTTTGCATGTCTCATAATTTTTTAAATTGACAATGAGACATTTGATTATTTTTCAAGTCAAATGTAGACAGTATTTGAGTCATTGTCTTCATACTTTCCTATAATTCTTTAAGCATAGTTTCCTTTAGTTCTTTGAACATATTTATAATAGAGGCTTTGAAGCCTTTGTCCAATATCTAAGTCCCTCAACATAGTTTCCATTGATTGCCTATTTATGTATGTATGTATGTGTGTGGGGTCACACTTTGTTTCTTTGCATGTCTCATAATTTTTAAAATTGAAAATGAGACATTTTAGAATATCTGTTTTAGCAACTCTGGATACTGAGGGTAAATGAGAATTAAAACAACACCCCTAGGATTTGTTGTTGCTGCTGTTCATTCTTTTTGTGGCTTACTCGGACTGATTGTGTAGTTGGACTTCCCCACGGTTGCTGATGTCTTGATTGTTTTAATTCTCATTTTTATTTTTAAATCTCTCGCTAGGACCTGCAGTTTGGCAGCATAGTTTAGTATTCAGCCAGATTGATGAAAGATTGTGTCTAAACTCCTTTAACCACTTAGGTTCCATTCTCTGCTGGTGGATCTGCATGTGGCAAGGCAGAGCATTAGAAGGTGTGGGGAGGGTTACTTTTTAAAGCTTAAAAGGCCATGGAAATCATAAAGAAGAAGAAGATCAAAATATTTTAGGCTACATACTAAAAGTTTAATAATTTTCTTTGCCTTTAAACAATATAAATAAAATTATAAGTTATACGTTACAATTACAAGTTGGGACATTATTTGCAACAGGTTTAATACAAGATTATTCTTAATATATAAAGCTCATTAAGACAAATGCATTAAGATTAATAGATAAATGGGAAAGGATGTGAACAATTTGAAAAAAGGGTAAATACTAATGGCTTTGAAAAATAGTTAAACTTACTATAAAAAACTCGATAGCAATATTTTATATATCCAGAGAGCAGAGATTTAAAGAGTAAATCTGAAGTTCTAATGGTGAAAATGTAAATCCTTATAGAGTTTCTAAAAAGTAATATAGCAGCTATATATAAAATTCTGAAAATGTTCAAGCCCTTTATTCTAATAAAGAGCTTCTACTTCTTAAAATCTACTCCTAAGAAATACCTGAAATGTATTCAAATATGTTTGTATAAAGGTGTTTTCAGAGGATTATTTGTTACAGTAATAAATTGCAAGCAACTTGAATAAACAATAGTACCACAATGATTAAGTGATCAGTGTTATGTCCATTTGTAATTATTAAAATGCACAAGAGTCTTTAAAAATATCAAAAATGTATATTTTCATGCTAAGTGCAATAAGCAGATTATAAAATGACTTAGATCATATCTAACGACATTAAAGAGTTGACATGGAAAGTAGAAGGCACTGTGTTAGAGGATGGTTTCTTTTGAGTGGCAGAATTTTGTTAATAGCTTCTTACTAATGTAAGCAAAAGTGATTTTGGAGGAGTCCTTTGGCACCAGAATGTGGAATATGCTGGAGATGGAAGCAGAAGCCTTAAGGCCTGTGAGGAAGTCCTTGCGGAACACAGCAGGCACACTTTATTTTGTGTGCTTGGAGAGTGACGGTGGAAGGAAGAAAATGAAAAAAATCAGTCTGTTAGCATTATCTCAGGGTGCCCTAGTTGTAGGTAGCTCAGCTAAAATCAGGATGGCTTCGTACTGTGGAAGGCTTTGTGTTTAGTTGTCTCTGCTTCTTAGCAGCAGATATCTGGGAGGTGAGCGTCTTAGCTGCCTGAGCAGTTACTACATTTGTAAGATGAGGAGGTAATGCTGGTCTTGGCCTTGTAGTATTGTTAAGAGGATTAGGGGTTGGCCTTAAGGTGCCTAGCAAGGTGCTGGACACTTAGGGATGTCCATGGTTATCATGAAGAATATTCAGGGCATTGGGAGCAGAAGGCATCATCAAGGCCACCACACCATTCTGTTTGCAAACAGGCATCCCAGTGGCTTTTGAGGATGACCTGTGAAAGCTGTAGCCAGAGTGGCATGATCATACAGTTAAAGGAGACATGTTTGTGATGTGGTAGGCCCCAAGTTTGGCAGATTTGCCTGTGGAAACACATTTGTTGCACCCAAGGCCTGGAGACAGGCATCTTTCCCAGCAGGAATCAAAGAAAGGGCTTGGATGCCCAGCCCTGGAGAGAATGACATTCTTGAGTCACCTCTTGTGGGGGATGAGGCGTGCCCTCCCTCTGCTGACCCTGGAAGACCCATGGAAGGTCCCTTCCATGTTCAATGACACACTATGGCTTTATTTTGTGGCCTTCCACTTTTATTTAGTGCATTATGTTGATACTCTTTATGTATGGGGACAAGAAATAGTTCTTCCAGTTGTGCCAAATATCACAGAAAGGCAGTATCACTTTTTCCTTTGAACTATTGCAGATATGATGTAATAGGTAACAGTCACTAGTTTTAGTCCATAAATGTACAAAATGGACATGTTTTTATAGTCAAATGCCGTTGTACGCTTCCGTGGACTTTTCCTGTGCTCTAGAGAAAGACCGCACCTGTTTTTCCTTCCCCACTGCTTTAGTTTCCTGCGGCCTCTGGATGTGAGGCCAAGGAGGAAAAACTGAGCCTCTCTGGTGACAGGACATCTGTTTTCATCCATCAGCACTAATCGTAAACCCTGGTTTTGCTTTATCTTTTTATCTTCTACTTCTCCCCTTGAATTTTCTATACCTTAACCCAAGATTCCTTTTAAATGCTGTGACAACCAAGTCTCTGCTTGGTTCCTGTAGGTGGATGAAGTTAATTATTAGGTGCCTTGAGAAATTGGGGAGGGGTATGCAGCTTAATTTCCATGTGGATCCCTCCTTTCTTGTATCTCACCCGTATTTGGTATGGGAAGTGAGGTGTCTGCTGGCTTCTCTAACAAAGTTTGTTCCCCATTGCTTTTTATATAATTTCCATGTTTCATATAGACTAAGATTATGTAGATTAAGGTTTTCAGTTAGTAGCAGGAGCCCAACACATAGTAAGAACTAAGTGTTTGTTGAATGAATGAATAATTGAGTTGTTTATTCGTGGGAAAGGCTGTCTTGTGAAATAATTACCTCTTTACTAAAGCATTCACTCAAGAAGCAGCTTCAAATAGGATTCCAGATTTGGATTGGAAGGTTGTACTAGGTACTTGGTAAGAGTCCTTCTTACCTTAAGTCAGGGACTAACACTTGAATAGCTGTCAACTCACTAAAATCCCTTTTTGTGAAAACAGGAAACAGACCAATAGACTTGTCTAGTCACGAGTAGTAAGTGGCACCACCAGGATTTGAGCCCAGGTCTGCGTAGCTCCAAAGGCCTAGCTGTTTACATGTCACCATCTGTTGTGCACAAAAATGTGTATTTGCTAATGTCAGCTTCCTTCTGTGACTCAATATCATAGTGGAACAGCAGTAGCTATTGTCTAGTAAACTTTTAACATTTGGAAGAAACATATTCTAAGACTCTGCGAATTCCTGAATTTAGAAATACTATAAGAACATAATTTCTTCCAAAGATGCATTGTCATAAGCAGAAACATATACATAGACCTCCAAACTCTTTTTTGAGCATTAATGTCATTAAGTAGTTACTAAGTATTGAGTAGTTATTGAGGACAGGCGGAAATTAACAAACTATTAAATTGGTAATGGGTGGGCAGGTCACTGACTATTTCATGTCGTTGTGAGCTATAGATTTATGGAGCTAGTAGGGGCTTCGGGGATTGCTTTCATCAACACCCCTTCCTTTCCTTTCCCTTCCCTATAGCCAAGTGTTTATTAGAGATTGAATTGTGGTGAAGTCCTACCTTATAATTGACTTTTTGGAAATTTAAATTCTTAAAGTTTAAATAGACTGGAGTGAAAGGAAAACATTGGTACATGATGGTATTTTTCCTTTGTGGTGATGTGCAGGGCAGGTTGAAGAGGGTTAGGATGATGGTAGGCAGCAGGGTTGGAAAAGGGTTTAAGACAGTGGTGGGCAGGGCAGGTGGAAGAGGATTCAAGGTAGTTGTGAGCAGGGAGGGTAGAAGAGGGTTTAGGATGCTGGTGGACAGGGAGGTGGCAGAGGCTTTAGGATAGTGTTGGGCAGGGAGGGTGGAAGAGGGTTTAGGATGGTGGTGGGCAGGGAGGTGGCAGAAGCTTTAGGATGGTGGTGGGCAGGGAGGGAGGAAGAGGGAGTAGGATATAGTTGTGCCATTGTTTAGTTTTTCCTCTTGTGCTTATACATTAGGATTGTATTGTGGGAATTTGGTTTAAGTTTATGATGTTGATAATCTTTTATCTGCGATGGAATCTAAAATAATTATGTAATGTTATTTGTTCTTATATATAAATGAGTTATTAATTTTTAAAGAAGTATTGATGATATATAAAATAAAACATATAATACCTACCAAAATTTGTGGTGAAAGTTGTAACCCATTTGTAAAATCAGAGATACTAAGTGCTCCTTTAATGATACTACTAATAAAGTAAATGCCTGTGCGCCTGTAAGATAAAAAAGCCAGTCCTTTTTGTCCTGCTTTGCTTTAAGGCTGACAGTGTAGGGATTGTCAGTGTGGCGTGACCAATGCTGCCCACCCCCTGAGTGGCACCATTGTTTGGCTGGACTTGACTCTCCGACTTGGGACTTAGGAAGCTGTCGCTGGCTGAGCTCAGCTCTCTGGGCTTTCCGTGTTGTCGATTGCAAAGGCTGCTTTTTCCCTGAAAACAGCCCACATTCTCTGGCTTCCCAGCCTTTGTGTGATGGAGCTGTGGTGGCCAGGCTGGGAGGTCTCATGGGGTCCTGCAGCAGCCAGAGCATGCAGAAGGCCAGGCGGGGAAGAAAGGTGATGACTGGCACCTACGGATGTGCTGCTGAGGTGAGGAAGGCGAGTAGCGTGTCCGTCTCCCATCCCCCCCGGGCAGAGGGGACGGTTATACAAGCTTGAGACAGGGAGCCAGCCTGGCAGTGTGTTTATGGAAAAGCTGAATGTGACCATTATTTGTTTGGGAACATTATATTTAATAGAAATTTTTAGCACGTATTTGAAAATAGTGTTTAAGACTAGTAGTTGAAATTAACCAACTTAACTATTTTAATGAATGTAGCTTTTTGGCAGAGGGTTCTTTAGAATTGTTTGTGGTACCTTCTTATGGGAAACTTTCATATCTGTATACTATGCTTAGTGCTACGACTGAGGAAATGTCATTTAGTTTCATTCTGCGCATATCCATATGAGCGACGGTTTCTGGTGGTTATTTTCTTCACTGTAAACATAGAAAGATTTTTCTGTTTGAAAAAACAGGTGTATAGGTTTTCAAGCATGCGTTAAGCATTGTTGCTTAATAGATATCCGATATTTGTAATTAATAAACTAAATCATGTTTCTTCTCTTTGTTTTAACATTGCAAAAGAACTTTTCTTCTTATACATCTGTGACAGATTTTATTTTATTTATTCTTTTTCTTTTAGTTCAAGGTTCCCTTATGCTTGGCTTGCTTCTCCCATTATTTTTGAGTGATTGGGTTTGGTTTAAAGCTTCTGAGGATGCAGTGGCTGGTGTTGCAGTGTGTCCTCTTTCCACCAGGCCTCTGACGTTTATGCTCAGCAAGTGTTTCTTAGAGGGAAGGCATTGTGATTGTGGGATCAACATCCACATTTCTCCACAAAGAAGCGAGCTTCCAGGTGCCCCTCCTCCCCGTGCTTGCCCCAGCGGTCAGGGCCCATGAACAGCCCCATTCAGGGAAGAGCTGGAGTTCAGTGTCCCTGGGGGAGGAGCTTCTGCTTTTTTTCCATCTGAAATAGTTTAGTATGTAAGTTATTTAATCAAGTTTGCAGATACTCATGAATAACTGTATTCTCTCAGAGTTTACAGTAAACAGCAGTGAACAGAGTAGCAGTCTATGTTATGTTTATGAAGGCTCAAATTTAAATTCAACTTGATGACTTTTTTCTTAAGTGTTTAAATTTACATTTGGATTATCAAAAATCATGAGGAGAAAACTGAAGGTGTTTAATATCTTTATTCTGTACAGTTTCATTTGTATGATTATTTGGAATATTTTGATAGCTTTGGAAGACAATCAGTGTGTCTTAGTGCATGTAGACGATGCACAGAAAACATAATGTGATATGATTTTCTGCCTTAGAGAGTACTGGCTCGGAACAGTGAGGAGTGAAAAGGAGCTAAGGGAAGGATCTCACTCTGTGCACTTATGTCAGTTGTTGTGGGGCCCTGGCTCCTGTCCTCAACCTCATCCCTAGAGAAGGCTGGGTGAGGGGTGCCACAGCAGAAGGACCTAGGGCCACTCTGGCTTTGCTACTCACTAGCTGTTTGATTTGGGCTAAGTTAACCTCTCTTAACGGAAATGTTTTTGCGAGGATTGGAGATAGCATGTGCAGAGCACCTGTCTTGGTATGGGAGTGTGCTGAGTATCCCGTCCTGGTAGTTGGGTGCCCAGTGTACTAGAGTCCTTTTCATACCTCCACTTCACATCTGGGCTCTCACTGGAAAGCCCAGCTGCCTTCTTGTCCTGCCCTTTGAGGTGCCTTTGCTGTCAGCGATTGCCAGTGGCAAGCATTCGTGTTTTATTCCAGATGTTTTGTACTTTATATTTATCTGTCAGTTTTTAGGACTTAACTAATTTTCGCTAAATTTGCTACACCAATACAGGGTATCAGGAAACATTTTCATTTTAAGGTTAATTTATAATTATTCTACTATCTTTAAATAAAGTAGTGGTTATTTAATGATTGCTTGATAAACCCTTAATTTTTAATAAATATAGTATGTATGATGATCTGAGACTATCATATTCTTTAATGAAAGTTCCCAGAAATTGATTTCAGTTTTTTAGATGCAATCTAAAGAATAAAGTTTGTTTTTTTAGTAGAGATATACTTCACATATATTAAAATGCATCGATTTTAAAGGTACAGTTTAATGAGCTTTGACAAATGTATAAATTGTGTAACCACTACCCAAATCAAAACACAGAACTTATCATTCCAGAAATGTATCTTCTGTCCCTTCCCCACTGTCCCCCCGACCCCTGCCACCTCTTCTCTGATTTCTGTCACCATAGATAAGCTTTGCCTGCTCTTGGACTTAGCATAAATGGAATTATGCAGGATGTACTTTTTGGGGAATGGCTTCTTTTACACAACCCAACATTGTAGAGATTCATCCATGCTGTTGTGACTATCTGTGGTTTCTCCTTTTTGTCTGAATTGTCTTAGCTCAGACTTTCATCAACAGTGAGCTAAAAAATAAATAAATGAAAATAAATGAGTAGACTTGGCATTACTTATCTGGTAATGAAATTCATTCTAGCCTTGTTCTGAGTATACCTATGTCAGATGTGGTTGGCAGTAAAATAAAGTCAGTTGTGCGGGCTTTGTAATAATACATGGATTTAATAGTTAATAATCACAAGGAATGATGATATTAAACACATTAGTATTACATGGAAACAACGGTATGAATTGAACAATGGTGATGAACTTTCCAAAGTTTATAAATCTTAGTGTTCAATAACACTTGAAATGTCAAATAACACTTATCATTTATTGTAGGTGCTACAGAATATTTTAGAAACAGAAAATGAATATTCTAAAGAACTTCAGACTGTGCTTTCAACCTATCTGCGGCCATTGCAGACCAGTGAGAAGTAAGTTAGATGATAAATTACATTAATTGTAAAATAGTCTTCACTTTAGGCTGTTCTCTTGTATTTTTAGAAAATAGAGGGTAAAATATGAAACAGAATCAGTATACCAGTTTAATTTAACTTAAGCAGATTTGTTTATTAGGTTAAGACTTCAATAGGGTGTTGGATGGCAGAGGAGAATATAAGTAAAACTGTTTGCATATTTTTACTGTTATTTTTCTTGGCTCTAGGTTAAGTTCAGCAAACACTTCATATTTAATGGGAAATCTGGAAGAAATATGTTCTTTTCAGCAAATGCTCGTACAGTCCTTAGAAGAATGCACCAAGTAAGTAAGATGCTAAAACTTGGCAACACCGGGGTCGGTATAGTCAGTATTTAAAGGATCAAGTTTAACATAATTTTAGAATTCACATTTCTAAAGATGCAAACTAGGTTATTATAAATCTTTCAGGTAGATCATCTTTTATAGTAATAGCTGTATTTTAGACTATCTAGTTTTTATAGCAGGGACCTTCAGGAAAAGGGTGAAGACTTCACAGGTGATTTTTAAGGCATTGCATGGAGGAAAAGTAGGGATGAAGAGCCTCTACAAGAGAAAGAAGAGGTGCTTTGCAGAGTGTGGAGGTGACATGTGACTCAGCTCCTCAAGTGCCCTCCTGTGTGCTGCAGAGAGGGCTGCCTTCAAGGAACTGAGGAAATGAGAAACTGCTTCTTGATAAATAACATGCTATGCTGATGTCTTAGGTTTTGTCACTTTTCCAGCATTTTCTTTTGCAGGGGTGGAGGCATGTTCTCCATGATCAGCTGTTGATTTTTTCTGTGTGACTATTTTATATTCTTTATTTACATCAGACATTAAAGGACACTTACCAAGTGCCTTCTAGGTGTTGGGTGACTTAAAACAGTAATGCACATGAAAAGTTTTAGGTTTTAGTCCACCAGGTGATATTTGATATTTTTTTACTTGTGGATTTGATAAAGGAAGGTGGCACATTTTATTTTTAAATTTTCTTTTATTTTTATTTCTATAACCACCAGAAGGACTAGAACATGTTTTTCTCTTAAATTTTGGTTGGTCTCCGGTTTCTGCTACAGCCGTGTCTTTTTAAATCTTGACAGTGGTGAGGGAGTAGCCTGCCTTTTGTTCCACTAGTTCTTTAAATTGGTGACAGTTTGCCATGATGAAAATAGGTTTGTTCCCTTAGCTCTTTGGCTAGGCTTCAAGGTTTTGTCAAGCACTTCATGATGGGTGATATGGCAAGGAAAGCTGAATGTTAGAGAAACTAAATACTGGGTTTCAAAGAGAAATTCATATTCTTTTTCCTTTTGCAGCATTTTTATTTTGCATAAAGTAGATTACTTACATTGCCATGAAAGTGTAGTTTGGGAATCACTTTGCTTTTGGTGAATGAAGGTCATTTGCAGATAATTGGAGGTCTTTGCAAGAGGCCATATTGTGCACAAAATGGGAGTAAATGTTTGCCTATGTTTTTCTCACTGGCTGTGGATAATGCAGTCTAAATAAAGTAATATAGGATGCTTAAAAAGTACATATTGCAGTACCACTGCTGGGCACTATAGCAGCACTGTGAATTGTTGTACTCACTTTACTGATTAAAAAATTGAATTATAGGGCGGTAAAGTATTGATAGTAGGCTTGATGTCAGACATCTAATAAGGCTTCAGTCCGTATGTTATCTCTGAATTTGGGATGGCTATGTATTATTTTGATCAGGTTCCTCAAATTCATGCCATATGCATACCAGGTGTTGGAGTTCTGTGGCGGAATGGAATGTATGAGACTAGCTTTCCTTATCAACTATTTCCCATCTCTTTCTTATCATGAATATTCTGAAAGTTTTTATCTTTCCATTTTTGGGACTGTTAATTTCATCTCTTTGTTCTGTACCACTTTATGGCTACCCAGATGCCACGTGTATATAGCATTTTCGTGTTCATTTCCTTTGGTTGCCTTGTTTCTGCTGCAGATTCAATTCTTAGATTTCCAGCAGCACCTTCCAAAGCTGCCTGTTGGCAAACTATGGCCTATGGGTCACATCCTTCCTGTGGACTGTTTGTGTAAATGGTTTTCCTGGAACGTGCCATCGTTCGTGTGCTGTTGATGGCTGTGTTCACACTGCAGTAGCAGTGGCGGCGGCAGCAGCAGCAGCAGCAGCAGCAGCAACAGTGTTGTAGTTGTGATAGAAACTGTCTGGCTCACACGCCCAGAGTAATTTACTACTTGGCCTTTTATAGATGGTCTGCTGACCCTCAGGTAAGCCATGCTTTCTCTCGCTTGGGACCCCGACCCAGCTGGAACCTCTCCATCACTCCCCGGCTTTCTGTGTTGGGAAGTCTCCTTCTGCTGTGTGCGGGCCTTATTGACATTTTCTTAGTAGTTACCATGTACAGTGCCTTTCTTCCTTCCTGAAAACTCACATTTCTATGTGGCGTCATTTTCCTTCAGGCTAAAGAACTCTTTTCAGATTTTTAAAAATAATTCAGATGTGTTGATAAATTCTCTCAGATTTTGTTTATCTGAAAATGTCTTTATCTCGCCCTCATTCCTTAATTTTTTTTTTTGCTGGGTCCTGAATTCTGTGTGAATTGGCTTTAGCACTCAAGGATTTTGCTCCCTGTCTGTGGCCTTTGCTGTATCCATCAGTCAGTCAAGTGACGGCCTTCATTATGTTCCGATCGGCACAGTTTCCATAGCTGTTCGCCTGACTGCTTTCTAGATTTTGCCTTGAGTTTTGGTTTTTGGCATTTTAACAATGATTATCCTGAGTGCAGTTTTCTGACTTCTTGAACCTATAAATTTGTGTCTTTAATTTGGGAAATTTTTGGTCATTACTTCTTCAGATATTTTTCTGTTTTACTCTTTCTGCTCTCCTTCTGGGACTCCAGTTACATGTACTTAGATCTTTTGATGTAGTCCCACCATCCCTCGGGCTCTGTTCTTTTTTTTTTCTTCATTCTATTTCTCCCTCCTTTTTTTCAGATTGAATGATATCTGCTGCTTTGTCTTCAAGTTCCCTGCCTGCCTCTTTCCTCTCTCATCCCCATGCAGTGATTTTTTAGTTTGAGAAATTTTTTTTTTTAATTTTAGAATTTCTATTTCTTGTTATACTTTGTTTTTCTGCTAAAAGTTTGTATTTGTTCATTCACTGTAAGCATATTTTTCACTCATGAAATTTAAAGGGTTTTAGGATCTCTGTGCTAGGAACCAGGGACAAAGACCCCATATGTTTAACGTGCTCCCTCAGGAGGGCCCCAGCTGGGAATCTGCTGTGGCTGGGCCCTGTGAGCAGGGAGCAGGGAACAGTCTGCGCCCAGAGGGCAGGCCAGACCTTGTCCTGGGACCTTCTGTAAGAGTGGTTAGAAGCCACTGGAAATGGACTTTAAGCTTGGCGGTGGCATAATCCAGACATCCCAACCTTTTTGGCAGCAGGGACTGGTTTCATGGAAGACAATTTTTCCATGGACCAGGTGGTGGGGGAGTGGTTTCAGGATGATTGAAGCACATTATGTTTATTGTTCAGTCAGACCTCTGCTAATGATAATCTGTATTTGCAGCTTCTCCCTCATGCTAGCATCACCTCTTCCACTCCACCTCAGATCATCAAGCATTATATTCTTATGAGAAGCATGCAACCTAGATCCCCTGAATATGCAATTCACAGCAGGATTTGAGCTCCTATGAGAATCTAAAGCCATTGCTGATCTGACAGGAGGTGGACCTTATGTGGTGATGTCAGCCATGGGGAGCAGCTGTAAGTACAGATGAAGCTTTGCTCACTCACTGGCCCACCACTCACCTCCTGCTGTGTGGCCTGGTTGCTAACAGGTCACTGGTTTGTGGCCTGGGCGTTGGGGACCATAGTCATAATCAGTGTTGCTGTGTAAAATGAACTGTCTGCTCTGTGCAGAACGGACTGAGTGGGGTGGTGGAAGGCACAGGGATGCAGAGAGACCAGAGCAGGGAGGAGGATGTTTAATCTTGTTGGGATTCTTTTCCGTGTTTAATAAATATCTTTTGCCTTAAAAGCCCCTGACTAATAATCATTTGTAGTGATTTTGTGAAGGTGAAGGTAACAATGACTTCATTTCTTGGTTTGCGTTAGGTTTTCTAGTTAGTGCCTCAGGGAAGCCACTGCAGCCTAGAGTCTCTGTCTCCTTTACACAGCTTTCACCAGCACCAGGAGTGGGTTGGCTGCTCTCATGTTCACTTACTCATGTGTTCATTCATCTTCCTTCTGTGTTTGTGGGTTTGTTTTTTTCCTAAGAATTACTCCACGCCTAGATCTCTTCCATAGTTTATACAACTTTTTCCAAGCATTCTTTTTTCCTAAAAAGAGATCTTTTTCTCTGGTTGGCACTGCAACTGGTCCTTCTGAAGTGGCGGGAGCTTTCTGGGGCCCCACACTCACATGGACCCTGTGTGATCTGGGAAGTGCCCTAGTGGGTTCTGCTCAGTGTTGGGGAAAGGCCTAGATGGCAGTCAGTAGGGAGCACTTGTTAAAATAGTATTCATATTTCCTTCTCCTTATAGAGAAGTTATAGACTCAAAATATCCAGAAACTAAAGAATAGGACAAACTGAAAGTTAGCATCTTTTCATCCAGAAATAATTATTGTTTACATTGTCGTCCTCTTCTCTAAACTGTGGTTTATAGGGAAACACAGGTATAATTGGGGCTGGGATCGAGAGCCTGCCTGCTTGTTTTGGGCAGTGAGGTTGCAGTTCAGCCTCGGCAGGGGCAGGTGGCACAGGCAGCAGCCCTTCCTCCAGGGATACCCAGTCCAGAGGGCATTACCATTGTTGGAAATTAAGTGATTTGCAGATGTGTAAAAAAAGGGCCCCAGAAGAGAACTATAGAAAAATTCTTACCACTTCAGTGTCATTAGGAAAGTTTCTCAAATACCATTTTAATGGCAGCTCTTGTCTGTCTTATGTCTGTACTATTTTAGCTATTACTTCATTTTCAGACATATTTTCTTCTGTGAGTCTTAGAAATAATTATATAAA